>JAYRBT010000114.1:84426193-84458912 GCA_036023395.1 Myiotriccus ornatus
GAGAGTGTGTGTGTGTGTTTATGTAGCTAGTTTAGGTATTTGGGATATATTTAGTTGGTTTCCCTCCCTCTACATTGCTACACATCCATTATTACTGATTTTCCTAAATTGTTGTACTCACATACATATGCTAATTTGATCAAATGTTGAATAAATGGAAATTTTAAGGGAATATTTTTTAATTGATTTAGTTGTTTTCTTACTTTACCCAGCACTAAGTAACCTATACCATTCAGAATAAGAATAACTTGACTCTTTTTTTTCTTTAGAGAGATTTTGTCTTGAGGAATAAAAATGTGAAGTATTTGACTAAACCTAAAATACAATCAACTTCTACTCCAAAAACCCTTTAATGCTTTAACTGTTTTATTTAAATTTTAAAATCAAGAAAATCCCTTAATATAGCTTAAACATTTTCTTCAAACTCTTTACGTTTAGTTTAGTAAATCAGTGTTATCTGTAGTCACTTCATTTTCTTTCTGCTGAAAGTCATCACATGCCTATAATAATTGAATTATTGCTGTGTTATAATGATATGTGCTTTTTCTGTCTGTTTAACACTGTTGTGGATGCAAAGGCTGATTTCCAGTTTTAATAATGTTCCTGTGTGATTTCAGGCAGGTCCCTTTTCTCTTAGTTTTTCTTTTATTTATTGGGGTTAGTAAGTGTCATAGGTTTACTGACCAGTCCCCCTGGGGCTGAAAATAGTTTTTTCCAGGGGGATTTCTGGAACAAAGCCAATCAAAAGTTTTAGCAACGCCTCTGCCAATTACCGATTAAAGAAGAAAACGGAAGAGAAGGTTGTTGGGCAGAAGAAAATGGGAGAGCCAGCGTAGCAGCCGGTCCTGTTGGGCCCGGGCATGTGCCCCCTACCCCGGGCCAAGTTTGGCCTGGGCGAGGGGGCCAGACCTCCTTCTCTCCCGTAACAGAGTGGAGGAAAAACTTTAATGAAAGACTGCCTGGACAAGACTGCTGCAGAAGGAATTCCAGGCGGAAAGATAACGGAGCCTCCAAGGTCAAAACTGGCAGCCGGAGGAGAGAGAAGAGAAGCCCAAAGGTGGGGGGGAATTCCTTCTGTCCCCTCTCTGTCTCCCTTCAGCAGGGAAAAAGACTGAAAACTAAAAACGTCTGCCACCTGTGGGAGACTGTTGGGGAGTGGAGACCCTTTGCAGCTCATGAAGAAGCCCATGCCGAAGCAGAGCGCATGAAGATGTGACTCTGTGGGAGGCCTAAGATGAAACAGTCTTGCTGGAGACCTGTGGCCCATGGAGAGAGAGAGACCTACAGTGGAGCAAGTTGGCTTGGGTAGGATTTTGTGATCCCAGTGAGGGATCCATGCTGGTGCAATTGAATTTGTGACCCTAAGGGACAGCAGGGAGTGGAAGAACTGTTGCCCGAAAGTGGACTCAAGCTAGAGAGGTCCATCAAAGACTGTCGCTTGTGAGGACGGAACCACAAGAAACAGGAGTGGACTCAAAAGTCATTACCCCTTGTATCTGTGGGAAGGCCATGGTAAGGCAAGTGTCCCCTTGCAGTCCATGAAGGACCCCACAAGGCCTGGGTAACCCCCCAGCCTCCGGTCTTAGCCCAGGAGGGGGTAGACCCAGCCTTAGGTCGACATAGAAGAGAAAGAGTGACAGTTCCAGCTGTGACGAATTAGAGTTGTTGTTCTAGAGATAACAGAAGAAGAACTCCCGAGTTCTGCAAAATTATTTAAAAGACCTGTAACTTTGGAAATGGAAAAGAGACTGCTTCTCATCCTGAACTGATATAAGAGAGGAGGGGTATTTCTGTAAATACATAGCACTTTTGCCTAATTAGGATTGTTGTATATATAGTTCTTTAGTTTTTATCTTGCTAGTAATAAGTCCTAATATTATTTCCCCCCCATCAGATCTCTTTTGTCTGTATAAACCTTCTCTCAACTTAAAGCAATTGTGTGGGGGGTGAGAGAAAATTGGCCCAGAGCAAACCCACAACAATAAGGCAGTAAAGGTAAACGAGAGACAACTTATGCTCAGGTGCTAATGCGAACACAAGCCATGTATGTCACAAAAGGCAGAATGAAAATGTAGACATTATTCTTTAATATTGTAGTGTCAGATTTGTTAGTTAAGTTCCAAAGTTTACTTATGATTCCTTATGGTTTATATCTACCTGAATAACAACCCTGAAAAAGACAATTTTCACCATGACAGTGAGAATGATTGTGTTATTTATTCCACCGGGTGATGAGGATTTGCAGTGGTTAATATATGTTCAGATATATAAATGTTCAGGCAGTGAAGTTAATGTTGATTTTTGTTTCTGTGGGTTGGGTTTTTTTAGTTGTTTCCATTTAAAATAATTATTTCTAGAAACTATAAGCAAATTATTTAAAAGTTAGCACACTCGTCAGCTGTTTGAACAAAACAGCATGTGCAGCAATGCATGCTTTGATGGTTGTGTGCTCAGAATAAATAAGAAATGGCACAAAAGTCTACAATTCTGCATAGTATTAATGCCACAAGAAATTTGAAGGAAACTCTACATGTTCTTCTTAAAAAATGTGTATAGAACTTCTATACTAAAAAAATGCCTTTAGGAACATCATATAATTCATGGGGAAAAAAAGTCAATTCATGATGGATAGCAAAGAAAATACTGTGACAAAGTGTCTACCACACTACAAGGTAAATTTGCAGTTGCAGCTGCATAGCACAACATATTAGAGGTTTCCCAGAGAGGTGGTGGATGCCCCAATCCCTGGAAAAATTCAAGGTCAGTTTGGACATGGCTCTGAGCAACCTGATCTAGTTGAAGATGTCCCTGCCCATGGCAGGATGGTTGGACTAGATGGCCTTTAAAAGTCCCTTCCAACCCAGACCATTCTATGATTCTATAATCATTTATATGCTAAAAGATATATCACTGATATAAAAAATATATGACTGAAATGGAGCAATACAGGAGTCCATATATGGCACAAATGCGATGGGGATCTGACCCAGGGCAGAGAGTAGGCTACAGTACACTGGGAGCAAGACTCCTGTTTTGCTTCTGCTACTCTTCCAGATACAAGGCCATGAAACAGGAGAGTTCAAGTCAGCCCTGCCATGAACCGGAGAGGTAGTTTATTGTAGTGGGACAAATTTGGGATCAGCATAGTGCTGAAAATATCATATGCTAAAGTCAGCAAATTTGCCTGTTCCTCTGGATCAGCTGAGGTCTTCAGCAGGAGTGCTGAAACAGCTGGAACAAGGGGAATTTATGAGCTCCGAGCTGCTCCCAGAGACACATGTGGAATTATTTCAAGGTGTTGCTCTCCAGTGATGTGTGGGTGTTTCGTAGGTAGTTTGGATAGCAGGAGTCTAACTGGAGGTCTGGCAAATTTTATTAATCTCAACAGTTTTGTAAATCTCACTACTGGAACCTCAATGACCTTTATGAAACTGGTGCTTTTCAACCATTCATAAGTTGGCCTTTAGTATTTGCTTCAATGTTATCCATTTAATCTCACACAGTTTACCTTACTGAAGTCTTTCAGACAGACTTCATTTGAAGTGTAGCTAACCAATTACTTTGTAGGTAGGATGTGAAAAAAATGGATTATGGCTGCTATAATTAATGTTTTCTTTTAAAATCAGATTGTTAAAAGTAAATTGGATCTGTTTTTCAAAGAAACTAATGACAGTTTTCTCCTGTTTGATACTCAAAGGGCTTTTAATAAATGGTAGAGAAAGCCAAAAATTCAGTTTGGAATATCACCCCTGAACAGGGATGATGCTACTGTTGCTGCTGATTGTAAACCTAGTGTACATTTTGTTATAACATAAAATAGGAAGAATGAATACAGATGCAGAGGAAAGATTTAAGGAGAGTTTATCTCTAAACTCTGCATCAAAAACTTTTACAATTTAGGCAAAGGAGTTAAAATAAAGCAAACAGACAAAAAAACCCCAAAAACCAACAGCATCAAAAAAACCCAAAAACACACACACAACCCCTGCCCCCCAAAAAACCAAACCAAAAAAACAACCAAAAAAAAAACCTAAAGTATCAAGTTTTACAAATTCTTTATGGCAAAGATGGAGTGGATGCAAAAAAAAAAAAAGTGAAAAAAGAGTCTGGTTTGTCACAGTGAGGCAAATAGTGCAATTGCAAGTATTAAGTGGATTATTATCATTCATATGTTATATTGAGTTTTTTGGCGTAAAGTGAAAAACTGGCACATATTGAAAATAAAAGGGTTTTTTCAGTGTTTTATATAGAATATTTTCTACTGGTACATATTAAAATCTAGAGATTTGTCATTCCACTAAGTTGAGAGACTTGGCAATGTATGTAGCAAAAAAAAATCAGCAGAAGAAACTACTTTGGGATACAAGAGAGATAACACATCTTATGCACCTTAATTCCCAAATGCTGGAAATAATATTTGCCACAGAATAACATAAAAGCTTCTAGCTGATAGGCTGAAACAGTATAGATCAGGTAATCTCATGGGCTTCTCTTTCTGTAATTATCACACAAAAGCACCGATGTGTAACTAAATTCTGAGCAGTGACAATATGAGAATGTGTATCTTCACTGTGTGTGCTGAGTTTATACCAATAAAGGAGCAAAGCATCAAAATAAGTATTATTAACCTAAAGACTTTTTAAGATCTCTTTTGTCTTTGCTTTAGGTAACAGACATTAACTGGAATTCTTAGAATGAGAAAGTATTACCATAATTCTTTGAAGTATTATCACAATTCTTTGAAGTGACACAGCACTGTACGGACTCGAAAAAATACATTCTTACTTCACTTAAACTACAGCTTTTATTTTGGTTTGTTTGTTCGCTTTTTGTTTTTTCTTTATGAAATAATGTATGTAACAAATTATAAATTCACTGAGTGAGAGGACAATATAAGTTATAGAATCAGAAAATAATTTAGGTTAGAGGAACTTTGCAGGTCTCTTTCTCTAGCCTTGCTCAATAAAAGGATAACTTCAAAGTTAGATCAAGTTATACATCTCCTTAATACCTTCTGTTTTTAGATACAGCTATTAAAGGAATTGTGGGAAAAGGGTAACAAAATTTTTCCAGGCCATTTCCTTTTCTATGTTCTTCTTGTTTTAAATGGAGGTTTGAGAAAGTTCACACCTTATACAGCTGTGACATCAGACTCAGTTGCTGAAAGAAAACCATTGCTATCACCTAGTCTGACTGTATCTGTAACACAAGCAATGGGCCTTTCCTGACTTATTTTTAGACCTACTCTCTGAGATTATTTGTTGGGAGGGGAAAAAAATAGGTGAAAAAGCCTTACAACTAGCTAGGCATGTTAAAGTACGATGGGAGCTTTGTCTCAAAGCCTTCTCTGATGCTACTCCCTCCTACTTCCAGTTATATTCAGTGAGGATTATCTGACGAAATTGATTTTAAAAAATTATTTTAACATTCTGTGGGCAACAAGAAGTAAAGATTATGTACATACCTGACAAAACTTAGAGGTAGACCATCCACAATTTTTTCATAATAACCAATGCACCAAATGACTTCAAAGCCCCACAACCCTCTAACTCGTAACTTGAGGAACCTTAGGTCTTCTGGACAAGCAATAAGGTTAGAAAACCAGTCTCCCTTCTGTGTATGTACTCCGTCATCCAGGGCCAGCTCTCCTACCCCACCTTCAGCACCTTCCTGAGTTGTGTCAATGTTTGTATTGAGTGTCAGTGTTCACCTGAGCCATGAAGTGATTTTTCCCAAGCACCTCCAAAGCCTGACCAACGGCCTGTGTCCTGCCTGTGATGCAGGAGCTTCCCAGCCCTGATGCACGTTGCCACCTCCCTGTTTGCTGAGCCTGTGAATTCTCTCCGCATGCAAATACTGGGCTGATCCCTAGGAAGGAGCAGATGTTTCTTCCCTCCTGCCACAGGTTTCTACCTGACCCAGAACAGGACAGACAGGACAAGGCTACCTTCTACCTTGTTCAACAACATGCCTTTATTACACCAGAACATATGGTTAGAGAGAATAAACTGCTCATTGTTCAGTATAACACCTGGCAGTTCTCTCAATAAGCAATGAATATAAAAAATATTTGCTGCTACAAAGAATTAATCAACTACTGATTAACTCTTATTCAATCTAAATTTGAACCAGGTGCCTGTAGTTCACAGTTCAGGCCGAACTATGCCTTCATAAGAAAGGAAGAAATCAAGTACAAAAATTTTAAAACTATGTTTTACATTGTCTTTACATGTGCTAGTTTCCAGACATTTTGTGTGAATAAAAGAACTTTGAGGAAAATGTAATTAGATAGATAAAAAAATGTATAGTAAGACTAAGGGAAAGCAAATTCACTGTCCTATAAAACCTCTCAACATCCATAAAATTTCATTTTCTGCAGTAATTTTCATTTTCCATCGGATTGAAACTTCGTGCATAGATATGTGATCAAAACTGCTCCAGTTCCAACAGTTTGAGAGGTCATCTCACCTCATCTTAGTCGACTGCAAGGTCATTTCAGGGCTGTCTTGTTTGCTTATTTTAGGTGTGAGATGAAATTTATGAGTCTGTTTCATCTCCACTGTCATTTAAACTACTACATCATCACTAAAAGTTGGGAGGCTCCAACACCATATTCTTGCAAGAAGATATCTCACTGAAGTGAAATAATTTAATTGCATGTGATAAAACATCTGTACATCAAGATTATTTTCTGCTGTAAAAAAGGAGTAACAAGGTGCTGACAGGTGGTGCACTTCAGCTAGTACACTTCCCTGCCACGTGGGAAAGCCAAGATCGAGGCTGGAAATCACGGCTTACTTAAAATTATGTTTGGAAACTGAAACAGCTCCAAAAGACAGAAACAAGTCAGTTGGTTTATAAAAGCCAATCATTAGAGCAGACAAGTGTGAACTACAGGATGTCCAATTTCCAGTCTTTCAGCTGAATAAAGTACATGGATTTCAACCCATCTCTCAGATGCCAGGAGACTCCTTCTGCAAATGGATATAGCACCTCATCCTTTTTCATAAATTCTTAGCCAATGAGAGCACTGAGCAAAGGTATTGCCTTAGACTTGCACTTTGCAAATTGCTTGTGAGACCTGATGAAATGTGACCTGAGTCTGAGATTCAGAAGGACATGTGAAAATAAAAGATGTTGTACAACATTTGAGAAGATTCGTTTGGAAAGAAAAAAATTTCTCAGAAGGCAGAAACAAGTCTTTTTCAACAAATATCAAAAGCTCAGGGTTTATCAAAAACTCTAATCCTAATTTTCTAAAAAATTATTCCAGTAATAAATGCTTTAGAAAAATCTAATTATGTCATCATTGAAAGTCCAGGTCAAAATGTTGGTGTAGATATTTTTGAGAGAAAATTACAAACCACTGAGGTGAATTCTCAAGGGAGATAATGGAATAACCCTCCCAGGGTTCTTCAGAATGTAATTCTGAATATGTGTCAGTCAAACACAGGGGATTGCAACAACAAAAAAAGAAAAAAGGCAAGGGACTTTACATGTAAGCTTTTGGGTGAAATGTAAAGTCTCTTTGCAAACAAGAGAATGGGGTGGATTTTCCAATGATCCCTTTTCACCTAATTGTTATGAAACAAAAACAAAACAAAACCAAAGTATGAATCAGATCACTTCTGAGTAATGGTCCTTCGAATGGAATGTTCTCTTAATCTGAGTATTTCTGTAGTGCTGTCAAATCAGCTAGTCATATCTTCCTAGTACAGTTTGTCCTTTATTTACTTTTTACCCTTCTGGAAGTTTTCAATACTAAATTATACCTCCATTTGCATTAATGGGAGTATTTTCATGAGGAAAGAATTGTGATAGCCTGGACACTTTGTCATGCTGGTTGTTTTGTTTTTTAGTTTGATTTACTTCTCTTCAGACACCAGGGCTATTCCAAGAATTTGTAACTCTTATGCTTAGTCATTTGACAAAGTTATTACTTCACTATATAACTACATTTACATACAACCTGGACTAACTGGCTGTGAAACATCGAAGTGTCTGAGCACTGTATTGCCTTTCTTATCCTTTGACAAATGCCACATCTTTTGAAAAGATTATTCCAGGAACACAAGAATAAAAAGAAGGTAAGACTCTGGCAAGTGCAAACACGTGCTGAAAACTATTGCAGAGAAATTTGTATTCCCTTTTTGTGCCTCTTCCCTCTGTGGTCTGCAGCTTATGTAACACAGTGTCAGATGGACTGTGATCTGTAAAGACGATTGAACAGCTTGAGACATGCCAAGGAGGAGTTCTTATTTCTTTAAAAAAAAAAAAAAAAAAAAAAAAAGCAAAATAGAAAGAGAATTATTTTTTTTAAAAGTTTGTTTTAGAAAATTTTTCCTAAGACACTTGAGTTTTATGACACCTAGACTTTTAGATGTAGAGAAAAGCCAAGGAATTCTACTTCACTGACACTGTACTTCTGTTGGGAAAAAAAGTATTGGACTTTCCACATTCAATTCAGGCCTTCTCAATAGCATAAACAAAATCGAACATTGTCAGTTCAAGATAGAGAGGCAAATATTCAGCACAAGAAGGGAAATAGCAGAGAAACTGACTGATTGGAGTTAAGAGGGGTGATTTGGGCTCATCACTCCTTGGACGATGGGAAGTAAATCCTCATGGGATGTCTTTGACTGGGAATGCTTTTTCCTTCCTGCTTGGCCATAATTTCTCCCCTGTGCCCTCACCTACCCCTTTCAGCAGCAGTGGCAGCCACCAACCAGCCCTATTTCACCTGATTTTCCCCAGCACCCAGGAGCTGTGCTTGAGCACTGTAATATGCAGCCTCTCTGGTCCCCACACCTGGCAAAGAGAGAATTAACCCCCTTAGACCAAACGAGGTGGATGTTATGTTCTTCCTAACTTCAGCAGTAAAAGGAGAGCAGTGGCAAAGTCATCTTGTAGCTGTGGGCTGTGCCCATTGTCCTGGCTGTGTAGTGGAGACTCAGAGCTGAGTCTTTGACAGGAGGTACAGTTGTGTCAGTAGATATTCTGTGCCTATCAAACTCACCCAAAATGCAGGGCATTTCAATTAAACTGCCTTCGTTCTCAAAAAGAAAAAGAAAAAATAAATAAAATATCACTCCAATAGATAAGCCTGTGATATAGGAGCCACATGGGACTTGAATGTATAAAATGTTGTGAGTTTTCTACACTGGATTTTTTTTTTACACCTCATTTAAATGTGAAAATAAAAGGCCACATGAAAATGGTACAAAACAGCTTCCTTGTGCCTAAAAAAAACCCTAAATTTTGCACTGGTCTGCAAATTACTGCATATCATCATCACAAATAGTTAATTAATACTTAACACTACACTACAAAACGTCTCTCTGCTTCTCTGTCATCAACAGGCACTGTTGTCATCAACAGTGGCAATTCAATTTATATACCCTAGAAGGCTCCTCCCAGGCTGAACTGACTTCCCAGCAATGGCAGGAAACCGCAAGCTATGGATACAAAAGGGTATTGTGGTAAAGAAGATTTCCAACTCTGCATTTAGTAATTATCAAAACAGAAAAAGTACTCTGATCAATAAAAGATAAAATTAATACAGGTGAAGAATTTATGATAAAGTTGTTTAATTACACATGGTTGGTGTGGGATAACAGGGAAAACACATCATCATGTATTTACCAAATTCCTATAGATTTTCTGGAAGATCCTTCTTATTTCCTCCTTGTATTGTACATTTTGTCTTCTGCAGTAGCTTAATGTTTGTAGTGTTAAGATGTTACAAGTATTAAATTTGTGACATATTTTCATGTCTGCTTAATGTAGTATTAACAAATCTGAAAAAATGAGTCAAATTTGTATTTACACATCTGGCAAATGTACCATATAATGTCAAAGGAAAACATAAGTTATACCATACTCAGATCTTCTCCTACTTAATCTTTTTTTTCTTTATTTTTCTGTTTAGATCACTGTTCAGAAAGCCAAGACACACTTACATGTATTTGAAAAGGCCTGAAACTCAGATTCCTGTTATCAAGGAGCAGTATCCACCCTCTCATTTCATCCCAGCCCTGTGGGATAAGAAGCTGCGTATCTGTAGCTTTGACCTGGTGGTCTGCTCTTGACATCTCTTCCAGGACAGAAAGCTGTAGGATCTTTGTCACTGCTAAGAAAAGCAAGCAGTGCAGCTGACACATAAAACTGAAATTCTGTTTCAAAGGAAAGTTGCAGATTGGTTTCTGTATAACCATTTGGACACAACTTCAGACCATAAACTACATGGATAGATCCATTCACGAGAACAGGGCCTTTTCTTGGGGGTGCATCCCAGGGAAGCAGAGAGAAAGCTGGTGTTTTGAACAGATGGCTGAAGAAATACTGTGTTGGCTCCTTTCCCTGCTGTGTCATCTCTGCTACTGCACAGCTATGCAAGTGCAGCTGAACCACATTGTGAGATTGGTCCTACTGGCTGAGAATCAAAAAGATAAAGTTATTTAGATCTTTGCCCTGTTTTGTATCCCACAGACACCTTAGTACTGTGTTCCAGAAAGAGTTACTACAATTGCTTATTTCCATATTCAAGTGTCTTCTGAGTTCTGGTGAAGTTTTTCATATTCCTGCAGAAAGTTTTTCTTGACTATACCAATTTCCAGAAGACGCTCAGTATCTTATAGTGAGTGAAAACTGTCATGGAAGCACCAAAGATATTTTGAATTTTATCATGTATGATTTATTCAACTGAGAACTCAGGCAGCTATTTCTGTCTTAAATTAGTAAAGTCACTCATAATTCGTCAGACTTCCAAAGATAGCCACAGTATGAAACCTAATAGACCAGCACTGCACACATTTAAGTATTACTTCGTCCTGCTTAAGAATTCATCCTTTGAACTTCTGTATCTTCAGAGCATTCCATTCTAATTTGATTCGACATTCTCAGATGCCATTAAAGCCCCTTTTCATCAAATTGTTTGAAGCCTCAAAGTACAATTTCCCCTTTCATTATAATTGTGTGACAAGTAGCACTAATATATCGGAAGATTTCTTTTGTGCCTAGCATGCAAAGAAATTATTTTGCTTTATTTATTTCAAGCATAGTGAGTCTGGCATGTAAATAAATGTACTTGCATTAATTTTACATTAATAATGCAAAGTATAGTATTAACTAAGGAAATATTAATAATCGTCTTACTAGCTTTAATTCAACTATCAATATCTAAATGCATTAAGGTCACATTCTAGTCTATATCTTGTGTCCCTGTCAGCTTTCTTAAGGGTACAGAACACTGCTGGCCCAGAAGCCCTTATACCCTTTCCCTGGCCCCCATGATCCTCTGGCACACATTTAAGATATGAATCAAAATATTTGAAGGAATTTCACTGGGCTCAGTTTTGAAGTTTTCCATATAGGCACATTTACTAACTACTTTGCTTTGGGGTGATGCTGGTCAGAAGCCGTGCTGAAGCTGGGAATGGAGCAGTCTGAGATGAACAGATGTCAACAGCTTCTGGAGAAGACAAGGCACCTTCCCAGGTCAGTATGGTGCCAGAAACCTTGCTCTTTGGAAAAGCTCACAAAACACAGAAATTATGCCTGTTATGCTAAAGGCCTTTTTCTTGTAAATTTTGACCAGTAAAAATAAAGTTTTATAAAAATTCAAAATCAGTCAATGAGAAGCTTTTACTCCCAAAAAGAAGGTTAAGAGATTTTTGAACAGCTCAGTAATCAGCTTCACATTGACTTTAATGTTACATAGAATATTCATAAGTATGATTCTCATGGCACCCTAAATCCACAGTTTTTACACTGACTGATGACACTGTAAAATCTAGTTATTAATCTGAAAGGAGACAAATAAAACCTGGCTCACATCCTTCTGTGCACTTCCAGTTATCCCCACATATCTCTACCTCTATTGACCCATGTATATACTGTACATGATCCAATTTTGGATTATTTATTTCTACATAATGCCACACATTGGAGTATATTGTACATGGGTATATTGTCATAGAGAATAATCCTTATCACTCACTCACTCATAGTTTCCCATATTAAGGCACCAATAATATTTTGAAAAAAGCATACTATACAAATATTTGGCATAGTGCTGTGGAATAATTTACAGAAATACCAAAGAGTCAATATAACAGACTTACAAGGAGAAACCATATGCACAAGTCATGTAATTTCTTTCCTGTTTATAACAAGCTAAAAGCAGAATGCTTACTCCTACATCTAAGAAATAAAATTTTAAAAAAATTAAAAAGCTCTGAAAAGAACAGTGAATCTATTTCCCAGCTGTTTCAGATCAGCTTTCTCACATGACAGAAAGATGACTACTCTAAAGAAAAGCTCTCATTTAAAAGTAATAATATAGGTTTTGTCAGAGGTAACAAATACATCCTGATTGCATTTCTGGTTGGACTGGCAAGAAATTGGCAGAAATGTTGTTGGTGGACATGAACTTTAACCCGTGGTTGCTAGTGTCTTTTGGCAAAAGGAGCTTAAGCTGGAGTTAATTCCCAGTATTTAGCTGATTGACCTAACACTGTGTGATTTACCTTATTAGGAAAGACGTCTGACAGTGGAAACCTCGTCAGCATTCCAGATGAGAGCTGTTTGCCATTGACCAGCTTATGGAAATTACAGTACAGATTTAAAAAGATGAGCATTTAATTTCCTATGTAAAAGTCGTTGTTTTATTTTAATTGCATCTTGGAATATATTAATATATATAAAATATATATCAAATATATATATTTAACTTACACATGTACAGACTTCTCCACACTTACAATAAACAAAAAATAGTAGATATAAGTACAGCATGTTTAAAATGCCTTATGCTAATTCAAATTTTGTGAAACCAATCTTTGGTTCTTTATTCATGATGTACATGTTTAAAATCTGATTGCTAAGGGAACAGCAAAGGCTATGTTTCTCTCAAAGAATAGCAATCTGACAGTGAAAGCTATGTCTCTCTCAAGTTAAAATCCAGTTGTCACAATGTTCTGCTACAGAAAACTTGAATAAGAATATATTCACAGTCAATAACCACCTTTTGCAAACTCCCAGCGCCTCAAAGTGAGGCAGGTTTTGTGTTAAGCAATTTTAGCAGTAGAATTTCATCACAAAAATATAAATATAAATTTCAGAAGGTTAAACATTAGAAGACTTTCTAGACAGGAAAAAAAAAAAAAAGATTAAATATTCCTTTAAGCACTCACATTCTTTTGGATCTGAACTGGGGATGAAACACAATTCAAGTTGTTGGATTCATGGCACCTTAGCTTCCTCACTGATTTCTCTCTGGTGATAGGCGATAGGACCCAAAGGAATGGCATGAAGCTGTATCAGGGGTGGTTTAGGTTGGATATTAGAAACAATTCTTCATTGAGAGGGTTATTGGGCACTGGAACAGACTCTCCAGGGAAGTGGTCACAGGACCAAGCCTGACAGAGTTCAAGAAGAATGCTCTCAAGCACATGGTGTAACTCTTGGGGCTGTCCTGTACAGGATCAGGAGTCAGCCTTCAATGATCCTTGTAGAGTCCCTTCCAAACCAGAATATTCTATGATTTCATGGTTCTGTGGTTTCTTCTATCCTTTGAGAAGTGGTGTTTACCATCCTAAACCCCTGTCAAATCCAGGTTTGCTACTCAGCCCTCAGTTTAACATAGAGACATGAGTTTGAGACATATTGCAGAGGTTGCTTTAACTATCTTTCTGGGAAAAAATAAAAGAATTATTTCCTCATGTCACTGAGATGCTTCTACGGTATGAGGTTTCTCTGCTCCTCATAATTCCATCTCTCCACCAAAGCAGGAGAGACAATGAGGCATCTGACCAGTTATTGACATGTAGTGGCTTTCAGGGATATCACACAGGTTCAGCTTTCAGAAGGGGCTCAACCTCCTTGTAAAATTAATCTGGAAGGAAATTGAGAGGGATACATTCCCCAGAACAAGGTAGGATACCCCATTGTGCCTGTGTGAAGAAAGGTGTTAGAGGTCTTATTGGAATGGGAGAAAGGCAGCTATTTATCAAGCAGAAACAGCTCTGTCAGGAAATATGATTCCCAGTGTGAAGGTTACTGCTGCAAAATTCCCAGCCAAGTTCAATTAATAAATGTGTGACCTAAATAAACCACATCTCTCCATCTTATTTTCTTCTTTCAGGTCCAGGACAATGGGGCCTGTGTGGTGGGCAAAGCATAAATTTACCTCTATTTTTCATACAGTACTTAAAGAATACACAAGCTTTTTACTCTAAAGGACAAGTCATACACTGAATATTCTGAAAAGCAGTAATACTATCAAATTTAATAGTCATAATTTAGAAGTGGTCTAGCTGTTTCTACTCAGAGAAAAAAAAAAAAAACCAGCATGGAACAATAAGTTTTATTGCACTCAGAGATACTAAAGCAGAAATTTAAGGCCATGAGCCTCAAATATGGGAAAAGACCTGTTTCCTTCCTGTGATGTACCTCAGCCAAGTATTGATTGAGTTTGTGCAGTATTACTTTTTCAGCACGAATCTTACAAGGCCTTTAAGGAGAGATGGAAAATGAACATCAGAGGAGGTAGATCAGCAGCCTGTCTGACCTGCTCTTTCAGAGATAGTAGCCTTAGTGACGTGTTGATGTTCATCTGCTGCTCCAGGTGCCAGCAGTGACACTGAGGGAGTCCATTTTCCCCTTTCTCTGCCATGAACCACATCAGGTGTTTTCTGTCTTCTGCCTCGAAGTTTCCTGCTCAGCTGACACCCTGCAACTGAATGTTTCCTCGAACCTTCCTGAAAATCTTCTTCAGCCTCAGCATTCCACCACCATAGGCCATCAGTACCCAGACAATCACGGTCCCATAGTGGGAGATCCAGTATCTCCCATGATGCAACTTCAGCTCAAAATGCTAAATCTGTAGAAAATGCAAAGTCAGATATCCATACGGGCACATCTTATGGGAAATATGCAGAGGTCTGCAGTCATCAGCAATTTCAGTAGCTTTCTGCCCAGCCCCTGTGAGCCACAGGGCTGGCCACAGCATCATTCCTGCATTCTTGCTAGCCTGAGGAATTGTAATGACCTTTCCTCCAGGGTTTCACCAACTCTCATCTCCATTTTAAAGCATATAAAATGTATAAAATGTTTTGTGGTGGAAAGGTAGAACGCATTTTATCTTACATTTCATCTCTAAATTTCAGGTTTACAGAATTAAGCTCACTTCCCTGTCCTTCCTGCCTTGCCCTTTTTTCTGTTTGTTTTTGTTCTCTCTTTTTTTTTTTTTTTTTTTAATTTTTTTTTTTGGAGGGGAAGCTCCGGATCCTGTTGAACTCAAAGGATGAAAACCACAGGAACGTAAGAAAATCATGACAATCTTTGTTTAAATCACAGCTGCATGATGTCAAAAATACTTGCTCCTGGTATTTATTCTCAGTTGTCAAAATCATTGCAAATAGCAATCCATCTGAAACACATGGATTTAGTCACTGACAGGAAGCAAAACAAGAGCCCTGCATGCTGTATGAAGCACACTACATTAGAGACTATTGCCTTGCAAGGCCTCAAAAATTATTTATATTCATTGGTACTTCAAAGAAATACAAGATGCTGATAAACTGACTAACAATTAGCTGACCTGCTATGCAAACAATACCAGTGACTCATTTAAACTAACATTTGTGACTGGCTGTACTGGCCACTTATTTTGACAGTGCTCAAGAGATGGAACTGAAGAGAAATTGACTGCACACAGATATTGAGCACTCTGTCTTACACCGTCACTTTTCCTGGAATGTCACAATCATATAAGGAATTAAATTCCTGCTTGTTCTTTTTTTTTTTTTTGTTTCTGCTGAATCAGAAACTGGGGCAATTCTGAAACAAAATATTAGAGTGAAGGACTGTAATGTTTTTTAACATTGAGAAGGGACTTACCTCTATAGATTATTGCAAAATCCATTCCCAGATAACTCCACTAATCATGACAATATCAAGCAGGAAAATACAGGTAGTGCCAAGAGGGTGCTTGGCCCTACTATACGTATGCTTGTCTCTGTTTTCCAAGTAGACCCTGCAGATCAGTGCAGAGAGAACAAGGTTCATCTTTACTTTTACACTGTGCAAGCCTGGGCTGCCAGGCTGTGACAAGGCTTACCCCCCTGATGAACCTGGCTGCAGCATGTCTCAGGAGCTTGGCTTCAACATGGGGAGCCCATCAGTCCAAGACCCTCAAGATCTAATCCTTGAACTGAATAACCCACTATTCTGTAACAGGAAAACACTTTAAAAGGTATTTATATTTCAGCACATATAAGACTTCATAGCCTTAAATGATCTTACTTGTGTAGGTGCAGTTAAGAATTGCCCTAAAAGCTTACTCCAAAGAGATGGATTTAGAAACGTTAGCTGTATAGGCATTGTAATAACAGTGTCCCTGAATCCCATCTGACTGCCTCCAGACCTTTAATATTTTGCATGCCAGCCTTTAGTGTCTGAGAAATCCCAGCACGTGGTTTATATAAATGACCCAGAGGAGCTTTACTGTACAGCATAGCAATGCTTTTTTTTTTCCACACAAGGCAAACAGCTGAAAAGGGTGAACCCCCACCTACTTTTCCATGAACTTTTGATATGAAACTGGATCTCCAAGACAACAGACAACTCCAAATATAATGAAAAAATGCTTTCTGCATTTCCTTTTTACCCTTTCTGTTCTGAAAATTATATTATTTTACTAAGCAAAACTCTACCCTTCCAGTGGGAAAATGCTGCCACAGCAATCAAGTAGAATTACCAGTGTCATGTATTCCCAAGTAGCGTTCTCAGGAGCATAAGAAAAAATTGATTTCTCCCTTCAACTTCTTCTTTTAATTTAATTAAGATTTGGAATATAATTTTTTTTTCTGGGTGTTTATCTTGCAAACATTCTTATATGCTGAAAACATTCTACATTCTAAATGTAATACTGAAAAACTTTCTAAAGGAGAAAAATTAGAAGAGTAGAAGTACCAATCTCAAATCCTTTCTCACATCAGGCTTTTTTTTTTGTGCCAGCAAATTCTTTCTTGCTGACAATCAGTATTGTCATATATTTTGATTACTTAATTTCAAACAATGTTTGCTGCAAACTCATTTTGGCTTTCAGGTTTCTTGAGTCATAAAATCAGTTCAGTTCCATGTGATTGATTTCTAGTGCAGTATGACTAATCACTTTAATCATATACTACTTCTGCTTTTTGAGAGAAGAGGTAAGAATGCTTGCTTTAAATAAAAGTAAATTGTAAAATTTATTTCTGAGAAATATTTCAGATAATTTATTTGTAAAAAAATTGTGTTCTTATCAGTAAACTTATAATTATGTGAACACTCATTATCAACAAATTATGGAATTATTGCAAATATGCAGCAATTTTTTAATATATATGCCCATAAATATTCTCATTGCATTGTCAGTTCTATTTAGCTAGCTTGATTTCCCTGGTAGCACTATTGCAACAAATCAATATTTTTTCAATGCCTAAAAATGACATCAAGATATATTAAACATGAAAAAAATCAGTAAGAAAAAAATAATAAAAAATCTAGAAAAGATAGCACTTATGCATCCTTATTTTGCTATTTAAAATTTCAAGTGACAATGTTTCATTGATAATATTTTAAGTCAGGTATGAACATCAGAAAGTATTTGTATTTTCCCAGCAGAACACTGTCTCATGGAAGTAGTACATGGTCTGTGAATACAGGATTAAAATCAAGTACTTGATTCTTTCTTTGCCCAGAGCTGAAACCAAAAACAGGAGTCAGATCCATTTGCAAGGAGATACTGCAGACCTTTTAAGTCACCATTTCAAACCAGAACACAGGCTAAAAATCAGTCACAAAAGCAAAAGTTTGGGCAAAACTACTGTGGTACCACTTAGTAATTACTACTTCATCTCTTCAGAGGAGGGCTGCTATTGCTTTCTAATTTTTCCAGCTCACACAGCACAGGAAGATGCGCTGCCAATGGCAGAGGAAGAGAAGTCAGAAACCTGAAACAGTGGGAGATTCACTACCCTAATTCTCAGGACGAATGCCAAAACATAAAAGTAGTTGGTGACTTCCCCCTGCTGGCAGCGGAGAGACCCATCTGTCTCCCAGCTCTGATTACAGCAATCCAAAATGTTATGGGCAGCCAAAAAGGGTACATCTGGGCTCCTGGTGCACATTCTGCTTCATGCACAGGTAAATGCATTGACCAGAGTGCACCTTTGCAGACCAAAAGTGACTACAGTGCTCTAGCAGTGGCAAGGGTTACTCTCATCAAAACTCCGAGGAAAAAGGGAAGCAGGGTTCACATAGGGACAAGCACAGCCTGAGGGTAAATGTGGCCATGCCAATAATGTCAACAGCAGGCTTTGCTTTCCTTGATCACGGGATGATATCCTCTGAGCTACTGAGGGAGGATGGGCTCCCTGAAAGAAAGATGAGGAAGAGTATCCTTGCACACTTGCAAATGTAATGAGTAATGTTTTAAATTAGGGTTGTGGGGAGAGGGAGCAAATTCCTCCAGGTAAGCATAAACAGGAAAGAAGCTTAAAAGATAGTGGAACAAAATCTCATACAACATGGTCAAAAGAGAAACTGTGATGGTGTCTCAGCTGCTAGTCAGAAATGCCTTTATTCCAATGTAAGAGACACAGGGAGTAAGCTTCAGAAGTAGAAAGTCCTAATGTATAACCCAAATCAGAATTTAATTGGCAGAGAAAATTTAATGGATTTTTTTTAATGTCAGGAATATTAATGTGAAGGAATGTAAATTGTCTAAACATGCTTGTTGGCTGCTAACAGATAGGTTAAAAAGTAATGGTCTTCAGCTGCAAGAGGAAAAAGGGAGTTAAAAGTCTGGTAAAAAACCTGGGCATACTGTGGGCTCTTCAGCATCAGGAATGTTTAGGAACATTTCCAACACCAGTCAGGAATAGCAAAGACAAAATTGATGCTGTCAGAGTCAGTGAATAGATCAGACAAACTCCTGTGAACTCTTCCAGCCAACAGTTCTGTGATTTTCTGATCTCCATGTAAACCTGAAGTGTGATTAAATCATTCAGGGAAGCACCAGAAGTAATCACAAAACAAGAATTTCTTTTGGTGAAAAAATTCCAGCTATGGTATTTTTTGTTTTCTGATCAGAACAAAACAAGAGAAAATGAGTCACTTTGTTCATGAGGGACTCGCATAAGGCTGCACACAGCTCAGGACAAGGTTCTGCTTTGCCTAGTTTGGGGCAAGGTTTTTCAATTGTTTGGGTTTTCTTGTCAATTTTTTCCCCCCACAATTATATCATTCTACTCTATTAAATGACCAAAGAACCCACACCTGGCCCTTCAGTCTCCCATGCCATGTCTGTTTTCAGCTGGATCTTTTGACCAGCTGTTCTGTCTGAAAACAAGTATTGCAGCTGCAGTTGGTTTTGACAACTCAAAAGATGTAACATAGCAAAAGTTCTGGTTTCTCTCAATTTGTGTTTTCTGAGATGTAAAGTTTCATTTGAGAATTTCTGTTCAACTCCAGAAGTGGCACACAATGCTTTTTTAAGTCTATATTGATGACTTGTAACTATAGTGTAATACCAGAGTGTAATACTATGCTGTCACAACAGTGAAAAGACTTCTTTGCAGATCAGATCAGTTTATTTGTAAGGAGTGTCAGACTTTGCCTCTAAATCTTGAAAAGAAAGGTTTCTACACACACTAAGTAATTGACTTTAACAATCTGCCCTCTGCAGAAGACATTAAGTTCTACAGAAATGTGATAATCAACCTCTGAGGCTTGCATGTAACGGTTACCAAATTGTATGTTCGTAACATGAGTGAAAAGAAATGCTTCATGTGTTTTTAAGCTTCTATAAAAGCACACAAGATCAACCAGTCTTCTCAGTTCACCTATTTTTAATATTTGGTTTTAATAACTGGTTTCATTCTGCAGTATTTAAGATAGCTGATAATTTGATTTCTGAAAGCATGAATAGACCTCTGTCTTTTTTTAATCATGCTTAAAATCCCTCTGTGCTCAGTATGAAAAAATTTTATTTGAATCTACATTCTATCACACCAGCCTAGAAATGTGTCCTCAAGATGATGGTGACATATATTCTTACGTTGCTGTTTCTATGGCCCCAGAGCAGTTCTGATGTGCTGGGTGCTGCGGAAGTAGACCTAATCAGGACAGTGATATCAGGATATCCTAATCAGGATAATTCATTGGCACTTGAATTCAGCTCCCTATGGAAAGGAGTGCAGTAAGTTTGCTGTCTGAAATAGAAAAGGAACATCCTGTGCAGCCATAACAAAAGCATCCTTCAGTACAAACAAATGTATCAGCAATGATAACAAGACAATTCAGGGTTTAGCTTGCAGAGGAACTGTTTGTTGAATCTGAATTAAAAAAAAAAAAAAGGAAAAAAAGATATTTTGTTATTGAAAATTTCAAAGAATTTGGAACCACCTGACAGTTTTCTTTTGTTGAGCATGCACAGACAGTAAGTTTAATACTGGGAGCTGCCAACAGATGCTCTTCACAGAGACATTTTACCAATATTATTGTAATCCTTTCTCAGCTTTTTTTGAGAAGCCTTCTATGCCTATCTGTCTCAGTAAAATATGCCTTGTTGCCTTCTAGACTGACCTATAGCTACGTGGTATTTTTGAGCATGGAGCATTCAGTATTTAGGAAACTCAAGCCAGGGAGAAAGTCTTTTGGTATATCATACCTGCAAATATACCATGGACATCTTCCATCCCTGCCTGCAGCTATCTGTTGGTTACAAAATCAAATTCAAGTTGAGCTGCATGTGTTCAAAGACTCAGTGATTAACAGTAGGTTTAACACAGGTCTGAATTTAGTTTTGCTTACACATGGTGAAATAAAGATAACCAGTTAAGAACTTCTGATTTTAATTAGGATCATCTTTCTAAATATTCATGTGAGGGTGATAAAAGTTACTTTATGAAATATCATATGCTTGAACTGCAAAACAAAAAAGAAATACACTTCACAATCTTAAAAATACCCTTTAAATTTTCTAGTAAATAAATACTGATACTTTGTCACCATAGTCAGCATCCCAACAGCTTAATAAAGACAAGACGAATGCTGAATATTTGAGGTGTCTTGAAAACAGTTAGTTTTCTGACTAGAATCTCAGAAATATTTATTTCCAGGCTATCTAAGGCACATATACTTCCATGGTATACCCCAGCTTCTACTGTTTTTACCCAAAATGCAGAGGCTAACTCTCTCAACCCCTACTTCCATGCCTCTCCTCTTATAGTAACTCTTTAGCACTATTACATACTATAATTGGCACAAACTAGGATATAGATTTAAATACAAACTGAGATCCTGTGCTAATATCAAAACCAAAAACTCTCTATTTTTATGTCTACACTACTGTGTCTTCTATCTGCTCTTTCCCTGTTTTCTGCAATGTAAAACAGTTAGCTTCTTGCTTTAGAATATTGTTGTGGTCTTGTGCTATGATAAGAAGGAAACTGTTTCATGTAAAAAAAGTTAAATATTAATAACTTGGAAAGGTCTTTTTCAGTTGTAGTGCTGAATCTACTGTGACCAGTAGAAGCACTTTCAGCTGATAGCTACTTCATAGGGCATATGCTTCAGAATAGTATGTACTTTGGCAGACTTTTGATTGTTGTCATGACTTTCCCTGTTAGATTGGACAGGAAAAGATACACAAGGATTTAAGTTATGTCCGCAGTAAGTAGGAGAGTGTATACACACATGCTGCCACAAATTTCACAACATTATAAATATTGTGTACCCTCTGTCAAGATTTGTATTGGCTTGGGTACAACATGGAGGAGACACCTATGACAACAGTTTCATGTTAAACCATCTTCATTTTACTACACCATCTAAGGATTTTCTTCCACGGCGAGCATCTTTGCTGCATAGGGTATGCTGGAAGATGGTAGCGATGGAGTGGGTGCAGAAGCTCGGACTGTGAAGCCATGGCTTCATGTCCTAGGCAGGCTTTTGCCCAGCAGGAGCCCCAACATGAGCACAGGTCTCACCCCCTCCCACACCTCACTGCCGTGCACAGGGTTTTCAGATGGAGAACTGACTGATCATTTGCCTCTGAGGATTTAATGTTGGATCCACTGAAAATATTGGCAACAGTCTCACAGGCTGCACAGGACTGGGTGTATAATAAGGAATGGTACTAATGTTAATGTATTTCCCTGTTTTACTACAAAAGTTTCGATTTTTGTATGAGGCATTCATATATGCCCACCCAGTTTGCTAGAGAACTGTTAGTAGTGCTTGACTGAAGTCAGTGAAGCTAAATTGATCTAAAGCCAATGACCTTCATTAATTTAAACCTGCAGAGGATATGAATCACCTGTGTTTAAATTAGACATATTTTTATGTGACAAGTAGAAGCAACGAGTTTAGAGTATTTTAAAAGTTCTGTCTTTCTTCAGAAGAACTGTATTTTATACAGTACTCTTCCATCATAAATTTAAATCAAAACAATATCACATTCAGTAAATGCCTGCTGTTCCAGCCTCTGTTGTGGTCTTCACATAATTTTCAAAACATGTCAAACTGAAATTGTTTCTGATGGAGATAAATGCCCACTTGGGACTGCGATGAGATCATTGAAGTAATTTCTACTTGTGACCTAAGCAGAAAAACACATTAACTTATCATTTTTATTATTGCAAGTTTCACTTTCTTTGAGCAACATTTTTGTGGTCTCAATGAGAGGGTATTGAAGTTTAGATCACGTTCGGACCAGAGCAATCCAATATAAGTGACTTCCCACATCCTCTCAGTGGAAAACATATATTTCTGGAATAAAGCAGAAAAATTTCTGAGACCATCAACGTGTGGAGTGCTCATGGGCTTCATGGTGTACATACCACAAATTTAATTTTATTCACAATTAGCATGTGTATGTTGTAAAATTTTGCAGTCTCTAATATTTTAGCATTTGTGCCTAATCTTAACCTTATCTTATCCTCTTTTAACATCACAGGTTATACAAAGTATATGCCCTGTTCTGTGCTGTAGTATGGCATACAACTATTTTACATGTTTGTTAACACACTCCTGTGGAGGAATGAGTAGCCCTTCTGTCTGAAATGTAACTGAGAACAGTCAGAGACATTCAAGACAAAACTGTCATCAGTCACCAGAAATCAAACATTGCTCATTCAGGAAATAATTTCAATATAGCCACACTGTGTCTGTCTTACAAAGCTCCTAATCCTGCACAGACCTACTCAAATCCACACCTATGAATTATCTATTTATGGTCACCATGACCCAAGCAAGAGCCTCCAAAACTGCCTTACTCCCCTAGTCTGAGCAACAGTCACACCTAAAATCACTATGCTCTTCCCTGTTTCCCCATTTGATGGTCTTCATCTCTCAAGAAGTCTTTGCTAAAAATGTCACTGTCTTGAGCTTTCAAAGACCTAGGAAATGAAATCATCTGGATGCTCAGTGAGGCAGTGAATTCAACGGATGGACTTAAGTAAGAGTTCATTTGGTCTACAGGGGGAAAAAGGGAATGAAAAAATAAAGTAACAAAGCACAAGTGGAAAATTATCATTAACCTCAACAAAAATATTTGGTAGTTGTTCAAAGCCAAGTCCTTCTCTGAAAACTCCATGACTGGGCAGCTGTTTGCTCCTCCCTTTCCCTCTTATAGCTCACTCACTGCTGGCTGTCCCAATGAAGGGAAGAGACCAAGTTTTGGAGGACATCAGCAGCCTGCCCTATTTGAGGCTTCAGGGCAGGGAGAGCCTCACTGTAAGGTTCCCATCCTAGTAAACTATTTGCTCTTCTTGCTCAAAGCTGCTGCTCCCCTTCACCTGTCCTCACCAGTCATCTCTCTGAGTTTTCTGGTATTCCTGCAGATTATCTTGGCTTTTAATCTGCCTCACTGTCCGTAACCTTTTATGGTCTCTTAAATTAGCCAGGTTGAACACAGTACTTTAGTATCCACTCCCTTGGCTGGACTCCTGCTCTGCTGCTACCCTCACTTGCTGAGCCGCTCCTTACACAGAAGCCTCTGCCAGTATTTCAGCTCCTAAGAGAGGAGGCATGAATAGGCACCATCCATTCAGCATTCGTGCCACAGTTGATATGTTCAGTATGGACTATTTTCTCTCTTTTTTTCCATGAAAAATAATTCTCAGAATTCTTTGTGCAGTTTTTCTTCAGACCAGCCTGAATCTGTGTATCGTACTTCAAACCCTCGTCCCAGGCTCTCTGCAAATTGTTTGTCTATGTTTTCACAACCTGATTAAGAATATCATCATATCATTCCTTCAACTTTATAACAGAGTTGTTTCTAATAGAAGCGTCATGTGCCATTGCCAAGCTGTGTGAAAGCTGGACTTGTTTCTGGTTGTGTTCTCCCACTTTAGTCACCTCCTGGGCTCTCTGTTCTTCACCATGTCCCTTCACACCTGTAGGAGGACCATTTTCAAGTTTGTGGGATCTGAGCTCCTCTTGCTCAGGGTTCAGTCCACCAGCCCACATATTTGCATAATACAGAACGAGAAACTCTACTACTATTGCTACAATTAGTCTAAATTTTCATCAGTGCATTAAAAACAAAAAAAAACCCCAAACATTAAAAATGGTGTAGAGAAGAGTTGGAGATGCTCGGCTAAATGTGGATTGCCAGCCTAATGCAGAGCTGTAGCAGAAAAAATTAAGGCTTAGTCTGTAACATCACAGTACTGGAGTAGAAAACAAACTGATGTAAGTTCTACTGCTGCTGTAAATCACACAGATGAGCTTACTGACCCATGGAAAGTGAATACAATGGACTGCAGAACTGGTTCTTAGTGTCTGCTGTAGGCAATCTGTAGTCCTGCTCTCCCTGTGAGGAAAAATAGTTAGGAAACTTCAGTGGTTACAGGCTAAGGTTCACAAAACCCACCCTTTAGACTGTCCTCTCAGTGAAATCTGTTTGGTAATTTTTATTATTTCTGAGTTGTAAAAGTACAGACTATGCAGGAGAGAAAAAAGTCTGTGCCCTCTGCTCTATTTTTCTTCGGTCTTACATTTGTAGACATTTGCTCTTTAATTCCATATATAGTTAGATAAACACCAAATGAGTTCCCAAATACAATATATGGAGCTTTTCAAACCTATATACATAAATCAATGATTTATGGTTTGACATTGTAACAGATTTATCTGAAAATGGTTTCTATTAAAAGAAAATTTGTGTTAAGAAAAGTAAGTTCTCTTTGGAAATGAGTAAGGAAAAAGAGTTGATGGAGGAGGGAAAGTAAAAGCAAACAACAAAAGGAAATGAAAACCTGGGAAAATAAAACAAGTTAAACAAAAATTCAGATTCATGTTTCCAAAGTTGCAGTCTGGATTACTTCTACTGTTGTTCATGGACTTCAGTTTCACAAAATGTGTGACTGGTTAAGTGGTTTCTATGCTTCCCCTCCTTGGCTAGATTTTTAGAAAGAGAACATCTTTCTTTGTGATTTTCCATGATTAGCTGGTGCTTCATCTCTGTCCCAGCTGTAATGTGCTAAATATGCTTTGCATATCAGCACCAATTTGAAAGTCCTAGCTCCTAGATAATAATCATTGTCTCAAACTATATCACTATCACTGTTAATTATGGAGCTAACAGTAAGTGAAGGAAAAACTTGCTTGGATTTGAAGATGGGGGAAAATAACTACTTTGAGCAGATAAGCAAACAGCAAGATTATATATCTAGAGCATAATCCTCTGCATTTGAATTGCTGTGAAAAGGTAAGAATACACAACCCCTTTAAACTTGTTCTAACATCTCTACTCTCTGTATAATGAACTTCTATGATCTATTTCCACTGCCTTCCATAAACAAAGGGGAAATGCCTGCAAAATACAGTGTAGAACTTCTAGTTATGAGCATGAGTGTCTCTTTAACATGTTTTGGTACTTATGTTGACTCCTCAATAACCATTTCTGGAAAAAGAATCAATTCGTGGAAGGGCTTTTTGAAAATGTGGGGTGGAAAACTTTGGTTATGTCTTTGTTAGTCAGTTGATTCATCTCTACCAGGATCCCAAAGCCATTTCACCAAAGCAGCATATGCTGCAAATTTAGAAGGCAGGTAGGCTCTTTCCATAAGATGTGGCCCAAACCAAGTAACTCCAAACATGGTTTTGTTCCAGAGTAATACCAATACAAAATGTAATCTTAAGCCCCAAGTTAAGTTTAGTGTAGAATGCTAATTATTTTTTATAGAAATTGTAGTTAAATTTTGGAGAAATAAGTCACGTTCTAAGAAAAGTGTTTCTTTTATCCTCAAATGAAAATAACTCTGTCATATGCACAGCATTCCTTCTGCTTGAATTTGAAAAAAGATAAAAAGGACATATTTACATTCCTCAGAAAGGTTAAATTACGTTACGAAAGTATCATGGCCATTTAATATATTTGTATTCAGCTCCAATTTCTCGTGGCTTGGATATTGCTACTGCTGATGTCTGTAGGCAAAATAAATATATTCAGGGCTCAGAACTGCCAGAAAAAACAGAAAAAACCATACACATATCAATGCTTGTTGCTAAACATAATGTGCAATACATCCTTCTTGCATAGTACACATACAGAACCATGCAAAGCATAGGATTCATATATACTTACAAGTATATATTCAGGAATCAAGACCTACATTATGCATATCAAATAGATTTGTTTGCATGGGACACAGAAACCAGAAAATGGGGTTGTGGGTTGGAGCAGTAAAAGGAGCTGTTTAGGTGAAAATACAAAAAAAAGGCAAGGAAAAGAAAAATAGCAGAAGCTGTGCTGCAATTTCATAGATAATATGACTATATACACCATTCTGGTTGTGTGCCTCAAAATATTCATCCAAAGAATTTTCAGGGCAGCAAGTGGGGATGAACAAAAATCTTTGTTTGTACAAGAATCTTTTAGACTGTTGTGCTTTCAGAGCTTCCACCATTTTGCTGGTCTTTCACACCCTTTCCTCAAAGGCTCTGATTTTGGGTGTCACTTCACTGTCCCAAGCGTGAGCTGGCATCCTCACTTTATACAGCTTTTCCGAGGAGCCAGGTGTCCTCAGGACACCCATGAAGGGACCTGTGTGCACTGGGAGCTGGAGTGAAGCATCTGAGTGGTCACTTCCTCTCCTAAGCAATGAACACTCCAGAACTGCAGTCAGTCCTTTTCAGTGAACTTTAACATTTCCAAATCTATCTGTCCTAATGCTGCATCTATCAGGCCTGGCAAAACAAGTGGAAAACTGAATATTTAGTGATGAGTCAGGAGATAAGAAGAAAGACTTCTCCCTTCACAAAAACCAACAGACTATAACACAAACTGAAGGACAAGTAAAGAATATGAAACTGAAAGTCCTCCATAATAATTTGGGGGGAGAAAAGATACTTTTTTCAGTAAAAAAATTAGCTAAAATGTTTCCACAGTGGCAGAGGCTCAGACAGTATTCCAGCTGTCTCTCAACAGCAAAAGGAAGTGCCCAAAAATACAAGCATGAACAGATGATCGTTTTCATTTTCCTTCTCATGAAAATAAAGTTTTGAATGTCAGGGTTTCAGCTATTCCTTACAGGGAATGAGCTACAGGGGAAAATACACAATCAAAAGTCCATTATGAACTCAGGGAAAGGAAGGCAAATGGACATCTATTTTCAGTCACCACCTTATAGAACAAGAAGACAGTGTACATAAAATCTATTGAAAGATGACACCTGAAAAATTTGAAAGATTAATTTTCAGAAAAATTCTTTTGAGAGGCTGTGTTTCTAAATCTAGACTTACCCACATCAGTTATCATCAAGGACTGTTGCCTTAAAAATATTAATTCTGATTATTCCCACCTGAAGACATCAGTTTGTTTGCAACAGCACACTTTAGTGTCGTGGAGCCATCTATGATAACACAGAAAGTGGTCTGAGTTCAAAAAGTTCCATCCTTTAGTTTAGTTTGTGTAAATATCAATATTCCATTTATAAATTATGCAAATATTTTCTCAATTAAGTAACCTTTTGTAAATTGCTTGCTCTGTCCGTTTGATCCTTCATCAATATCTCCCTCCTTACAATCATTCATTCATGCCAACTCTCTGTAACAAAGCAGCCTCCTCCTGAATTTGTCATTTTACCACATACTACCCACACTTGGATGGCTCTCAAAAGCTCTGGGAGCTCTGACAACCTCCTACAGCTCTGCTAAGCCCTTTCTTCTTTCACTGTTCTGATCCTGTGCAGTGCCAAGAGCTGGCACACTAAAAAGTAACTTTCTGTGATTAGTTACTTGTTTGTCTTATTATAGGCAGCATAAGCACTGACAATTT
The DNA here is from genome assembly GCA_036023395.1 of Myiotriccus ornatus. Taxonomy (NCBI): domain Eukaryota; kingdom Metazoa; phylum Chordata; class Aves; order Passeriformes; family Tyrannidae; genus Myiotriccus; species Myiotriccus ornatus. Next base: position 84,454,527 of record JAYRBT010000114.1, read on the forward strand.
AATCATGACTTTCATGGCATTTATGATCAGTAAAGACTCTTGAATGCAGTGTTTGCAAATGGGCCTTTATGTCATGAAGAGGTCATTGCATTTAAAAAGCCTCTGAGTTTCAGGGTTATGTGTCCTAATTTTTTTTTTTTTTTGATCTCCAAATCCGACCATACTAAGGTCTCATTTGTATCAGAAGTAGCAGTACTTCTGACAGCGGCAGTAAAACTTACACTTAATATCTTCAAGAATGTTGCAATGCATGAAAACATAGCCTAGAGCAACAAGGTGAGTATAGGGCTATTGTGGAATCACTAGACTGCATGATCTACTGGAAATGTAAGGAAAGGAAAGAGTGAACAAAATGGACTTTGCTGGAATAAAGAAAAGAAAAAAGCAAAGTGAATCTGCTTCCACAAAAACTTAATTGATGTTTAAGAGCAACGAAGAGCTATATTATCTTGAAAATTTATGTAAACACTGATAATGTCTACAGATGAATAAAAATAATAAAGATCTTAGATTAATTTTTTTGATTGTCCTTCATTCATGCTGTCCCAGCTCATGCTATCCCACCAAAATAATTACCAGATTCCAGTGGATGTAATTTTACAGAAATACAACAATATTCAACAATTAGGTTAGGGACAGTGGAGATCAATATAAATGGAAAGGAAAAAAAGAGTTCTAAACTCAATATATTTTATATATATTATACCCAATAGATCTGCTGTTATTTCCATCCAAGTTGATTTTGGTTATTAATATTAAAAAGTTCCTGGCGTACATAGGGCAGTATAGCTTTTACTAGATTCAGAAGTAAAATTTTTCCTCTTCTTTCCCAAAATCCTATGTCTGCTCAATGTAAGTGGGACAATGATTCCTTTCCTAGTACTTTTTAATCAAGTTTATTGGCTATCGCAGAGAACCAGACAGTGGAACTCAACTAACTATGCTCTTAAAAATGTAATAATCTGTTGGATTTTTTTTAATTATTTTTTTTTTTGCCTGTGACATCTAATAACAATTCCCTCACACAGATCAGGAGTTAGAATGGCCACAGGCTACTCCTCAAACGTAATCCAGAGATGATTATGAAATCAAGGAAGTTTAATAGTGTGGTCAAATTGGCCTCAAGGCCAGAAAATGGGCCCTGGGACACTTAAACTAATTAGCAGGGAGACTAAGCTGAATGACAATAAATTACATAGGAGTGTATATATAAATAATACTTCAAGATGCAAAAACAGGCACTCCCACTGAATTTTTAATAATAAGCAACTACTTTAAACATTATCATTCAAAGAAAGTTGTCTAACAGATCATTAGATGGAAAGATTCACTTTAGGAAGCCTGAATGACTAAAGATATCGCAGTTTAAGTACTGCATTACTTAAAATTAAATCCTCTTACTGATTCAAAATGCAATACAGAGTTTTAGAATACGCTCTTTGTTTCAACTATATGTTTGTTTACTTTTGGTTGGGTTTGGCTTAAGAAGATTTTTTTATTAATTTGTCTACTGAATATATATGACCAAAGCCCACTTTGGACAATATATTCTCTGTGTTCCGTCTCTCAACCCAGAATCAGTATTCCACTCTAGACTATGCTGGCTATGACTTGACTGAAAATAGAAGTTTAATTCAGTGTTTAATATGTTTAATTCAGAAGTTTAATTCAGTGTTTAATTCAGTTTAATATATCATGTCCTATCTTCTTTCCCAGCCTGATAACTTCAAATCTAATTTTTGAATGATCTTAGTGCATTCAAAAATAATTTAACTTGTTAATTCTGAACCAAGAAAAGTTCTCCTTATGTTTTGCTTCACTTATTTCTTATACTTCAAGGAGACTTGTGCAATGTAAATGAATTTTAGGTGTATATCAGACATAATCAGAATACAAGTAGAAACTTTTTCTTTTTAGGGAAAAATTCAATCATGTGGCATGGTTTCAATCTAAAAAGACTCGCTGTCTACATTCAGAAAAGAAAAAGGGCTTCAACTATGCAGTACATTCCTGGTACATGTACATTAACCTACCACTGGAAACAAGGTAGGGTAGAGGAAAAATTGTCTGTAGCTGAACGGAGAGGTACTCTGATGCCTCAGATTTTATGGCATGAGATAGGATTATGGGATGAGGACCTTCGACTTGGAAGATGAAAGCAAGCCTCTAGAATGGAATATCTGAAGAAGAATTTACGTGGGGAGACTTTACTTTCATGCCTTTCTCCTTCTGTAGACTCCTCTGACAGTTGTTTTTTCTGTGAATATCAGTTAGATTTCCCAGTCCTTGGATGTCCCCATCTAGCAAGTCTATATTGGTCATGTTTATGAACCCTAGAAACAATCTTGGGGAACAAACCATACCTCTGGCAAAACAGACAAAATCTGATAGAGACATCCTCTTATTCCATAGCAGAACTATTTACCCCTGTCTGCAGCACTGTTTGGTCATGTGTGACTTATAAAAAATTAGGAGTCTGACACAAGTTGGGAAACAGTTTATAAACATGTGTTTTTACTAACTGCATTCATGCAAGTACCTGAGAACATCGTTATTTATTACACTTGCCCTAGGGTACTAAATAACAATTTGAAAATAGTTATAAGGAAAAAAAGTCACACAGCCTATGGTATCTAATGCTTTTTCTATTAGAACACTGGACAATGGAAAATGAAAGCTGATTATGCAATTGTTGTTAGCTGCCAAACGCACCATTACCGGTAACTGGCTTCCCAAACTATTTTGACAGTTAATATGGGGTTGAGAAATGTCTGATCTAAAATGGACATGGTGCATTTAACCCAAATAGCCAGTGACTCATAACGTATCTTGGATAAAGGAATATGAACTCAGAGTACTCAGAATAGGCTGTGTTTCTGATTTTACTAAAGAAACCCTAATTGATGAAAGCATAGGGGGAAAGTTATAATCTCATGATTTTATAAACTGAGATGAAGCTCTTTATATATTTCCACAGTTCACTATTGTTTCAAGCTAAAGTTAGAAGGATGCTATTATTAATAGTTTACTTAGCCCTAAATTAAAAGATTACCTAAACTTAATCAGACACTTGTCTTTATTCAGCTTGCAGTAACATAAAATTATTTTCAGCTTGTAATCACTTTTCCAAACATCATTGCATTTTTTAGTAAATCGTTCTAGTCAGGAATAAACACATTGTGAGGGAGAAGTCATTCTTCCCCATGCACATACATAGAAACACAAAATGTAATGGCCCATATAATGGACTTATACACGAGTACATAGTGTTCTGGACTGAAAAGGACTGATAGGAAACAATAAAACCCAGAATCTGCTGGAACAGGGGAATCGAGTGAAGTGCATAATACCAGTAATATTATGAGTGATGCCAAGAGTAGTAAACATCCAAAATGTGCCATCAATTTTCAGTCAAAGTCAAAAGAATGAATGTGGAAGAGTAAACAGGAAGCTTCTATAAAGACAACTTAATTTCCCAGAATTCTTTTTCTGGGAGTGCTTTTTTTGCCAGTAAGCACTTGATGATTTCGCGACTGGTTTATTTCATGTCACTAAAACAAACAAACAAAAAAACAAACACAAAAAAAAGAAACACTCATTTGCCAATTCTGTTTTGTCACTTCCTTTGAAGACACTATAATAATAGTATAAAGTAATAATAACTGAGCAAAATTTTTCTAATCACAGTGAAAGTGTGACTAAAATAATTTTCTTGTGAAAATGTCAATTTTTGTCTCTACATTTACTCTATGATATTAAATACTGTATATATAATTGCATTGTTCAAATTTTATGTGACTGTGAATTAGTCTATCTCAAGAAATAATCCTAGGATTTATAAATTATTCACCACCTTTTCCAAATTCTAATTGTGGTCTGAAATAGAATGAGACAAGAAACACGTCATGTCACAATATACATCTCAACCAAATTATTTAATTAGCAACAATTTAAGTTTGTAATCATTTAAAATCCTTAGTTCTGTGCACTCTTGAGGAGCTGGAAGTGACTTGTGTTGTACATTGCTTCCTTTACACAGTCAAGTTCTTTCCTCAGAAGGGAAGCCTGAGTTCAACTCTTAGGGTTAATAGGCAAATCCAGGAATTTTAGGAATTATCTGAAAAGGAAGTCAGAGCAGACAGGTAGTCATTTCCTAGTACTCTGTTTAATGGAAAAACTTTTAGGTTCCCTCTCTGTGTCCATTTTTATTGTTCCAGCTATTAAAAAATCTCCAGTCAATCTGAGTTGTCTGTCACTCCCTGAAGGGTCTATATGCATGTTAATATGGTGAAGCTTGTGACACTTAAAACAGTTTTATTTCCTTAATAGTGAATCAAGAAAGAGAGATTAGGAAACATTGCTCTTAAAGGAAGCCAGGTATCTGTT
>JAYRBT010000114.1:84459012-84469820 GCA_036023395.1 Myiotriccus ornatus
CAGTTTTATTTCCTTAATAGTGAATCAAGAAAGAGAGATTAGGAAACATTGCTCTTAAAGGAAGCCAGGTATCTGTTACACAGCTTCTTAGTCTCATTTGCACAACAATGGTGTGCTCTTACTGCATAATTCGCATCAGGAATGCTCTACTGGATCCCAATAACCCCGCTGCTGATATGAAGTGATATACAGCAGATCTGCCATAAAAACACATCTCTCAGACAGTCCATGACTGTCATCAAATCCATTTCCTTTCGTCATGAGGCAAACCCACAGTCTGGATGATGCAGCACCCTACTGACTGGAGGCATGGTCCTCACTCTTGCCTCTGACTGAATTCCCCATCACTCCTGCGGTTTCAAGCCTTTGCTTCCAGGGGACCAAGCTGAGCCCATCCTGAGCAATGCGAGCCAGTATACAGCTAAACACAACTGAAGGGGCAAGAATATTTATTACCTCATAAGCCAGAAGGACTTGTTATAAAATGAATAGAATCCTTCTCTTGACTTTTTTTTTCTTGCCATCAGCCTGACCTTCTGTAGCCTTTGCATGTACAGCCCACCATGTTACACTCAGGCAATTACACTGGATTTCAGGGAGCTGCTTATATCATATACATACTGTGCCCGAATTTGGCTTCTGCTCTCCTCCACAAGCTACAGAGAGAGGATAAGAAGTGCCAAAAGCAATATTTTTTTGGCACTAGAAGACCAGTATGAATGAAAAACTCAATTTCAACATAGAAGTAGAGAGGGAATTCTGCTTAATGAGTATTAAAATAAATAAATATCACCCTTTTTTTTTTTTAATAGATTTTCCTTTAAAACTGAGCTTCGTCCTTTTCTCAGCCTAGTAGTGCAGGAACCATTCCTGGAGTGATACAGAATGGGTGCCAATTCTTACAGCAAACATGAACATTTTCTCTGTTTCAAAATTCATATGCCATATTGGCAAAGTGAATCATAATGTTCTTTTTAAGGATATTTGGATAAAAATTAATCTACCATAGTCACTATGGAAAGAAAAAATATTAGGTGAAGATTTGGAAATCCAAAAGTATAATATGGAACATCTGCAAAACCTATCTCTCTATAAATTGTATTAACAGAAATTCTTTAATTCAATATCCCTTTTCTGTAGAAACCCTTCTTGGTACAATCATTTGTCTTCCTAGATGGCCTTGGTAGGAACACAACTATTAGTAGAAATGGAAAGAAGAATATCAAAATTACTGGATGTGCATTTGGATGACCATATTTCTTTTCTATAAGGCCTTATACAGCTGCATTTTCTATATCTCTAGGAAAAGATGGGATGACTTAGTTGCTGTAGATTCTACTCCTTATTTTTAAGGTAATTTTAACTTGAAAGACTTTCTTTAAAAAAAAAAAAAAAAAAAAGAAAAATACTAGCAGACTTCATGGAACAAGTTCTACGGGTTTTATTCCTAGCAAAGCTTTCCTTCTTAAGTAAGCCATTGATTCTTTTGGCCAAATTCATAACAAAGTGGCCCTAAAGAGAGTATTTTAGAGAGCATTTTAGAGAGCAGCTCAAACTCCCTGAAATACTTGTTTCAACAAGAGCGGGCTAAGGAAGGACCAACTTGCTTGCAGGCCTTGAGACAGCAGGCAGGATTCCCTCCCTCCAGCAGCAGCAAAATGTCACCCAACAGCACTGTGTTGATGCTCAGCTGAGTTCTTTTATGGTGATTTCATCATTTCACAATAAAGACGATTTAATTGCAAAATTATTTGCAGTCTTGAGAGGAAACATCTCTGGAAAGAATCTGAAGGCAGAGTCAAACAGTTTAAAACTGGATTTGCCTAAATCCACACATTTGTTCAGGGTTTTGTTTTGTCTGTCATGATAGATTTAACCCATTAATACTCTCTTTTTACCTTGCTGATGTTTTTTTTGGTAAGACAGCATTGTAACATTTCAAAGAAATAAGACCTGTGTAAAGATCTTCTCCTTCCAGTAGTTCTTCCTGATTCCTGTGAGCATTGGCTGCTTAGCCATTAAAATTAATTAAAAATAAATTTAACTCTAACAACAAACAGTTTCAGGTGCTCAGATCTAGAGGAGAACTATGCCTGTTCCTGATTTATGCACAATCCTCACCCTGTTATGGTGATCTGTAGCGCTGATCAAATGCCAGAAGCCTATGGGAGGGAAGCAGGCTTTAAAACTGACACCAGTAAAATCAAAGACATTTGGAAAACACTCATTTTATATGAATACATATATATTCTCAACATTTATAGTCTATATTGCAGTCTCTAACATGAAGTGGTAGTAGATTTTGTTCTTTATTCCACAACATAAGAGGGCCTATATGCACTTACAGTAATTCAGAGGCCAGATGCAAAAATAAAATGTACATTCAGATGCTATGCCAGACTTCAACAGAAAGAAGAGTTAGCAAATGCAAGGTAAAATGTCATCACATATTTTACTGAACCAGACTCCTTAGAAGCAGAAGTTTCCATAGTTCTGTAAGGTCACATTTACTTAGATGAATTTCTTATTTTTCATGGAGCTTAATATCTATGTTCTTTTCATTTCCAAAATAAACAGGAGGAATTTTTGATGCAAAAATCAAGAAAGATAAGAGCAGTATGAAGATTGTTGGGTGAAAATACAAAGAAAATAATTAAAATATCTCAAAGACAATTAAATGGAAGAATGCCCACTCCATTACACAATTTTATTAGTAGCATTTGTATAGTGTAAATGCTAAAAACTAGTACTGAATGTGTCCTCTTCAAAAACATCTGTAATGATCAAGTTCTTCCCTGGATCCCGAAAAGGGAAAAAACAATGTAAGAGAGGAGTCAGCCTCATCTTGGTTCACTTTTGATTGGAAAGGCTGCTAAAAAGAGTTCTGTTGACAATATCACACAGGCATTGTTTTTTTGCTAAAGGTTGGATGAATGCAGTGTGCTCCAACTTCTGCCTTTCTCTGTAATAGTAGTGAAGGATCACTGGCATAAAGATGACTTTCCTCTAGCTTGGAATTCCTTCACGCTTGGAAACGCCTCAATCTCTTCCCTCCTTTACAGCTGGTTGAAGGTTTTTTAGCAATAGTGGAATAAGGGGACAAGGACACTTCACCTGAACTGATCACCACCTCATCTCTCTTCTTAATGGTGCAAAAACAATCTGGCTTTGCATCACTGAAAAATTACAGACAGAAGCTTCCAAGTGTCTTTTTATGCCTCTCATCTTAGTTAAAAACATGAACCTCAGTGAAGGAAAATTATTTTGCTCAAATGACAACGCTACCAAATATAGCCATTATTATTAATAAAAAGTGGAGCAACAAGTAATCATAAATAAATGTCAATGAATCAGTAAATTTCTACAAAAATACCATAGTGACTGGTGCTAAAACTGTGGGCCTAGAGCATTTCAAAGCAAATTATAAACAGCATTTCCAAATTACAGGGAACTATCGTATTAAATCATTGATGTTAAGCTTTGGCAATAACGTTAAGACTGGTGTAAAGAAAAATAGGGACAATGACACATCAGGCATAGACAGTGATTTGCCTGTGAACTCAGGTACGCATTTATTAGGCCGCAAGTACATATTTTGCAAAGTCAGAAAAAAAAAATCTAAGTACATAGTTCTAAGTCACAAAACCAGAAAAACAGAACAAATATATAGAATGAAGTAACCCCAGAAACAATGACAGACGATTAAAAATTAAACCACAGCTCCTAATTTGATACTGTGCCAGGAAGGGTTAACGGGTTTCCTGCCTCATTCATGTGAAAGGTGGAATCATTATTTTCTTTAAGGGAAGTAACCAAACACTACAGTGCTCTATACTCTAACAGAAAGAGGTGTGGAAGGGTCATGGAAGGGCCCTGAACTCAGCTACTTTAGGGGAAAACACCAAACATTTTAGCAGCGAAGCTCACTGGCTATTTGTAGTACGTGTGTGATGGATTTCCCATCTTTTGTCTTCTCCAAATCAAGACTGGATGTCTTTCTTAAAAACTTTTTACTCATTAAAGAAACCTTTATTCTCATAAAATAAAACTGATTTGGCTCAGGCATAAAAGTAGCTGGGGAAAATTTAATGAGCTGTTGTGTGTTTAAAAGAGATGCTATCATGAGGGAAGGAATAGTCAGAAGTTTAAAGCCTAATCTCCCTCTACAGCAAGTGGAGAAAGAAGAAAATCAGAAAGCTTGAAATATGGCTCCTAAGCTGTCATCAAGAGAAGAAAGAGAAGTAGCATTCTTGGGCTAAATTTAACATTTGTGAAATCTTTAGATGGCAGATGGCTAACAGTTGTGCTACTAACTTCATCAGGCTTAGAAAGGAGGAGTGAAACTAGGACAGATTTTTTCAAATGTTCAGTATGCCGATGTTGTTTTGACATCAGTTTTCCTTGGGGTTATAAGAGAAGGAGCCATTCCAGAAAAAAGAAATTGGATTTCAATACTTCCTCTTCAGTCTGGACAGCATTTTTGACTGGTCATTCTTTCATTGTTCTTTATTAGCACAAATGCAAGAGAAGAAGAAATCATTCTACTGAGCAATTGCTCAATTCCACAGAAAACTATGATATTCTCCAAATAACAATGTCACAAGGACAAGAAGAATAATATTAATAACTAAATAATAATAAACAAATTAAATGCGTCTTCTGTGAGGTATTAAAACCAAGTTTCCCCAAGCTCTTCTAACTTTTTGGATGAAATTAAATTTCATCCTTTGAATAATGAAAGCAAGGAAGCCATTGCTAGGGATTTGTGTAGAATGGCTGTTTGCTAATCCCAGCAGAACTTCTTTCCAGAATTGGAACATTTATCACAAATCTGTCTACAGTGTCTGATGCCAGATATCTATCTACCCAGTATTCAATCATTAAATAACATTTTGTCATATCCACATCATTTATTGGAAAGACGTAATTAAAAAAGGTTTTCTAACAGAATGAAGATCTAGAGTACACTTAGGGAAAAAAAGCTCAACAAGGTAAAATAACATAAATAAGAAGTCATTCTCAGAAAATTCCAGAAAAAAAAAAAAAAGCAGAGGAAAAAAAGATAATATGCCAGAGATACAGAACCAGAAAGCTATGAGGAATTAAATTCTGATCATATAAGAAATTCTAATAATGGATACAGGTAGGTATGTAAAACAAAGTCTTTAAAGACTAAGAGCAATTGAGAGAATTAAAGAAATTAATTGACAAAGCTAATCCAAAATTAAGTGGTCTCTATCTGTACTAAGAGTTGGATTATCCAAGCTCTTAAAAACATGGCAGTGAATAAGAGAATGACTTGGGGATCAGGCTGCAGGAGACATAGGAAAGGAAGTTGAGCCAGTCTGTGCTTGTCTGCAGTCCTTGCAGTCTGAGAGAAGCCACATGGTATTGTGTATGTGAAGGTTTTGTGCTGGTACCACACAGGTATGGGAAAACAGAACATTCCTGCTGGAATATGTACCTGACAAAGCAATGGATATTTGAGGAGACTGGTTTATTTCTACCACTGCTTCTGTCTTCTTGGAGTACGTAGTACAAAGTTATGCGTTGCATTTTATTGTGTTTATAGTAGGACTAGCACTTAAATACTGAAGAAAGAAAAAGGTGAAAACATTGTGAAACACTGGGGATGGCAAAAAAGAAACAGAACTGTTTCAAAACCAATGTTTTTGTAATTCGCTATGACCCTTTTTATTATTTCACTGACACATTGCCTGGTTCTTCTTCTTCCATCCTCTTTGCAAAAGCTATCCAGTTGATACCAGCATTCAGGCCAAAAAATGCCAGCTATCATTGGAAGAAAGTAGATTTCTGGACTTCTGGCACCCTTTCTCCCACCTATTTCGTGGTGAGCTCATGCACCGGTGTTTCAGCCATCCAGCATTCCCATCACTAATGCATTAATTGCCTCCTTCACCACTTGAGCTACAAGCCCATGTGTCCCTGCTCTGATTAGGTCTTGGAAATACACTTCTAAACTCATTACCTCAGACCATTATCCTGGGAAAAAGGCTATTTTACTAAAGAAAAACAGAAAGATTAGAAAGAAACTATTCTACCTACACTGTGTTGTTTACATTTCAGCTCTGTTTTAATAATTGCCAGGAGTCTGTGACCATTTTCCTTACTCCCAGTTGCTTTCTACTGACAACTCCAAAGTTTAGAAACAATTTCATCACAACAATTAACAAATGAAAAGAAAATCTTATGTATTTGATTGCTGTCACAGCTGTGGATGCTCAGCTATGTAAAGAACCCTGGCCACAAATCTCTGGTATAAACTTACTCGCCTTTGTTGTTTGCACAGCATTTTTACTAACTAATTGCATTCAGAAAACAAGTGTCTATTCAAACAAATGCTGCAGCTGTGGGATGTTTCAGACTTGTGGAAAATCCTCCAGCTAACATGTTCCTGGATTCAGTCTCACATCAGTGGTGTCAGAGCAGACTTTTCCATGCCCATAACTGTTCCTCCACAGCCAAAACACAATACTGTTTGTTCTAGGATTTTATCACTGACCTTTTCCCCCGTGCACTATTTGTAAGGATGTAAATAGCAGGGATGTGTATGTTTTGCCATCAGTGCTCAGCTGCACTCACAGAAATGTGTTTCCCAAATAGCTTCCAAAGACTTTTACTACAAATGCCATCGAGCTGTTCCATCTATTTCTTTTGGCCACGCTCCTATGTTCCTGAATTCATACAGGTTGTTAATTGTCCAAAAGGCTCTACATATATACAGGTCAACAGACTGCAAGTCCTGGAACAGGCTACTACACATTCTAGGTTTCGCAGCTCTATTTTTGTTTGAACTTCTGTACTATTATTTCCTGAGATGATTCTGAATGACTATGGACTATTCTTTCTTTTTCCTTTCAGAATTATGTTAAAGGGAGGGAAAGGACATAAATTAGCTGTATTGTATGCCATTCTTTTTACTCTTCCGTAAATTACTTTGAAGTGGCAAAGAGTCACAGATAATTGCTACCAATTGCACTGATAAGCATAGGGCAAGCTTCTTTGTCAACACAGTTGGAAGTTGGTATTTTGTGAATCTTAGAGAGGCTTTGACACAGTAAGTTTGTAGAAACCTGGGACTAAGCACGAAAATCTACCTATTAAAAAAAGCTTCATAGCAACACAAAAGCAGCTATCATTTTTAAGATCATTCTTAGTAGGAATACATTTTATATTTCTTACCTTGGACTTTTTACCTTTATAGAAGTAAATTACTAATTAAGATGATTGCAAGAAAAGTGAGATCCCCTCCAAATAGTTACTGTGTGGACTAAACTAAAATCTTTAGCTCAGTCTTTAGGAATTCTTAGCAACCCAGAATCTTGCCACCACTTATTTTCTAAACTTTCTTTTGTAAATAGTAGAAGTGCCCTCAGAAGGAAAATATTTGTATGTTGTACACCATAAGCCCAGCATCTGCTAGCTGTTTTCTTGTTTGGCTCATTTTTGTAGTTTTCCTTTGTTTGTAAAATACATGAATCCTGAGATGATTTTTTTTTTCCAGTATTTCAGGCAGTAATTCTGGATATGACAGAATTCTGGATCTCTAGTTTTTTTAAGTTACTGTAAGAAACTAAACACATTTAAAGTAGAAAATATTTACTTTTTCTTCACACAGATTTGGGGGGTGGAGGGAAACCCCAAACCCTAACACATTCAAAGAGGTTTTCAAGATCTGCTTGTTTACTGTGCACAAAAGGGGAAAGGCTGAAGTTTACCTTCTGTTAGGAAAGCTAGCACAGGACATACAGTTAAAATCACACCGGTGTGAAACTGTTTCCTCTTGCAGTGATGGTAGGAGTAGAGGGTCAGTGAGGAAAAACAACACTGTGATCTGTCAACAACGCTGCACACATCACTCATGCAAGAACAGTATAGATGTTTTTCTGGGAGGCTCCTGGCTGGCTGACATGACTCTGCTGCTGCCTCTGATATGGCACCTGGAGAACCACCTTGCAGGAGGGCAGCAAAACTCTGTGGAGCACCATGTCAGAGGGGATTATTACAGTGCTCATTACAGAGCACTATGGCAGAAGGAAGTGGAAGGAAGTATGCACTATAGAAAGATCCATGAGGTGTGGAAATCCTATCACCTTCAGACTTCTTTCAACTCACCACATAGGTAAAAATGGTGTCACCAAAGGGAACTTTGAATAGAACAAGCAGGTCTAGCAACTAATAGGAGGAACACAGGAGTAAATGCAACCTTCAAACCAACACCTGTCTGCATAGCTGACGTTGCAGGCAAAGCTTTGGCTTTTACAGTCAGGGAACAAGAATTGCTGGGAGACATGAAATCCATTTGACAAAGTGGGATATGAGCACCTTTGCCAACTGTCTTTGCTAACCTAGAGAGAATGACTTTAAACAGTCTGATTTTAGACAGCCTGAGAGAGCTGGGGTTGTTCAGCATGGAGAAAAGAAGGTTTCTGGGAAGATCTCATTGCAGCCTTCCAGTATTTTAAGGGGGTTTATAAAAAGGAGGAAGAGGGACTTTTCGTACAGGAAGATAGTGACAGGACAAGAGACAGTGGTTTTAAGCCAAAAGGGGGAAGGTTTAGATTAGATATTAGGAAGAAATTCTTTACTCAGAGGGTAGTGAGGCACTGGAACAAATTACCCCAAGAGGTTCTGGTTGTTCCATGACTGGAAGTGCTGAAGGCCAGGTTGGCTGGGGCCTGAGCAAACTGATTTAATGAGTGGCATCCCTGTCCCTCATGGCAGAGGGGTCGGATCTAGATAATCTTTAAGGTCCATTCCAACGCAAATCGTTCTATGATTCTAAACTAGGTGCGTCAAGGATGGTGCCCAAGGAAAGAGGATGAAGCGAAAATGCAGAGGAAACACTCAAAGGACAGGGCCATCTCTCTCGCTCTGCTTCAGATGGTGGTATAGCTAGAACCTATTGCACATAAGTACAAGCACTTGAGAAATAAGTAGGAGGAATTAAGAGTCCATGCACAGTTGGATATCTATGACATCACTGGAAATACTGAGATGTGGTAGCACTGCAGAATCTGTGGGAATACAGTATCAGTCACAGTTAAGAAAGATAAGAATTAGGAAACACTTAAGCTGTTTGGACATGAACAAGTCCACAGGATGAGACAAGATGCATCCCTGTAGGTTCCTGCAGATATCATCACAAAGCCACTCTAAGAAATATTTGAAAGGTGATAGCAATCACAGCAGTTTCCTGTCAACCAGAACAATGGCAAATATATCCATCTTCAAGAACAAGGGTGAAAATAAGGAAGATATAGACTTGCTCAGCCTAATCTCATGAGGACTGCAGACTAATTCTTCTGAGAAACCATTTTCAAGCAGACATTTTCCCAACAGCGGTTTGGAAGACAAACATGAATTTACCTATGATAAATCAAGCCTGAATAACCTGATGGCTGTTTATGATGAGATGACTCGTGTTTTAATAGACACTTTCACAGTGTTTTAACTTGCACAGAGACAAGGGAGTAAGAATCTTTCAGTCACGAGTGAATAACCCATATTCTGCTATATGTTTATAAGACAGAGGTTTTCTGTAATGACAAAAACCTACTGAATTGAATCTCAAAGAGAAATACTAAACATCCCAAGACTGTGATGCAGCAGAAAATGGATCTTTCCCTAGAACTTGGTGCCCAGTCAGCTGACTGTTCAGATGTGAAAGTTGGAAATACTGATGTCCATAGTTTAAATTTCAGTTCTCGTTTGTATTATGGTTCATACAAGTATTTATGAATTTATATATTTCTTCATTTTTAAGAACTACAGAACCCCAGACACCAATCAAATACCTGTCAAAGCTCTTAAAGCCAGCTTAATTTAACCTGTCTTGAGCTTGACAACCACATACTGTCCTGAGGTTTACAGCAATATGCAATTATTTTGTTCAACAACTTCAAGATACTTTGAAAAATCTATAAATGCAGAAGAAGGAATCATAGTTGAAAATCACAAACAGTTCACTGATAGACTAAGAAATAACCTAGAAACATTCCTTAAGTATCTGTAATTACCTTACCATCACTGATGCCTGAAAGTACTAGTTCTGTTTCAAGGACCCCTCTGCTATCTTTTCCTGATTTAGTCCACATACAAAGTCATTCTTCATTTAAGGCATTTTTTTTTCTGGATTTCAACACTGATGTCCTAGGATGTTATAGAAATTCTTACCCTTCCTACAGTTCTTCAAAAGGAATTGAACATGTTAATTCACATGTTATCAAAAATAGATATATTACTGCCAGCAGCAGCACCACAGAGAAAAGCCATTTTCAGGAATCATTCATACATAATGGGAGTCTCTGGAAATTTTTCCTTTCAGAAATCATTTATTTTGACATTTGGTCATTTTTTCTTACTTCATCTGTTTTTAGCAACACTATTTTTATTTTCATGAAGGAAGACACAGATAGTCCATGGTGGTCTTTTTTTGCCACACTCATAATTAACAACAATGAGACACAGTTCTCCAAAGCGTGTCTTTGGACTTCTCCTAAGTTATCTTCTCCAAAGTCAAATTAAGTTTGGTTAAATTTTCTTCCTCAAAGAATTTGTATACAGCTTCTCATTTTTTTAATTTCTCTGTCTAAAACTATGTTTATATATGAGGCAAATTAAACTAAAAAGCTATTTCATTGCCATTTTGGATTGTAGTGTAAATCACAACTTATTTAAATTTTCTCTTAAGAAACTAAGCTATTGTCGTGGTTTTGCCCACCAGCCCATCCCTGGGGCTGTGAATGGTTTTGCCCAAGTAGATTTCCGGACAAAACCCAATCAAA
>JAYRBT010000114.1:84491166-84511748 GCA_036023395.1 Myiotriccus ornatus
TTTTCTTGTGAAAAAAGGGCATCTGGACTGTATCTGTGCTAATAAGCTAATCAAGGATAAGGCATGGGTTAAGTGCATGCATGAAATTGTCCACTTCATGTAATTCTTAGCCATGTATGAAGTTTTCCTTTACTATCCCTGTTATTGCAAATAATGTGTGAGTACAGCTTGGAAGTTAACGTGGGGTAGGAACTGTTCACAAATACAGTATGGTTGAGGCTGTGGGACAACACGAATGAGATGACTTGGCTCTATGGCTGTGACTGGTGCTGTGCAACTTGCACTGGAAGCCCAAAAGCAAGAAATTTATTAATAAGCCTTGGGTACTAGGACATTGCCTGAAAAACCAAGGAACACTCCAGACAGTCAACAGGGGTTATACGGAATAAGAAGTCTTGTAACACAAAAACGTATCAAATATAGGCTGAGAAAGTTGAGACTGTTTAACCTGGAGAAGAGATGGTTGAATGAAGACCTCATAGCAACATTCCAGTATCTGAAGGGAGTCTACAGGTAAATTGTAGAGGGACTCTTTGTCAAGAACTGTAGTGACAGGATGGGTACAAATTGAAAGAGGGGAAATTTAGGTTAGATATTAGAAAGAAATTCATTACTGTGGGGGTGGTGAAACACTGGAACAGATAGCCCAGGGAGGCTGTGGATGCCTCAATGCTGACAGTGTTCAAAGCCAGGTTGGATAAATCCTTGAGCAACCTGCTCTAGGTGAGAAGTGTTCCTGCCCATGGCAGGAGGGGTTGGGACTAGATGATCTTTAACGTGCATTCCAACCCCTTAATGTTCTATGATTCTATGATTCTACTGTATTTCTTTGAAGGAATTTTTTAATGACCTCTCCAGTGCTAGATATGTCTCTGGGTATCTATCTCTGTACATGGGCACCAGGGAGATGTAAAACTGCACGGGAAAGAAAGAAATAAAGTAAGCACTGCTGTGCAATGATGAAAGCGTTGTTTTTTCTAAAACAAGGATAATTTGTGTTTCAAGAACTGAAATATTCATGACGAAATCAGAGGGGTGTGTAGAACAGAAGACAAATCTCACACAAACTTACCCATCTTATCCAAATTGTACAGAGAAATAGCAAATTGTAGAGAAACATATCTTATGAACTGAAGTATCTTCAGAGAGACGTGGTTAGCTAACCTCCCAAAAGGATCACAGGAGTGAATTAACATATATGCAGGGTACAATGGAAACTGACAAAACATATCTTTATTTACATTGTATAAATATAAATTAATCAGTACCAAACAACTACCTTTTAATAACTTAGGGAACTAATCCCTACAGGTGAGAGAACTAAAAACACATAGACTTCCATGTGTTCTCTTTAGTTCCATGTCCTGAGACAGAGATTTCCCCAGAACTCTCTTCAGGTTTTATGCCTAACTCTAAACTAAACCATATCTAACTACAGCAAAGGAAGTAATCTTTGGTTAATGATAGACACCAATCTCTGAAGTTCCTATGTTATATCATAAGCAGTAATTCATGCTGTCTACCCTAACCATAATTCTAGCCCATGTCTAGTACTTCCAGCTGTTAGTTCCTCACCATCTGAGCAGTATCTTCAGTCTTTAGGTTATCCAGTCTAAACCTAGTCTTACCCTGGCTGTCAACATTCACTGAAAACAAGTGAACAAAACATATAGATCACAGACAAACAAGTCACTTTCTGATCCCTAATTTCCTAAATCCTTCAGAAACAAAATGAGATATGCAACATTTATATTCTCAAACCACTAAAACCTCAACCTAAGACAAATCCAAGCCATAAAACAAATATTCACCTCAAGATATCCTTTCCTGAATTTAACATAACAGTTGTTGCCCAGAAATGAAACCCAACAAGAAAACATAGAAACAAGACTGGAAAGAAAAATTTGAAAAAGACAATACACAGGCATTACAATTCCTCTGCATAATGCTGAAGAGTGTGCAGTTTCAAGCATTCAAACGAGTTCTTCACTTTGCAACTCTCACATGCTCAGCCAAGCCCCAACTCTAAACCCATCAACGGTCAGCAATTGCAACTCTCCAGAAAATAGAACAGATACAAAGCAACAGTTGTCCTTAACATCACCCTTCTTAATCTTGAGATGTGTAGCCTTCTTTAGTCTGTAGATTCCCAAACACTAGTACAAACATGAGTGCTGAACTTAACCAAGGTCATGGAACAAATTATAAAAAAAAAAAAAGCACAAAGTATTGTCTCAAAACAACTCTTTTTTCCTTATTCTGAGGGCAAGACACCAGATGTTGAAATGGGTTCTTCAGTTATTGCATTTCCCCAAACACCCTTACCCTCAAAAATAATTCTAGCCAAAGGAACCACCCATCCAGTGAAGGGAA
Source organism: Myiotriccus ornatus (assembly GCA_036023395.1). Classification (NCBI taxonomy): domain Eukaryota; kingdom Metazoa; phylum Chordata; class Aves; order Passeriformes; family Tyrannidae; genus Myiotriccus; species Myiotriccus ornatus. The sequence continues at coordinate 84,493,540 of JAYRBT010000114.1, forward strand.
CATAAGCTGATGACCACAATTGACTCCAGACTTCTCTTCAGTCTTCTCTCTGAAGGCTGCTCAGTCTCAAAGACAAAACTCACGTTGGATTTGCAAGCCCCATACACAAAGTAAAAAAAAAAAAAAAAAGTATTGATGACATCTCCAAAGTCTTGTGGGTAGAAAAGAATTAATTGGCTAACACTAGTGATTGCCATAGGACACATTCTATCCATTCTCCCCATAAGAAAACATAAGTTCCTGATCTCAGTCAATACCAGTCAAAGTTTAGGATGAGGCTTATTTTTTGGAAATAAATTATATTGTCTTACATTGGAGAGAAAGGTCGGCTGGACATATTTGAGTTAAACTGAATTAGATTAGGACTTGAAATGTTTTTCTCTAAAGGTGGTCTAGACAGATTCCTAAAAATATTTCGAAGCACACCTTAAACTACAAATGCATTTTACAGAGCCAGTGAGAGGCACTGTTATTCATATAGTAAGAAGGCCCTGAACACCACTTGGAGGATTAGGTTTATACGTAAAAATTGGACAAAAAATTAACCTGACCTCAAAATAAGTTATGCAGCAGCAGAGGAACCTGGACTCTGCTAGAATGACAAGATCTACTGAAATGTCACTTAACCATAGCTTTTTTTATTTGCAGGTGATTAGTTAGATGTATTCTGTAGCTACTGATCTATATGGCACACTGTGCCATTTTCTGCTTTGAAGTATCACAATAAGTTTGGATTCGTCCTCATACTAGGGAGTTAATTTCCACCTTCCCTGGGAATCAAAGAATAAGTTGACTGAAAATGTTTCTCAGCTGGCTCACCCACCAGGCAAGTGGCAAAGGTCCTTAACCGCTGTGCAGCTGCACCAGTTTAACACTGCTATCACTGCAGTTAAGGAGACAGAAGGTGTCAGTGGTGGTCATCCCTTGTCAGAGAGAGGGCAGAGTTGGGATTAGCACTAGGTGTCATGGGTTTGCCCACCAGCGTTCCCCCTGGGGCTGAAAATGGTTTTCTCCGGGTGGACTTCCAGAGAAAAAGCCAAGCAAAAGTTTTAGTAACGCCTTTGCCAATGACATATTTAAGAAAACAGAAAAGAAGGTGGTTGTGCAGATGAAATTAGTAGCCATATAGGAGAGGAGGCAGGCCCCTAGTGGGCCAGGGCCCCCTCCTCCCTTGGCCCTGCGCAGGGGGCAAGTGTGGCCCAGAAGCCCCCCTTCTCTCCTATAACAGAGTAGGAAAAAAAAAAACTCTTGAGAAAAACTGCCTGTCCAAGACATACTGCAGAAGAAATTCTAGGCAGAGATAATGGACCTCCAAGGTCAAAGCTGGCAGCCGGATGGAAGAGAAAAAGCCTCGAAGGGGGCGGAACTCCTCTCCCCCTCTCTCTCTCTCCCCCTTCAACAGGGAAGAGACTGAAAACTAAAAATCCCTGCTGTCTGTGGAAAATTGCTGAAGAGCGGAGACCCTCTGCAGTTCATGAAGGAGAGACCTACGCTGGAGCAGAACAGCTCGGGTAGGATGTTGGGATCCGAGTGAAGGATCCATGCTAGTGCAGCTGAATTTGTGGCCCTGAGGGACAGCAGAGAATGGAAGAACTGCTGCCCAAGGGATGGACCCACAACGGAGAGGTGTATCAAGGACTGTTCTCCTGTGGGAAGGGACCCCACAGGAAACAGAGGTGGACTCAAAAAGCCATTATCCCCTGTGACTCTGTGGTGAAGATCCATGATAAACAAATGTCCCCTTGCAGTCCATGGAAGACCCTTCAGGGCCTGGGTAACCCCCCAGGCTCTGGTCTTAGCCCAGGACGGGGGTAGGCCCAGCCCTGAGGTCGACACAAAAGAGAGAGAGAAAGACAGTTCCAGCTGTGACAAATTGGAGTTGTCGTCCTAGGGATAACAGAAGAAGAACTTTCGAGTGCTGCAAAATTATTTAAAAGACCTGCAGCTCCGGAAATAGAACAAAAACTGCTTCTCCTCCTGAACTGATACAAAGGGGGAGGGGTATTTTTGTAAATACATAGCATTTTTGCCTAATTAGAATTCTAGATACAGTTCTTTAGTTTTTATCTTGCTGGTAATAAATCCTAATATTATTCTCCCCAATCAGATCTCTTTTGTCTGCATAAACCTTCTCTCAACTTATAGTAATTGTGTGGGGAGTGAGAGAAAGTTGGCTCAGAGCAAATCCATGACATTTTTGGTGGAGAATGTGGGCAAAGACTGCCAGGAGAGGCAGAGGCTGGATCAAACCATGACACTAGGATGATTTTGGAAAAAGGATATCTGACAATATCAGTCATGTGGAGTGTATGCCAAGGTGCATGAAGGATAAGGATTAGTGGTACAGGAATCCATGTCCACAGCCAAGGATAACAGCAGTCCACCCTTGAGCAAAAATTCTCACTTGTTAGACATCTGTCCGATCTGACAGTTTTTGGTGATTAAGGACCTATCACAGACACTGCAAATATGTCTGTGACTTCTGCTCGTGGTGATGGTTTTTATTCTCTTTTCCAACAACAACATGTTTTTGTAAATTCAGTATTGACTTTGAGAGGCAGGTGTGGGTAAGTATACTTATGGAAAACATGCTGGAAAATCACAGGTGCATGGGGTGCATATAAGTAAAGTGAGGTAATGATGTGGAATGGTGTGAATGCAACATGTGTCACAGACAAACTAAAACCTTATGTAGGGAGCCACGTTTAATGACTTCAGATCAGAATTCAGACACAGTCAGTTGTAGATGTTGCCTATGATTATACAGCTCTGATTCTGAACCATCTTCAATTTTCTGAGAAAGCTTAAGTAGTCTTTAGCCTAACCTGTCTTTATATAAATAGATCAGTGAAGTGTCATATTACTAATAAAAAGGCCTAAAAGAAAGAACAAATGAAAGCCTTGAATAGACCTTTAATAGTCAGAATTATCTATTAATTTCTGAGTTATGTACAATGGGATAATTTGAAAATATCACTTAAGAGAATTACACATCTCACCCGTTCATTATGAACAATAACTGTTCATTTGGGGGAAAATCTGATGGAATGTGGCTGGAAATTAAGGTGTTCTTGGTGGGAAATAATGTGATGAAAAACACAGGACTGTATACTTCTAGAGAGTTGCGGTTTTGTGTAACAATACCATCATCAAATTTCATCATTCACTTTTCTTCTTTAGGCAACCTTATAGGAGTCAGCAATCACTATTTCCAAAACCAAGTTTTTTTCCCACATAAATAAGTTTGGTAAAAGAAAAATGTCTCATACAGACAAAACTATATGCAATGCGTGGGGGAAAAAAAATCATGGAATATATATGTGTTAAGTATGGTCTCAGTGACATCTGTGCTTCTTTGGACAAACAGAAATGGGAAACTACTCAAGACTTTTTAAAGAAATCTGTGAATGCAATGAAATAAATCCCAAACAAGTGATTCATACTGAGCTGAGACCCCTAAGAGTTATTATGATGCCTTCTGTCCTCTGTTAGGAGCCAAATACATACTGACTCTGGCATATACACGAGGTTGTGAATTGACTAATTAACCTTTAAGGACGCCAAGGGGATAAAACCCCTTATGAGAAAGTAGAGAATGGGGTTTTCCAAAGGGTCAGGCTTAGCACACATAGAAAGTGCTATGATAAGAAAAACATTACTCCTGTGCATTTAAAAATGGCTGTACTGGAGACTGATCTTTCTGAGAGAAAAGATAAATTAGTGATAACAAAAAAATAACTGAAATATCTTTTCCCTTATGATAAATAAATGACAGAACAAGCAAATAGATCATTGTTTCCTCCTTAGTGATCCTAAGCAAAGAAATATCTTCAGGTATTTTGTGGGTCAGGGCACAGAGGCTACAACTTTATTAGTAACTTAGAAAAAGAGATGGCACAGATTCCAGCACTGACATGCAGTCATCCGTACTGTTTCATTTCTAGAAATCTCCCTAACACAGTTTTGATGTGTGTGAGATGGTGTTTGTGAACAGTTTCAAGGACATTTATTGTAAAAAGAGAGGGTTTAGTCATATAGGTACAAGCCATGCTGTGCTCCTGAGCAAAAAGACAAGCAGTATTTCTAGCATAAAATCAGTCAGAAGAGTCTACAAGTGCTGTGTGGAGAACATTCCTTGAAAGACAGTGTGAGCACATGACTACATATTGAATTTTATGAAAATGTTTCCTCTAGGAAACAGTTTGCAGTGTCTCTTTTACAGAGAAGCAGTTGTCTTCAAAAGTCCCAAGGTTTGTGGGCAGGTCCCAAAGCCCCAAAAGCATCAGTTCCCTGGATGCTAAAAGCTAACGGTTTGCAGCTTGTACAGTGTTAGACCTGTATTAGTATGGGAGAAGGAACACATCACTTGAGCATTTATTTAATAGCTACACTATGGACAAGTATATAGCATTCTACTTCACACATTTCAATCTCTCCGAGAATTACAGTATATTGTATCAACATATTAAACCACCAAATCCTAGACATCTAGCTCACTTTTAAAAAGAAATTCATCAGGGAATTTTGGAAATAATAATCCAAATAGTAAAATTCATGCAGTTTATAAATTAAAGGATTATTTTACAGTTTATCCTAGAAATGTATTTACAGCTATATATACAACAATAACTCAAGAATTGCCCAAGTGATGTACAATACTATGGAGGAAATGCCAATTGTCCAATAGCATCACAGATGTAATGTAAGTACAGTCCTGTCCTGCATAATACATCTTTCATCTAACTGATAATTTGCTTGTGTCTGTCAGAGCACAAAATATACGATATCAGTTTGCAGAGAAAAAATTCAGCTGTAATCTCTGGTTCACACTGTCTGTAAAAAAAATGCAGAAATATTCTAAATACCCTTTGAATTTTTAGGCAAAATTGATTACTACATCACTAGTTACTCAAATCCATCTACAGCCGTTATCAGAAATACATAAGGAAACATGTGGTATGTAAAAGTTTTTCTGTGTCGTTTCTCTAGCATATTCACAGTTTACACTGTTAATTCATCATCTGGTTTACTATGATATGTCTATATTAACATTTCAGTGAACTAAACCACAATTAATTACTTACAGGGCCACCAAGTTGATCAGAAGGTTGCAGCACCTCTCCTATGAGGGAAGGCTGAGAGAATTGGGATTGCTCAGCCTGGAAAGGAAAAGGTTTCAGGGTGACCTTACTGTGGCCTTCCACACCTGAAGGGAGCTTGTGCAAGAAAGATGGAGAGAGACTTTACAAGGCTATGTAGTCATAAGACAAGAGGTAATGGCTTTAAACAGAAAGAGGGTGGGTTTGCATTATACATTAGGAAGAAATTCTTTACTGTGAGGGTGTTGAGGCACTGGGACAGGTTGCCCAGAGAACTTGTGAATGCCCCATCCCTAGAAGTGTTTAAGGCCGGATTGAATAAGGTTCTAAGTAACCTGGTGTAGTGGGTGGCATCCCTGCCCATGGCAGGGAGGTTGGAACTTGATGATCTTTAAGATCTCTTCCAAACGATGCCATTCTATGATTGTAGGATAATGGTCAGGGCTACACCTCTAAAGAAAGTCTCCCTCAAGTCATTATGAACTGGGTGGTCTCAGAACATGCCAATTGGATTCCTTTTTTCTGAAACTCAGCTGAGCAATGCACTCCAAGAAAGCATAAATGAGCTGCCACCACTGATGAACTTATTGTCCACTAGATTGAACTGGAACTAACCTGAAGTAAAGCTTCCTGAAACATGTACAGCGAGGACATTGGTCCTGGGCACCAGCTTGGATCTACAAACCTACACTTAATGCCTGTACTAATAGGTAATACAAATGTTGCCTGTAAATGCTGTGTCTCTCCAGAAATATGCAGGTACTTTATGAGCTACATGTGCAAACTGTAACAGCAAGTAGCTACAGTAGTCAAAGTTTAAGTTAATTTAATACAGAACAGACATAATAAAAGATTATTTGTAGTGGCTCATTTTTTGAATACTTAAAGCCTACATATAAAATTCTCAAAGACTGCAAATAATTCTGATTCCTCTTTCTTGCAAAGAGCATAATTTATCCCAAGAGTATGACTATATCCAATATTTATCTTTAAGTTTACTACTCCTTCACATTAAAATTTCCAATTCTAGAAAACAAATAATATACTAAATCCATCAGAAACATGACTGTAATTTTGTTTAAATGAGCTAGATTTATTTTTTTTCCTTTAAATTTCATGTGTTCAAATTAACCTCCTTTTTGCGCTTGCATGCATTTTGCATTCCTGAGGGCATAACTAACTACTCTGGAACTGATTGAGCCTGGGGTTTTCTTTAATACCCATCAACATCAATTTAACAGCTGTTTTCAATGCTGATATTTTTAATTTGTTGTTTTAATTTATTTATAAATGTGGAATATCATAGATTATTCTCTTTCCATGTAATAATGAAATTAATTTTCTTCTGGGCAAAAATGTCATTAACTTTTGTATGTAAATGTCATGACAAAACTGTGTGATTTAAAAAAATTAGTTAAAATTAGTTAAAAATCCCCAGCTTAATACAGTATATTCTTTATAGTTCAGTTGTACCCTTTAAGTTTTAGACTTTGCATTCTACAAAAAGTTCTCCTTACCTTGCAGACATACAGCATATTCTACCTCCTCTTTATAAAAATCAACTTTTTTCAAAAATAACAAATCAAAATCTATACTTGCCCAAGTATATGAACCCAAAGCTCATGAAAGCTTTGTTTAGATATTATACATAAAGTAATAACTGACACCTTTTATGCTGTACTTACTAATTATTTAGATTATGCAGATTACACAAGTTTATTCTTCTATACATATGATTCATTTGTTTAACTTCTTTACTGTGTGCTTACCAAAAGGAAGTAGAAGACTTCTTGATTCACTTGATGAATAAATATGATTTATTTACTGTGTGAGAATGAGGTGGAATTTACCCCTACCACAGAGAATTCAGTGCATTAATATGCTGTTCTACTCCTAGGAATGAAAAAAACCAACTAAATAAAACTATACATTTAATCAAATTATTTTAAAACACATATTTATATTTTGTTAAGAAAACACTTTTTTTACCCCAAAAACCCTCATTTTCATTTTAGTATAGGTTTTACAAAGCTGACAAAGCCAATTTTACCTGTGAATCTACTCTCTGACTTAAACAGGTATATTTAAAGAATTTTGGGTTTAATTTCTCAAAATTAAAATAAATAATAATACTTATATCTTCTCAGTCATCTGCTTTAAAAAATAAGTACATCTTAAGAAAATAATACTAGCAAAATATATGCTGTCTGGATCCTTAGCTGGTGTGATTCGTCTTCACGAAGTTAAATACACACACCTGCAAGGAATTATTACAGCTGAGGATCCAGAGTTGAATTTTTATTGACTTTTCCACTGTTAATTAAGGGTCTAATCATCGTATAAGTTAGAACCCCTTGACAGCACTCTGACCATGTGCAAACATCTCAGTCTTCAACTTTTAGCTCACTTACAACACCAGAGAAATTTGCAAGGACCCTCCTGACAGGTAAAAGTCTGCCACAGGGAGTGGAATCTTGGCTCCATAAGAGTCAGTGGCAAACTCCCATTGAGTTTACTGCACCTACAGTTTTCTCCAGAGTAATAAAACAAGACTCTATGAACAGAAGATATGTTCCTAAATGTAATTTATGAACGATGACAGTGCAGTTAGGCACCTCTTTCTGGTTAGCTGTGGAGCAAAGCAGAGAATATTATCTCTTAGAAACTCTGGGAAAATCTGCTGATGATGTCTGTTTCCTGACACAAATGCATCCTGACACAGAGCCTTCAGTGGTAGCCATAGGATTTAATAGGGAACCTCCAAGAGAACTGTGCTTTCCAGCAATGTTTTTTACATTACTGTTCCTAGTGTGAATATAAAAGTAAATTTAGTTGATAGAGTGCATGTATTTACATTGGATTATTTTTTTGGCTCTGTGATATCCCAGCTTTCTTTATGATCTGCAGGTTTATGAGGAAAAACCACATCTTAGAACAATTATGAGAGTTACTACAACACAATTGAGACCAAGAAATTATTTTTTTCTCATTTTTGGCTTTTCCTTGGCTCATGTTGATGAAAATGGCTAAGCTCTTTCTGGATAGAAAGTTTTGAAGGAAATGGACAGCACAGCTGAGCAAAAGCAAAAAAAAATGAAAGAAAGTTTTGCCATGTGACACAGTCATGTAACATGGACTCAGGTCATAAACTTACCTTGGGAAAAAGCAGATGCAGAAAAAACAGCTTCAAGGGCATTTACAATGGAAAGTGCATCTTCTTATTAATTAATTTGTAGAATTTTACTCTACTTTAAGAAAAAGCTGAACTACAAAATTAATTAATGCCTAAAACAGACAGCTTTTCCATTATTTTTCTCTGCTTTTCCCAGCAGTATGGGGATTTATGTGCTATTTCCTATGCATAGATCAGTGAACTTTACAGAATACCAAAAAAAAAAAAAAAAGGCAATTACAGAAAACAGAATTTTGATACTCCTAGAAAATCATCGGAGACCTGGTCTAAACCTCTCCAATGCCAATTAAAATATCACTATATATTAAGGATGAGGTGGAGGATAATGCTGAAAATACAATACCTTTATATAAATTGATATTATCAGCATTCTGAATTAGCTTTAATTCGTAATCTCAGAAAGATGTAAAAAAATTAGGAGAGTTTCACTGAGGGGTATTCAAGATAATCCATTAATCTATTAATAAATTACTCCTTTTAGTCCTAAGGAAAATATAAGGGGATAGAATCATAAAAAACATGAATCAAATATTAATTTTCAGAAACAAGTAAGAAAATTATTTGCAAATCATTAAAATAAATACCTGAAGAGCCATAACTGATCTAGCCATTGAAGATGACTTTAGCAAAAACCACCTTCAAAGTCAAGAATTTAATGAGATCTAAAAAACACTTTAATACACATATTTAACAGTGTCCCTACTCAGGCCATAGCAGGATTTTATTTAATCAAGGACTTCTTTAGAGCTTCTCCAGCTGGAACATGGGGATTTGTTCACAAACACTGACAGTCTCAGACTCTTCATCTGGTTTTGCCACTAGAAAGTAGAAAAAAGCTGCATGCAAACTCTGAATGCCTATGGGAAGAAGTTTGTCTTGAAGCTCTGGGTTGTCACAGAAGGGTTAAAATGGCAACACATACCAGCGTTTAATCTTTTCCAGAGGCTGAAACAAAGCATTTTAAGCAAAATTTTCACTTCCAATTAAGTGGAAGATCCTGAATGAGACAAAATTATTACTCCTGAGAGAATATTCGTGAAAACAACATACTGTTTGTGAACACCCTCTCAATATTGCATCAAAGTAGGTACCTTGAATATATTCCAGCATAATATAACCACAAATCAAAGGGAAGTTAAAATTCAACATCCTATTTGTTGAAAGATCTTATAGCATAACTGAATTCTGATGTGAAGCAAGTAAAAAGGCTGGGTTTGGCACTTAAGAGAATCTTCTGTCCAAAATATTTACTTAGTCCTCAAGAAGTGAGAAAACAGCAACTTTACTCAGTACTTAGCATGTCTAATTAGGTCAATACCAATCCAGAGCATCAGCATACACTTCACTGCAGCTGGTAATGTTGAGGATGCAGTTAATTCCTCACAGGTGGCAGAGAAATTACCTCCTGTTCAAGGATACTGAAAGCTAGTTCAGTAAGTACACTGGCTTGCAGAGAGACTCTCGGTGCTGTCCTAGTGAAACAGAAAAGGGAATCTGGCAGAATTCACTACTAATGCTATCCAGCAGAAGGCCTGATGATACTTAAAGTTGAAATTTTCATGTCCATATTTTCAAAATAGTCTTAAAATCACAATGAAAACATATTTCTTACTTGCTAGGAGTATCAAGGTTGGAGGTCTGGATAACACAACAGTTATTATAAATTGATTTACAGTTTTAGTAAGTGTTAGTTTAGGGATCTTCTTGGTAGCACATCCTGGATCATGTGGAATGGGAGAAGATTCCGAAAAAGGGGTCTCTGAATTCTGGAAAAGCTACTCAGCGAGTTTATTTCACTTAAAAAAAAAAAAAAAAAAGTAGTTAAGAAATCATATGATTAGTAATCAAAATCACCTAAATTATAAAAATGTTTTTGTAGTGAAAAGCATAGGATTCGGTGAAATATTTCATCACACAGAACTTCAGGTAAGATGATTCAGTGGCCAGGAAAGGTATACTATGGTCACTGAAAATTAGTTACCAAATACAAATGTTGTCAGTCTGTGTGGAAATACAACTCTTTATGTTTGTCAGTAAGGAGATTCCTAAGTCTGCCATAGCCATTATAGCAAAGGGAGTGTTTTCTTGTATCTCTTTGTTTGGGCAGATGAGTCAAAATCTGCTAGTTACCATCCCTGAAACTTAACTGAACTTTGGAAAGATCTCCTCTGCAACACAGCAGATAATACTATACATGGGATCAAGAAATCACTACACAGTGAATTATTAATAAATAAAGGTAAGTGGCTTTTGTCTGGAAAAGATCTTCATCTCATAGTAATGTGGAATGATAATATTAAACTATTAATAATACTAACAGCATTGAGAATAGAATTAATTTAATTAGTTTTCTGATATCAAGTGCATGAATACAATCACCTTCTTTCCAAAATAGCCGCAGAGTACATGTTACAATACAGTGTTTAATGATGTGGGGGTAACCTATTTTATTAAGTCCTTTTCAATATGAAGCAATCATCACCTTTTTAACTAATCATATATTTTACATTCTAATAAACATGTGAATCATTTGAAATGATACTTAAAGCTGCATATTGTGTGTGCTTCTCCATTCCCGTTGCTGGGTTAACATCACACCCATGGAAAATGTTATGATGTTCTAATAATTCCAGAGTTTGGTTTTACTCTGATGGGATCCTGAATTCCATGTTAAACTGACCAACTGTGATTTACAGCTGGTAAAATGTACAGTTGAGCTGTTTAAAACAGTAGTTGTTTTCCTTATTCATCTGGTTTGGATCACACTAATCCCAGGTTTGGATGAATGATAACAAGACTTTAATGTTTATGATGTTCCCAAGTATTTTCTAAGTATTACACAACTGCAGGGCCACAATCATAGAATGAATCTGTAGTTTAGTCGTAGCCCTCCCTACCATAGGCAGGGACACCTCCCACTAGACCAGGTTGCTCAAGGCCTGGCCTTGAACACTGCCAGGGTTGGGGCATCCATAACCTCTCTGGGCAATCTGTTCCAGTATCTAACCCTCCCTCACAGTAGATAATTGCTTCCAAATATCTAGCCTAAATTTCCTCCCTTTTTCAATTTGTACCCATTAGGCCTTGTCCTATCACTACAGTTCTTGGTGAAAAGTCTCTCTTCAGCTTCTCTGCAGACTTCCTTCAGGTACTGGAAGGTTGCTCTCAGGTCTCCACAAAACCTTCGTAGGAGATGTGCTCCAGCCCCCTTATCAACTTCATGTCCCTCCTCTGGACTTGCTCCCAGCAGTTCCACGTCTTATGTTGGGGGCACCAGAGTGCATGCAGTACTCCAGATGCAGAGTACTCACAAGAGCAGAGTAGAGGGGCAGAATCACCTCCTTTGGCTTTCAGCCCAGGGTGTGTTTGGCTTTCTGGGCTGCAAGCTCACACTGCCAGCTCATATTGAGTTTTTCATCACCCCCAAGTCCCTCTCTTCAGGGCTGCTGTGAATTCATTCTCTGCCCAATCTGTAGATGTGCCTGGGATTGCCATAATCCAGCTCTTTTTTGCTTTTTTGAACTTTATGAGGTTTGCATCAGCCCACCAAGTGTGTCAAGGTCCCTCTGAATGGCATCCTTGCCCTCCAGAGGGTCAACTGCACCACAAAGCTTGGTGTCAGCAGCAAACTGAGGGTGCACTCAATCCCACTGCCTGTGTTGCCGACAAAGATAGTGAACAGTATTGGTCCCACTACTGATCCATGAGGGACACCACTTGTCAGTGGTCACCACATGGACAATGAGTTGTTTTCCATAACTCTTTGCATGCATCCAGCCAGCCAGTTGTTTTTCATCCATCAAATCCATGTTTCTTCAATTTAGATACAAGTGTGTCACATGGGCAGTGTTGAACACTTTTCGTAAATCCAGGCAGATTATGTCAGTTGCTCTGCCCCTACCCACCAGTGCTCTAGCCCCATCACAGAAGGTCACCAGATTTGTCAGGCATGATTTACCCTTAGTAAAGCCATGTTGGCTTTTATTAATCACCTCTTTGTTTTCTATGTGCCTTAGCATAATTTGCAGGAGAATCTGATCCATGATCTTGCCTGGTACAGAGGAGAGTGACTTGTCTGTAACTTCCCAGGTTGTCTGCTTTCTGCTTTCTAAAAGTGGAGGTTTTATTTCCCTTTTTTCTAGTCATCAGGAACTTCACTTGACTGCCACTGTTTTTAAAAAATGGCACATAGTGGCTTACCAACTTGGTCTGCCACTTTGCTCAGAACCTTTGGATGAATCTTACAGGGTCCAATGGACTTGTGCACGGGATTGCAAAAGGGAATAGTTTTGAGTGAGAACTATAGTTAGAAATGCCTATTGCAGTTGCTGCATCTAGTGATTAAGCAATATTTTATTTAAAAGTATTTCTAAAAAGCATATATATATATATTTGTATTTCTAAAGTTTTCTTTAAACATTGATAGTGCATCACAAATCTTTGTACAGGAACCTGTTCATTTACCCAGATAGAAAAGCCAGACTGTCTTTGTGATTTTGCACATAATCAACAGTGGACGATAAAAATCTCATTTTCTTAAAATGTAAAAATATTGCATGGTTTTAATTTCCTTAGCTAGTAATGTTTATTGATTAATCTTACTTATAACTTAATATTTTCTTTCCCTGTGAGTCAAGACTAAGACCCAAACTAGAAGTTACAGAGAAAAGAAGCACTTTTCTAACTGGGGAAAAAACCCAAGACTGCAGTATTCATTTGAGAGGAGTTATATTTTTGAAGTGCTTGATAGGTGAAACTCTGTGTTTGTGAAACAGGAATTATATGGCTGAATAGTTTTCTGGATTTTGGCCTCACTATAGAAAACTCTTCTGGCTTAGTACTCACAAGTGAAAAAATTTATCTAATATTTTTGCATATTCCTGATATTAAAAACAAATCACAATAGATGACATTCAAAAATCCTTGAGACAATACAGTACTAACTTGTCTTCTTTCTTACAGATTAATCTGCTGGAACTAGACTTAAAGGACTTCAGGGTACTCCTATGAAAAAACCTGGCATTAGAACAGCTGAAATAAAGTAACTTATTAAATATCATTTGCATCCAATATAACAAGACTACAACATGCACTCACTGATATAAACAGATGTGGAATCCAGGAAGGTTAGTGACGTAATGATATACATTTTGGAAAATAATGAAAACATTTATAAATACACTTCCAAAAATACAGTGATGAATTACAGAAAGCTGAAAGATCTAAATTTTCATTTCCCAAAAAGACAGATTCTAATTAAAATGAAAAGAATTCTTTAGCTTTTGAAGATTCATCTGACATTAAATTAATTCATTACTGACTTAAATACTCACAAAGTGTGAAATTAAGAGAAGCTGTTTCTAGTGCTCCGAAATTATGAAATTCTGCTGCACACAAGGAGAGCTACAATGTTCAAGAGGGTGTTGACTTAATGGTTTTGGTTTTTTGTTTTGCTGGGAGGATTAAGTGTTGGGAAAGCATGTTCTTTTCAAAAATTTCTATAACGATTCTGTGAAGGAAAATCTCTAAAGAAAGACACAGATGAAGAGTTTTGTGACTAGATTTTTCTTTGAGCACATACACTCTGGTCAGCATTAATCTATTGCTTCCTGCTTTTCAAATAGATGTTCTCCAGCTCTGTGATGCTGCAGCTCCTTCATAGCATGAGCTTTAGCAGAGACCTTCTATTCCATTTCATTCATGCTAATAGGTGCTCAAAGATGCGTGCAGTTCAGCTTTTTCAATCCAGCTGTTAAAGAAGTTGTTCAATTTTCTTAACACCTTAGCAATGTAGTTTCCAGTAAAATGCTGATTTATTTTCGGATGGTGGATTGTGATTTCTTGTTACAGAAAACACTATAGCTATAATACCCCATTTATAAATAACATGATGCTGTGCAACATTCCCTGACTGCATCCTTCTTTGTTTCCCTGTCCTGATTTCCAGCTACCCAACATATTGTAATTACCTGTTTAAAATGGCTTTGTGCAGCTGATTGTCCAAGTGTACCATACACCCAGACCACCATAGCCAAGCCTGCAAGAGCATTCTTTACATGGCCAAAGATTTGACAAAGGTCTAAGAGACCTGAAGTTCATCCAGATTCTTACACTGTCAAGGACAAGACAGGAAGACTTTCCATATGGAATGGACCAAAAAGCTTGGTGTGATGACTGCACGCTGATTTCTGAAGGCATTCAAGAACAGTGATTATAGTTACATGGTACACTAACAGCTTTGCTTGTAAACCAGTTTTTTTCTTTTTTTTTTATGCCAAATACAATGGGTTAATCTCTGTGAAGCTGCTCTTGCATTTGATGTCCTCTTCGTGGCATGTCCCTCAGTCACAGAGCTTGGAGACAGTCTGCTGCCAAGGTAACAGCAGCTTTCTGAAAATTTCTGCCATGGACAAGGCTAAACTAGAGGGTGATTTTTTTCGGATAGGGGGGTTGGTATTTGAGGGGGGAGGGAGGGGTTGTTGGTTTGTTTTGGGGAGTTTTTGGTGAGTTTTTTATTGTTGTTTAGGCATTTGTTTGGATGGTTTTGTTTGGTTGGTTTTTTTAATGTTGTCCAGGCTGAATTATCTGGCAACTTAATGAACACAATCAGGAATGTGCTTTTAAAGAGTCTCATCACATGCACACATGACACAAATGCATACTTATATATTCCAATAAGTAAAAGGGATATTAAAAAACCTATTAAACCATGTTCAGTATTGCAGTAAAAGCAAATAACACCTTAATGAAAAATCCTCTTTGAAAGACTCTCATCTGCACATGATAGATACTAAAGGAATTAAGACAAGTTTTCTGAAATTATATGGAGAATAGAAGAAATAAATCTTCTGAGGTGTAAAACAACATACAATCTGACAGAAACTATATGAGTATTGGAATATTATCTTAACTGATTCATATCTAATGAAAAAAACCACTACTAAGGCCATTCTCTCTAGAACAGGTAATGAGTAATTTGTCAATTAATTTGATAATTTATCAGGATTATAGTGAATTACATAACACCCTTCATGATAAGCATGTATTTTAAAACCAAACCTGAAGCTACAGTAGATCATGGTAGTGCACAATGGCTGCAGCTTTTCCAGTTTCTGTGCCTTTACAATCCTAATGTGTTCCAGATTTAGTTGTTTTTATTGGCTCTTGGTGTTCAAGTATATAACAGCTCTGAACTTGAATGTCAAAATACAAAGAGAAGTGTATGGAGCCCTTACAATAATCTGGCACTGAAAATACAGGAAAAACCTTCAGAAATCAATATTTTCCTTCTGTAAGGTCTCCTCAGAGTTATATTGAACTGAAAAACAACAGATTTTTGCCATATGCACTAGGTGACTCCTTCCTCATTGGAAACTTGATGAATTTGTGGTGAAGGAAGATGACTAGCAATAATTAGGCTGAAAAAACAGTATACAGTGATCAAACCTTTACTTCTGCAAAGAGTTTTTGACTGTATAATGCAAAGTATATATAAAAAAATTACTTAAATAGTGATAACTTTTCAGCTATCTTTCTAATTAAAGATCATCTGCAGTCCTATGTTATACTAGTTTCTACTCATTAGCTTTTGCCTGCTACCAGTCCTAAGCATAATAGTATCTCACCTATATATTTATTATTTATGTTGAGTGCTAAGAACAATGTAGATTTATATTTATTCCAAAGACAATGTCACCTAAACACTACAAGTTTACAGCATTATCAATAAAAGGTTAAATGTATACATATAAGTTTAGGTATAAAAATATGTATTGACACATTTATGTATACTTATTTACAAAAAATATACACATAGGTATATATATGTATGTATGTATTTCCCATTATTTATTTTCCTAACTGAGAAAATATTGCTATCTTCTGTCATGTCTAAATAGTATGTAGCTTCAGCTTTTAACCAAGACTAATTAAATAGCTAGTGCTAAATTTTATAAGTGCTAGTAATGTTTTTTCTGTTTAAGTCTGTGCTAACAATTAAGAATTTACTAGGGCATTTATTAGAATTTGCCTATACAATAGACTAACCACAGCTTCATTTTCAGTTTTCTCTTAGATTTATGAGTTATGCATTATTTTTTGCAAGAGATTCCTGCTGAACTTTTCAGCCTTGCCATGGATAAACTAAATAAGTTGAATTCTTCTAGTCAGTCACTTTTTCAGTCCGGCTTTCAAAAACTTCCTGCCAGCTCTTTTCTAAATCTTGTCAATTTTAACAGATTTTTTGACAAAAATGATTTAAACATTTGAGTAGATTTCTTGATTATTTTCAGAGAAGCAAAAAACTCATATTGCTTGGCAATATCCCTCTGAATTTACCTCCAAGTTTTGTGGTCACTCTTATCCATACACTGAAATGTTTATTTCTGTACAACATCAATAATGAATGTGTCTGAAATACTTCTTTTCTCTTGTCATATACTGAGTAGGTCTGAAATTGTATAGTCAACCCTGCTGAGGGTGAAAACTAAAATCTGGCACCTTCTGGATCAGTCTTGAATAATTTCATAAATAAATCAATAAAATGCCGAGTACAGTCATTCCCCCACCCCTGCTGGCCCTTTCCATGGCATTTAATGAAAGAAGACACAAATTCAGTCCCAAATGAGAATGAGAGAGGCACTGGAGAAGATGTTTGACTATGAAAACAAAATTCATGGTTTCAGTCAGCTGTCCAAGACAACAAAGTCAGCTTCTGCCTCTGGCTTTTAAAACAAAAGCTCAAGCGTATAAATCCACAGGTCAGCGGAAATGATTACCATAAACAAATCTGGACAAACATCCTGCCATTTGGAAGCCTATGCAAATAGATATTTTCATCATCTGGGTTTGACTAATCCACACAAAACTATGCACTTCATAAAACAGATGTAAACAACATCTCTTCTTTGATTATCCAATCAAAATAAAATTAATATTTTTTGTGAAAAATAGAAGGGACATCTCATTCCTGTTTTCCATTTTTTGCTAGTGGAGGCGAGGGGGGTCAGGAGGGGTTGCAGGCTGATGAGTAAAAAGGCAGAGTTATCTCTCAAGAATGTCTACAGATTTTAAAGAGAGAAGACTGCAGTCATCTAGCAGCAGAGCACTTTTTTATCAAGGTTGATTGACAACCCAGGCAAGTCTTCAAGCCTGTGTGACAGAGTCCAACTGTTATGTGATGTAGCTTCTTCCCTGGATGAAGCTGCAGCAGCAACAGTCTCTGATCCCCTGCCACATCACAGCTTTAAGTGGCTGCTTTCCACACCAATGGGACTGACACTTCACTGGCTGCACATCTATGTCAAGTCTTTGCACTGACGGTATCTGGCACCAGTCCCTATTTCTCTTTCCCTGAATTTTTTCCAGCAGTGTTTTTTCTGGTCATACTAGAACTCTCCAGCAGATCCCCACTTAGCAATATTTTTTGGTTTTTACTTCCAAGATATTTTTTTTTTCACTTGTACATTTACTGCCTCCTGCCTTATCACTGGACTAACTACAGACAAGACACTTCCTTTGAAGCAAAATGCCATAGAAGTCAAACATGGAATGAAGGCTCTAGTGGAAAAAAAGACAAATAGTATTTAATAAAGAATGATCTTTGAACACACCATTAGACAGTTGTGGCAAGGATAAAATTGTGACGGGTAGTTCCAAGACTCCCTAAGATTATGCTCTATGGGGAACTTGCCACTGGCTGCCGCAAGAGAGGAGCCCCGAAGAGGAGATACTAAGACTCCCTAAAACAATCCCTCAGCCTTGGTCATATTGATCATAGCCATTGGTCTACCCTGGCCTCCAATCAGGGGGCCTGGAGACACACCATCTACAACGCTGCTTCTTCTTTTGAGAACACGCGCAGGATCACTCTCGAGGAGAAAAGACAACGCAGAAAGAATCGCGTCTCGTCGATATCA
>JAYRBT010000114.1:84511848-84551503 GCA_036023395.1 Myiotriccus ornatus
TCTGCAACCGGACTTGTCTATCTCGCATTGGCCTTTTTAGCCATCAGCACGCTTGTAGCAAGCGTGGGTAGAGCCCTTCTCAAATCTTCGTTTGCGAAGCCTAGCCATGATGAGTTCCAAAAGAATTTTTTTATAATGAACTGTCTATAACTTTCCTCTAAGTATTGTCTTAGAACTCCTAATGCACATCACAGTTAGGTAGCATAGGTTCAGTGAAAACAAAGCTATCTATATCTATGGGGCTTGGTGTTCAAGGGCTTTATGAAACCAGAAGAAGCCAAAAGGCTCAGTAGGCTTCTGCATCACAGAAAGACTGGTTTAATTTCCAGATCCTGGAATTATTGATAATTAGGTCTTTTGGTGTCTTTCAAGCTATTTCCATACAAATATTATATTACAGTTCTCATTTTAAATCACTTAAACACGTGTGTATTTTTAAGTTCATTGGCACAGGTTTTCAAAGTTCACTGCTGCCTGTCTTTAATGAGTAAGAAAGTGCCTCCCGTGCCATGTCACAGCTGTGCTTGTGCCCACTGTCAGAGAAAAGCTCTCCCAAGCTGAAGTCACACTTCAACCACTTATTGAACATTGCCCTCTCACTGTTTCTAGGCAATAGTCAGAAGTATTTACCTTTTTTCCAATAATCCAGTGGTGAAAATCACAGCTCAGACATTAATATTCCCTCTGATATACTGCGGAGTCAAAAAGTAGAGCGATAAGTGCAGAAGGACACCGTAAACATTTGCCCAGCAGCTGGAGACTAGCCTACAGCTCCCCACTGTCCTAAGGAATAAACCACATGCACCAGCCAGACAATTCAAGCTCTTGCTTCAAGCCACACGGAGACCCTGTGGCCTGGCTTAACATTCCTCTTACTGTGAAAGCAACTGATACCACTTAAAAAAAAAAAAAAAAAAAAATTAAAAAGAGCATCCAAAACTCTTTCCAAAGGATCGCAGGTGAGTTTCTGTACTGGGCATAACAATGAAAGCCTTCTTCCTCTTCTCAGCTATATAACCTCTCTGTCTTTCTGCATGGTGTTTGCCTTCTACCCTCTACTGTCTTCTGTGCAGTGTTAGATTTTCATATTGGCTTCATTTGTCCCATATCTCTCATTTTCAGATGCAGACAAATGCTGCTTCTGGTGCTTTTTAGCACAGAACTCTCTCCACAGGTACATTGCCTGTCTCAACTGACAATTCAGCTGAGTAATCTCTCCATTAATGTGCAGAATCACTGAAGAATATTAAGTAAACTATAAGTCATCATTTGAATGTTCAAAATAGCAATGCTCTAAAGGTTGTTTTTTCCCTCTGACAGTGGGAATCTAAGGATAACCCCCATTATCCCCTGGGGTGCACTGGCACAGGGACTGTGAGTGAGTGCAAACTCAAGTTTAAAACATCATGGAAGGAAACAACAAAACTGAGACATTCTACCTCAACCCTTGTTGCTTGCAGTTCTGTTGTACTGTTGTATTGACTGGATGTAGCTCCTTTTGGGTATATTACAGAAGCTGCCAGGATTAAGAACTGTTGGACTGAACCTTTATACTTATATAGCCATATTAAGTCCTCACAGAATCATGGCTAGAGTACCAGGTGAATACATTTTTATAAACAAACACACAGCTCTCCTTCCACACACTGATCCAGCAAAACACGAAGTCTAGATGTCCCCCACTGGAAATCATAATTAGCACTGTACCACTAGAAATTCCTTGTCTGCACTACATGGTTTTAGTGCCTGTCTAGGAATACAAAGATTGTAAACTAAGGATTTAAAAAAAAAGGCAACCAGCTTTATATGACCCACATGTTCAATTAACCAGTCAACTGAGATTAAAGTGCATCTTTAAAAGGTGACCAATCCTGTAATTCTTGCAGGTTTTGGTTTTGTTCCTAATGACACATTTAACTTGTTACAGCCAGATATCCTATTTACTGCCACCTGTAAAAATAAGGTGCTTCGTAAATACCCTGGTGTCTGAAATTTGTCTTTTAAACCTGTACAAAACCTCTTCTTTTTCCTGTGGGGAGTAAGATTGGAGATGGCTGAGAGAAACGTTTCCACTGACTGTGTGGCCAATATAGTCTTTGGATGCAGTGATAGAACCAGTTTGAAAATCTTTTCTTCATTAGGACAGCACACACACCGAAAGGTCATGAGTTCAGGATGTCAATTAACAACAGAACAGGCTGAGTCCAAATTGTTTTATTTAGCTGCTGTGTGAGACACGAGGACATTGCAAGATGTGCCTCTTTAGTTAAGCATTTCACCTTACAGCAGTCTTCATCAGTCATCACTTTTTAGCACTGCAGTGCCGAAGGCTGTAGCTAAAATAATGTACCACTGTGCTAAGGTCTTTGCAAAGACCTGAAATATGTGTCTTTTTCTTTCTTTGTTTTCCCCAGTTAGCTCCAAATCAGTTGTTCCTATGCTAGAATGATTTTCTTCTGAGCACACTTCTTTCTACACTTGAGAATGAGACTATGCCAAATGCAATGACACATTTAATTGAGAGACGTGATAGACCTAGGTAGGAAAAAGGTGTCCTAGTTAAATGTATCCATTTATATATGCTTGTGTATGCCTTTTACTTTTCTTTGCTCTTTCCTTATAATAAACAAAAAAAAGAGTCAACTCTTTCCGGTTGCTAAGTACTGCAATCCCACACAAAGGTCAGCTGAGTGTAAGAGAAATATTTGTAAGAAGGAAGAACAATATGCTGAATCTTGAATTCTATATTTATAATGTGGACTTTTTATTCCTTAACTTACTGTCTAATTTAAATAAACACCTAAAATATCCAAACATAATTTTCTAAAGTTAGGTACCAAATATTGCTTAGATTTCAAATATGTTAAATATCTAAAATTTTTATAAAAATTAAAATAGTGGTATAAATGTTGATGTTGTGAATTGTTTCCAAGATGTCTGCTCACTCAAAACAACATGGGATATTGCTTTCATACAAAACAAAATATAATTAAACAAACAGATTTTACTTTTTGTGAGTTGGTAAGTTTTTTTTAAGGGACTATTACAAGAAACTGCCATTGGCATTCATATCTTCTCATTTAATCAAATCTGGTTTTCATCGGAGTGCCTGAATACTCTGAATTGTCTGAAGTGTTGAGCAATGCACAATACACACAAAAATCTTATACTGTATTTGAACATTTTCAGCATCTTTTAGTAATATCTTAAAAACATGTGGAATTGTTAAAATTTGTTTCCCATGACAGATTTTAATATTTGCCTGAATTTTATTTACTTATTTCTTCAAATAAAGAAAATCCTTTCAAATAAAATAGAACTTTGTTTTTATTAAAAAATAAGGTAAGACATGTCTGAATGATTATTATTTTTTCTTATTCATTCAACATTCAGTCTTAAATCCACACTGTTTAAGCAACCAATTGTGCCTCCAAGGCAGTTGTGACTGGCTAGGTTACCTTTGCTCCTGTTCCAAATTTCCATCTGGACCTGGGTGTTCTTGGTTCTGGTTCTCCATGTGAGGAATTCCCAACCCGAGGCAGATGCATCAGACTCACTCATTGAAGCAAGGTACTTCCTTCCAGGGACTAAAGAGCCTATTCTCCCACCACCATCCCTTTTTAAATACAGTTTCACACTTGTAGCTACTTTTTCTCAGAAGCAGGGTGCTGAGATCATGCACTGCTTCAATTATTTTTTTTTTTATTTATGTGTTCATTTTTAGCAGGATCTCCTTATGCAATGTTTGATCATTCCCCTAAGCCACACATCTGTGGCTTAGCTCAATCAATTTATTTATCTCAAAGGATATAAAATATCCTTTATGAAAATACAGAGTTGTTACTCTTGCACTAAAACTCTAGACAAACAATTGTGTACAGAAGTCCACGGCTGCATTACTTAGTAGATCCATCTTCATGTATTTTCTTTTGCAAGTTCACTCACATCATTTGGTCTGTTAAGGGAAAAGGCAGAAACAGGCACAAGCACGTACACATTCAGCAGAGTACAGGGATGTCCAAAACAGAAATATGTGGAAAAGATTTTAACTCCACCAAGTGTCAAGTAAGCCCTTCCTCTAGCCCTGTCAATGCTGCTCTCATGTGGATCTTCCCAGCACATATTTCTTTCATCTCCATAACTGGCTGCTCTCTGGAACACTTTTCTTCCCCCACACACTGAATTCAGGCACCATATGGATCCTAAACCAGAAAGGAATGACACTGCTGTCCATTTCTTTAATAATCAGCTGCCAAAGTTCTGTACAAACAGCTATGCCGTTAGTATATAAGTATTTACATGGTCATCAGTTTTACATAAAATGCTTTTCATCTCTAGCTTGTGATTTCTATGCTTTAAGATTCAGCCTCATCCATCACCGTACTGCTGACAAATTGATTTTTTTTTTTTTTTACAAAAGAAGTACAAACCATACAGAACACAACTGTTATCATTTAACTTGACCTAAATACTGTATAGGTCTTTCTGCAAAGGAATCATTCATTTCTAGGTATAAGAGAAGGAAAGTTTCAACTGAATATGTGATGCTTCTTGTTGTTTTCTTCCTCTGGCAAATTTCTTCTCCAGTTTTTAAATTTTTGTCGTTTTTTACAGAGTGAAAGCCCTTGATCCAACACCGCTGAGATTACTAGACCATGGCACTAAGTGCCACATCCAGTCTCATCTTGAAAACCTCCAGGGATGGTGAATCCACCACCTTCCTGGGCAGCCCATTCCAATGTCTGATTACTCTCTCCATAAAAAATTTCTTCCTAATGTCCAGCCTAAAGCTCCCATGGCAGAGCTTAAGACTGTGCCCTCTTGTCCTACTGAAGTTTTCTTCATCAGGGTTTAATTTTTGTAAATGTTAGCTCCTTAAAGACCATGCAATTCTTTCCTTGTCATTTCTCTTAGGCTATGGCTTGAACTCTAAGGATGAGTTTGTGATGTGCAAGATTGTATACATGGTATGCACAATGTATTTAGCATTTTTTCCTTGTGCATGTCTGACATCAGGACTTGGAAAGGATTAAAAAATCCTACAATACAAAGTATAAGGTTTGAAATTCTAGAAAGAGATTCATGGTGCTTTGTGCACTTTCTTGAATTCAGTAACATCTCCCAACTGAAGAAACAGGAATTCTGGCTGTCATTAGTTAGTGAGCATATCTGAGAAAAGGGTTTTACCATATTCGTCGCTAATACTTGAGCATCCAGGCTTTTAAATCTGTGCAATGTCAAGTTTACTAGGATGTGCTGGCAGAAATCTGTGCAAGCCCCCTTCTGTGTTGCATTCTGGAGCCAAAGTTAAGTTAGTTAGGCAAATTCTGGTGGAAGGTTTTGGCAGGACCACGCAAGCAAGAGATTCACATGGTTACCATGCAGTGAGCATGTGTCTTTCAGTAAATGTCTAACTCTGCAACGTTTGGTAAAAATTATTACCATCTGCCGAAGGAGAAACTTCCTCAAACAGACAGGCCAGCTACAATCCAAACCAGATTTCGTTAAGATGAGCATGTGCATTACAAAGCCAGTTCTGCCTAGCAGCAAAGCCTGCAGCCACAGAAAACCACGGGTCTCTCTTCTGAAACTTAGTTAGCATAGTTGCTGTTGCAGCCAGAGGACTTGCTGTACCAACACGGGGAATTGCAGGGCCTCTGGGAAGCCAGAAGTCTGGTTTGTGGCTCTCGAAACAACTGGAACCATTTCTTGCCATTGCATCCATACTGCCTGTGAGGAACTTCCACCGGAGGCCGCACACCTGTTCCTTGCACACAGGCAGTGAGGGAGTACCTCCACTTGGTCCTGGCACATACGGCCCTGTCTTCCTGTCCTAACCCTAAACTCCTACTAACTGTAGCAGCACAAAGAACAGCCATTAGTACCTTGGATATTTGGTTATTGGAATTCTTTATGACTGAATATCTCCAAAGGACATGGAAAGAATGAGTAGATATATTGCACTACAGAGTCGGGGGATGAATCAGTACTTTGGCAGTCAGTAGAAAGTTCCTCAACAACAAAAAAAGAAATTTCAACTGAGGCTGTAACTTCCAACATGTAATACATGGGCTAAAGGAGACTTCGGTGCTTTGCTTGTATCTAACTGCGATTCACTGTCCTTTATTGCTGCTGTGAACAGGGGCTTGAGGTCTCAAGAAGGGCAAAGCTGAACCTTGTCCCTCCATGAGGAAATCAGAGAGGGATTGCACTTCACACAATCACATAAGAAGACAGAGGGTGAATAGCACACTACAAAGAACTGGGAAATGAGCCAGTAATGGGGTACCTGAGAAAATCAAGAGCAACTGTACAGCCCTTCTACTGTCTCATTATGGAACTGACAGTCAGATCAGTTCCCCCCTAAAGTGTCCAAATTCTTCCTACTAAAGACAGATGCTGTGATGACCTTACAACCTATGGATCTTCTGCATGGGCTCTCTTACTGCAGTCCACTTAGAACAAGGGACCATGCTCTACAAGCATGGAATGAAGCAGTAATTGGTAACTTGATATCAGTGAGGAGAGGATTTATAAGAAAAAGCATCAAAATACTAACGTATCCTAAAAACAGCTGAAAATTCTTCGACTTTCAGTGTTCACAACAATTTTAGTTTTAAGCCTACTCTGAATTTTCTTTGTAGGTTTCACTGTTGAGACTATATATGTCTATTTTATATTTATTTCCATAGCAAAGCCAAATCACAGCTTGGCATAGTTCACAGTCCTCAGTCCAAAACCAATTCAGAACTAAAATGCTGTAGATGAGCATAAAATTAATTAGTAAAATACTAGAAACATAATTTTATTTAGATAATTTTTGTTGCCTGTTTCTTATTACTGAATAGATAAATAGCTTGATTTGTAAGATATCTTTTTATCTAAAGCCTACTTTTAACACAGATTATTTTGGAAGAGGAATTTTAAACTTTGAAAAAAATATATTTGACATTATGAATTTGAACAAAATTAATTTGTAAGAAAGATTTGTGTTTAGGTGATGTTCAGGTATTTCATTAAGTTGTTTTTAATGGATGTACACTTTCTTTGAAAATTAATGTCAGTCTTTAACTATTTGTAATTCCAGATAAGGAAGACGTTAACCCCAAGTGTTCTCCATATAATCAATAGGGAGTTGTGGGCACCTTCAAAATTTCATTTGCCACAGCCCACAATGAGTGGCTAAAATAAAATTCCTAGGCCTTCTTTGCCTTCTCTTTTGTCTCTCAGTGTAATTGTATAGAAAATGCAGTCTAAACAAGTCAAAGCACTGGAGAGGAGGTTCAGCTCCTTATTAAGCATGCCTTCACATCTGCTCCATGGCTGGCAGAGTAAGCTAACTTTGACAAAAGCAACTGCATCAAATGCCTTTTTAATCAACCACTTTCATCAGATCTGCTCATTGGCATTACATCCACAGCCTGAGTAATTGTGCTGGGAGAGGAAAAATATTGCAGTTAATACCAGTATGTCTCATTTTTGAAAGAAACCTGTCAGTCACTGAGGGCAAACCTCAGACTCATAGCAGTATTTTCTGATCTGGGGTACAAGCCTGAGCAACCAATTAGCTAGCTTGCCTTACACATAATAGTGCCCTGATTAGAAGTGTGGAATAACTGCAGTACTGCTTGCAGCCAGCTTTAGCCTTTGCTTCTTTGGAAAATTTGCCACTACTAGCAGTAAATTTGCATTTTTCATTGAGACATTTATCATAAATATAAACTGAAGTTGTCTAATATCAAAATAATTTTTCTGAGATATGACAAGGGTGGAAAATAAGCTGCAAACATTGCATTTATTTTAAACCACAATAGAAGGGAAATTATCATAGTGATTTTTGCCCCCTACATAAAACACCTATTATATTCACTACAACTTCCTTTTTACTGAAGTAATAATAGTCCTAAATGAAAGCAATGCCCTAAAATTACTTTCTTTGGCTTTATTTCAAGGTAGTTTTCATGACAAAGGTGACACTGATTAATTCGGAGACTATGTAAATAAATGAGAAATCAATTTAGGTTCATAAACTTCAAAGAACTTTTCTTCTCCACCTTCATTCTATTTAAGGTCATGTACTCTTTTTTTACTGATTTACTTAGCTTAAAATTAATTACAGCAGCAACATTGAATCTCGGCTATAGAATTAATAGTAGCCAATTGCACACAGATTCCTATTAATTGGAGAACTAACCAAGGCACTGCCCAGGACAGAATTTAATTGGTAGATTCTGGAGGTCAAAAATTCATTTTGGATCTGATTTTGAAATGTACCTCTTCAGAAATGCTGAGCTCTCCCAAGGCTTCAGTAACAGCTTTTACTGCCTTTCAAGTGACATTTGGTTGCTTTCCTCTTTAGGCCAAGAAATCACAAGTACTCAGACTTTTTATGAGGGGCCATTCCTATTTGGGATAAATGCAAAGACACCAAATAACTTCAGGGATGATAATATCTTTTAGTAGGGTTTTCTTGCCTTGGTTTGAGTCGTTGGGTTTTTTCCCAATAAGTTGCTCATAGACTTTTCAGGAAACTTGCTACCACTTGGATAGATTTGGTCTATAGGAAATAAAATAATTTAAAGCTATCACACTAAATGCCTTATAAATTAATGATAAATGTGATATTTTCATTTTAAAAAGAAGCAAACAGCAAAAGACAATCCAAAAGGATAAGGTCAAAAAAAGCAAGCTTTCCTAGCACGACTTTGATGAATTCATCAGATCAGAAAGCTCACAGATCAGGGACTGTTGCTGAGAGCAGATGAAGGCTCCTGCACCAAAAGCACTGATAGCACAGAAAAGGCTCCAGGCATTAAGAGGCGTCATTTGCATTGCCTTCTAGTAACAGTCTGTCATCAACTGATTTTATCTCAGACAGCAGTTATGTTAGAAAGTATGTAAGTTAGACCTTTATTTTGTTTTAGTGATACATTATAGATACTGTCACTAAATGACTATTGGCAACTCCTCAAAGTGTGGAATCTTGGAAGAACATTTAAGCTGAATGATTATAATGCTCTGAAAAGTGACATCTCCTTTTTGGACTGCTCTCACCTGTTTTATCTGGCCATGGTAGTAGAATTAGTGCCAGAGAATTTCCACAGATAGCTTTAAATCAGCCAATTATAAACGAAAAATTGAAGAAAGCAAACTTCAGCTAATTATGCTGCAGAGCTACACATATTAAATGTCATCTTTTTTTCTGTATGAGACTAGAAAAATGTTTTGACCTGGGAATTTAGGAGGAAATATACTGCACTCCTGAGGCATACCAATAATACTTTCCATAAATATTGCTTCATAACTCCTCAGTATTCAACAAAAGATAAAATGCGATGGTAAAACAATGTTATCCCACTTGACCTTCTAACCCATATCTAAATCAAAGTTCATTCATATGTGAGTCCTAATCTTTTGATTTACAGTCAAAGATCCTTCCTGTATTTTCTGACATAAATCTGAGAGTTATAAAAAAATGTAGACCTGTTCTACCTCTTTCTGTGGGAGTAGAAATTCACAGTTTCTCTTCAGATTATTGAAACAAGGGATCATTTCAAGTTAAAGTTATTTAAGGCTTATGAGTGAACAGATTTATTGTTCTAAAATATGAAAATTCTGTTCCATAAAATAGTTATTTTCAGATACCTGTACATGATAAATATAAGTAGACTAAGGATGACATGCAAAAAGAAGTTGTGTATAGTTTACTTTCAATTTAATACAAGGTTTTAAATTAGTCACGGTGTCAGGATTTCATTTGAAAGAAAAATAATTTTTATTTTAAAATAATTTTTATTTTAAAAAGAAGTGCATAAAGAAACCACATGCAAAAGAAGTCCTCTAACACTGTCCTTTCAAACTGTAGGATCCAGGATGGTTTCCGAGGTCCCACATCCTATTCTGCCTGCCTTCAACTGCACTCAAATTACCTGGTGTGCATAATATCCACCCTGCCATGACATACAAACCAAGGCATGGACCATAGGGAGCTGCATAGGGAGCTTGGTCTGAGCATAACAATGGGTATCACAGTACAAATATCATATATTTTTCCCTCCTTACACTTCTTGAGAACTCCTTTTAACAGTCTCCAAGTCAAATACAAACTGAAGAGGCTTCCTTAAAAGAACACTCCAAAGTGTTCTCGTAGACCACAGCATCAAAAGTCACTGACTTACCTGAAGAATAATTCTGGATAATTTTGAACATCCAAGACATGTCAAATTCCCAGAAGGAAAAGCAAATAATCTGTACTATAGATTACAGACTTAAAGGTACAGATCTTTTGTCATAGAAACATTGAGAAAATGTTTTCTTCTTCTCATTATCCTTGTATGTTTGCTTTCAGGTCGTCCTTATATGGTGGCTGCATACTTACTGTGGACATCAGCCCAGCTCAGTTTTTATGAAAATTGATTTGATCTTCTAGTCTCTACTCTACATTCATAACATAGCCCTTAGCCAAAAGCATGAATATAAAGACTTAGAATAGAACAGCTGATCTCTCCTTCTGAACAGCTAATAAGAGTTCTAAGGAGCTAGCCCCAGCTTAAAACAAAAGGAACATCAACATCTAAGACATTTGACTTTCCAAAAAAATGCTAAAATGTCCTTTTCAGAGACAAGTATGTGTCATAAAGTCAGAAGTCAAAAAAAAAAAAAGTCTTGTTATGTCCACTTAGTCCTTCTGTAATTATGGATTTGTTTTCTACATTTAGTAATTGCTTTGTTGTTTTAAGTGTACCAGACTCTTCCCACGTTTTCCATACATACTTACATTTTATTTTTGAAATAATGTTTCTTTAAACAGCCTAAATTTTTGATTCCTGTTGTTTATAGCCTAACACAATTGAAGAAAACATCCTTAAAAACTTTTCAGTTGCCATGTGTGTCTCAGTTGTCTGTGTTTTAGCAATGTTATGTTTTATCTAGCTGTTTTAAACTTTTCTCACGAATCCAATATTATTTTGTGGACTTTCCCTGAGCTACATCTGGCTTTTAATGTGTTCCCAGTAGTGATATGCTGGGAGTTGTGGAGCAATCCAGATATGACCTATGTGATATATGCAGTTGCAATTTCAATCACCCTGCACTATGACACGCTATTTTTTTTTGATGCCTTAAGCCAAAAATATTGATGGTTTTGTTTGCTGCCACATTCCATTGGCAGTTAGCCCTTAGAGCTTGCCATTCATGCTGCCCTTTTGTTTTGGCATCTCTCTGTTGCAAGTCACTGGCTACCCATGTTCCATGTTTTGAATTACTTTCTCCAAATGTCTTATTTGTGTTTCCAAGTGGAATGAACTCTCTCCTGCTCATAGTGTCATCCTAAATGGTCATAACACGTTCACTTCTTTTGGGCTTTTATTCACTTATAGCTGACTAATAAATTTAAATAGAGCCAACTATGAAGTACTTAGTCTTAAAGAAATACAAATATGTTACTGCATTCCTTTCTCTGCTTTGCAAGATTTACGTTACTAGATCCTTTTATTTTTTATTATTGATCTTGAATAGAAATTAAAATATTTGTGAAACATTATTTTCCCAATTAACCTATTTCTTGATCTTTATTCTCTTGTGTTTTCATTTTTGTTTACATAGAGTTGTACATTTTTTTCTACTGAGTACTTATTTACACATTTCTAAATGGGTACCACCAAAACATAGCCTATTTATAACTCAAAATAATAGAAATATCAACATGATTTAAATTCTTTATGGAATTTCAAAGGTGTATAAATCAGATTGTATTTGATATCACCTTCAAATGTTTTCCCATTATGGGTATTTTATTCCATATTTACTGTTTCAAAGTAGGCACACCTGGCAATCCCAATATCCCAGTTTAGTAGGTCAAGTGTAGAAAATATGTGCACGAGGAAAATACGTTTCCTCTTGGTTTCTAAAGCCAACAACATCTGTTTCTGCTGGTGTCTGTTTTAGATAATATCATATAGAACAAAGTTTTAGAGTACTGGAGATCAAATCTTCTAAATTAAAGTACACTGTTAGTACTGTTTTAACCTGGTTTTGAATGAAGCACAAATCTACGTTAATGCCTATAACTTGGTTTTTTTCTTTTTTTAAAAGGGTGAAATTTGAAAGATAAAATGTTAGGTTTTTGCATAAATAGAATCAAAGGAAAGTTCGTCTGGGCTTGTTAACTATTACTCTCTTCGTCCATCTAAAATGGTGTGCACTCTCTGGACAAACTCAGCATCTGTCTGTCCATTCCAAATTTATTACTTATATCCAAAGAATTAAATTAAGGCTAATTAAATTAAAGCTAATTTATGTCAGGAAATTATTATTACACAGAAAAAACGCATTTAGCTCTAAAAAAATTCAGTCTGCCAACAATGTTTAGGAAAGGTATTTGTGAGTATCAGAATAATAAAGTTCTAAAAAAAAAAAAAATGAAAGGAGGAGATGCGTGAGTCGTATCTTTAAGCAGTATCTCCAGGAAAGACTAGATTTTTTGGCCTGCTTGATGTTTGTTCCAGCTTGAGTGGATCACTGCCTACAGAAGGCTCTGTCTCACACCCCTCATTCCACTGTTTTCCTACAATAACTTCTTATACATTTACAGTTGGTCATAATTCCTTTTCTTCCAAGAACACTCCCATCATTTCTTGGAACAGTTCTGATTTGTTTACTATGTGGTGCACAGCAGTCATTTCAGGAAGGCAGACAGTTAGTTTGGGTGCTTAAAAATGCCAAAGTCTTATTTATATATTCTTTGATAGTTTAAAACATAAATACGTAGAACTCTCATAAAATGAACTGTTCTCATAAGAAACTTTTTTTCTCCTAATCTCATGAATCCATGCATGAAACATTATATTTAAATTTCCAGAGAGCTCCCTTCCCTTTGTAACTTGGCCCCAAATCAAAAGACAAGTGTGTTATTATTTTAAATGGAGATTTTTACATCTTCACAGCTCACTCACTCATGTAGAAAAGGGTTTGGATGCAAATTGTCAGGTTTGACTAATTTCTAGTCAAATTTTTTCCTTATTCCTGGTTTACATAAACTTACCTCTCAGGACTTTAATTCTGGGTAGTGAAGACCAGGACAAAAATTTTCAAGGTGAATTTCCACCTCTTTCCTCATTTGAACCACTGACTGGTTTACATTGACTCTGCTGGAATTCTACTTGCAAACCTTAGCAAATACGAGCCAAGCTTTATGTTCATAACAAAATATTCTTACATCTGAACCTCATCTATATCCACATTTCACTGGAAACACTTCACATGGGTTTTCTCCCAACATGTAATGGAAGTTTAATTTTGCTATTTTGAATTAATCATTTTATTATTTGAATTATGGCTGAATGTTTCATTCTCTGCTGTCACGAGATCTGATGACTTCAATTAGATATTTCATGTTTAAGACTGGTAAGTCACAAAACCAGACACCTCAGAAAATTAACTTTCATATTTGTGTTTTATTGAACTGTGCATTTATGTTGCACTGTTTTCAATAGAGAATCAAATAATTCTGAGTAAATCTTAATCAGGTGTCAGTTCACAGACTGGGTGGAGCTGGACGAGTTTATACATCTTGAAGATTTGTCTATACATATCTTAACTGATTTATTAATACACTCCTTACATTTTATATTGGTTAGGGATAAAGAGTTGTATTTAATAACATGAATAGAGACACAGCTATATTGGCTCACACTAAAGGTTTAGCTAGCCATGTATCCAGTCTCCTGCAATGGCCAGTAGAGGCCAAGCCCTTGCTGCATCACTATCAGTGCATTTCTACTTTTCCACCTTCTAAAATCTCCAAGTAAGAAAGTTTCTGACCCATGAATATTTGGACTCCATTTATAGTATACCTCAGTTTGGTAAGAACTTGCACAGAAAACAAATCACTAAGGTTTTTTATTTCAACTCTTGTCTATCTGAACACTGAAAAAGGTGCTATACTTCCAAAGTTATTTTCTAGAGCTCCAAAACAGAAACGATCAGTTTGTCACTTTCCTTAATTAGATTTACAGAATAATGACAGTAAGCATCTTTCTAAGCATTCTAGAGGCTTAGGTGAAATATACTTAGAAATAACATGTACCAATAATATAATAACGAACACATAAAATGCTGAAGGCTAATGTGTGACACAAACATTGCATCTTTCACTGTTTTATCTTCAGCTTCAAACAATATTCATGTACTCATAAACAAATCATATGTCCTGAAGTTCTGGTTATTTGAACTGTTTCTTACCTAGGTGTTGTATATTATAAAGTAATATAAAGTAATATAAATACACACTGACATGATTTCCTATAGCAAGTAATATGTGGTCTATCTACATTCAAGATGGATTTTTTTTTGAGCACTGTTTCATCACAAGGTTTTACACAAGAAAGTTGTGAGGTTCATTGCTTTGGCATGAGAATACTATTTTTTAATGGACACTTTTTTTTCTTTTCTTGCCTTCAGGGGCAATAATTTGGCTGCTTAGACTAAGTCCGTGTTGCATTTTCGTATCAATTTAACATTTAGCATTTAGAACACACATTTCATTGTTCTTTAAATATGATTTCCAAAGTTTCAAGATGAGAATGTACAAACTGATTAAAGTATAAAAAGAAAGTGTACATTTATCACCTTATACTGGTAGCTATACAAGCAGAAATTGCTAAGATTATGCCATTGCTCTCTCTTCAGATTCCTAAACTCGGGAGATAAATGAAATTGATAAGATTTTTAAGTAGCTGAGCAAATTTTACCCTATTCATCACTGATTCTTACTTTATTCAGCAAGTATTCAGATGATTTTCATATTCTGGTTTATCCTGTTTCCTCAGATATTATTTGTGGAGCTTTTGCAGAAAAGCTCTCTTGTCAAGCAAAAGCCTTATACTCTTGATTCAGTTTGGTTTCATTGAATCACTAGAAAAATATCAGATATTTTCTGCAGCTACAGTTCAGATTTTTAACCCTTTCAGCACTTACTAGTGTCTAACTAGTTAATTAACAGCTCTTATTAGCATGGGTTTTTCCCTTTCTTCATTGATGCTTACACTAGCATTTGGACTTTTTGATTTTATGGTTTCTCTCTAGCATGAATGAAAGACAGCAACAGCATACATGTTTCTAATACTAAAAAACAAGGTATTATTAAGCAAAATTCGAAGTCAAGTCAAAGACAGAGAGCATTGAAAATATCGGGGGGAAAATAAATTGAAATCTCAACAGATAATCCTCTAAGTGTTATGAAAAACACTTTCATTTAGAGAAAAGTTCCTGATGTAAGCAAGAAAGGAAAGCAAAACTTCATTTTCATACACCAAATTTTCGCAACTTCCTGTTGGCCAAACAGCTTGTTCTTGCTGGCTGGACAGATCAGCAGGCACACAGCTCCAAACTAGGCGTAATTCTTACCCTGGGGCCATTACAGGAAAAATAGGATTACTGAAATGTGTGGGACTGTGAACAGGGGAATAAATCTCTAGGAAATCAGACATCATTGATTTCACAGCTCAGAAAAAAATTTGCCTTAAATCTCATCATTTCAAGTGATGACAGATGGGTATGGCAGTTTAATTGCTTTGTTGTCAGGTCACCACATACTGTACATTCTGCTGGAGAGTCTGCAAGAATGATGACCACATGCTGCTTTTTGGCTGCTGCCTTCTGGATCAGCATAAGTTCTCAAGAGGTAGGAGAGATTCCTCCTCTTTCAACAGAAAAATTATCATCTGCAGACAGATGTGTCCAACAGTAAGAGTAGACCAATGGATAGTTATACACAGAGAAACCAAGGAGTCAAGACGCACCATAGGACTCCTACAGAAGACTTTCCAGGAGACCTCGGAGGGTCAGTGTATGTTTACAGCAACTCAGAAAACCACCAAAGGTTGATGGACTGAAAGGAAAGCCAAAAAAATTATATCCTGCCAGGATGCAAGTGAGAAAAAGCAATATTTGTTTTCACAATTCATTTTTAGCCAATTTCACCCAGCACTTCGGAGTTTTCTCTCTGGAAATAATTGCCATGTTCCACCTTACTATTTTTGGATTTTATTGAAATACACCTCTAGAGATTGGAAGCCCTCAGTGTCTTTTGGCATACTTAGTTTTAGAGAATTGATCCATTTTAGTGATGGAGCGGTTCCAACACAAGGCACCGGCTTGACTGGAGATCCCATCACATAAGGCTCTTTCATGTCTTGAGATCATGACTCACCATTTTTAAAGTATGACGCTGGCAAAGCTGTGGCTGTATTGTAACTTTCATTCTATGGCACGTACACCCAAGGCCTCAAATTGAAATTCTCTGTGGGTTGCAACAGCCAGAGCCATACGGGCATCTAGCAGTCCTAACAATTACTTCCACAGAGACAGGTCACAAAAGAATTATTGCTTGTAAATATTTTGGTGTTTGGGTGTATTTCAGAACTTCCCACAGTTTATCCACACAGATTTTAGAAGCAGATGTAATCTCCTTCTGTTCACACTCCATATAAATGCGTCCAGCATCCTTTGGAAGGTGTGGGGCAGTATTAGCACTGCTTTAAACTTAGAGTAAAATTTCCTGTCTCTTAAAGGCAGGGATTTTTACTTGGGAGAGGGAATTTTAGGGCACAGTACTAGGATGACCACAGAAATATATTTTCCAGTATGTTCAAGTATGGGAATTGTGAACTTGTGAAAAAGTATTTATGCTGATAATACAATTTTACAATTAAATCTTCAAGTTAAGAAAAAGAACCTGAGACAAATCTGTAAAAACATTAGGCTGATGTAAAAAAGTGGTGCAGCCAAAATAAAAATATTTCAGTTCCATATATTTTGGGAGTTACTGTTCATCTATCCTATATTCTGTTTCTTTTCTGAAGCTTCTAAGATGCAGCTGTTTCATCACACCAAGAGAAGAGACAGTGATGTATGTTGAGAGATATACTTGTGCGGCAGGATAACCCCACCCTGATAAGATCTAAAATCCAATCAGAGAATGCATACAATGCAAGCCATCATGAAAGCTCCCATGCAAATTCAACTGCTGGCACTAAAACCACCCTGGTTCACCAGACTTCAAATTAGATAAGCTGGTGGCTGGCTTGTAAATTTGTGACTAGCAGTCAATCACTTTATATTCTAAAAGTCCAGTCCCCTCTCATGCAGTCAGGTTCTTCTGAAATAACCCTTCTTGGGGTGTTTGTGTGGAGATTCTTCCCTTGGCTGGGGATGCCTTCCCAGGATACTCCTCGAGGCTGAGAGACGGGGATCTCCCCATGAGCGTTGGTACGGGTGAGTTACATCAAATCTCTACTTAATAATTATTTCTTTTTCCTAACTTTAATATAATTGTTTCAATAACTGCTTCAATAGAGTGCACTACCCTATCTTATGCTACTACTAGTAGTTTTAGTTTTTATATTGTGTAGTAAATAATTCTGAATAAGATTCTGATAGACAGATAATGAATCACTATATGCAAGCATGGGACTATGCACGCTCCTGATTCCTGCTCTATTAGTCTACGGTAGATGTAGCTAACGTGGGCCTTTCCAGTACACTGTGCTGACTTGAGATGGTTCTTGTGAGACATGGACCTCTTTAGCCTAAGGGAAAGGATGGCAAAACACTTAGCTCCTGCCTGGGCCACAGGACAAGGAGATGGTGGAAGGCAGTAGGAGGTTGGCGAGGTCTGAGGTAACCTCCAGGGTTTGGTAGAGGGCTGTGGCAAAGCATTCTTCTCTAAGGGCAAGACCAAAGGAGAAATTGCGAACATAAGTCCAGTTCTACCCAGGATTTTTCCCTAAGCAAGGCAACTGTCTCTTCACCAGAGGGATTTTAGCGTGATTTCAGTACAACAATCAGATACAACTTGCTGTGACTAAAGACTGAGGCACCAGGCCCAGCCAAAAGCATTTTTAAATAACATTCCTTCAAACTGCACCGTCTGTTCATTCTTCTAAAGAACACTTAAGACTTCGTACTTTTAAACAAATGGATTGTCCAGGGCAATTCTGCAAAAGTAATTCAGGCTGAGCTGAAAATATGTACCACAGACATGGGACAAGGAATCCAACCTGGGAGACTATGCTACAAATTATCCTCCCTGACAATGTGAAATCTCTCTCTTTTCTCTGTTTTTTTTTTTTTCTTTCTTTTTTTTTTTTCACTCACTGTCTGGCCCAATTAGTTTGGACTTTCTGCTGGAAGCTGGCAGTACTGCACTTCTTTGCATTCCATAACCTCTGCTGTGTTCAAACCACAAGTGTGAACTTGCCAGGGGCTGGTTCCTCAGGGGTGTCAGGACAGAATGGGTTTTTCTGTATCCCTTTGTTGCTCTGGCCTATGTTCCTCTGACATGTCCCTGCTCTTAAGATAGGAACTTTGTTTTTAAAAGTTTATCTCCATTTATTTTTGATAATGAATTTTGTTTACAGCATTTGTAAATACTTTTAATATAGATATTTAATTATTTCTTGTTTTCACGGCACCACGACATTGGTTCCAGAGGGAAAAAGAAGTTTCTCAAAGAGGACTAATTTTCTTTAAAAAATAATGTGTTGAGTATGTTCAGAACTTAATTATCTCAAAAACTATACTCTCTTTTCACAGTTTTGTAACTTAAAAATTAAAAAAGAAGTGAACATTACCATTTCATTTTGTGATAGAACAAGACAGAAAGTGTCTGGTTTTCTGTGTTCTGTATCACATTGCAGAAAATGTACTGTTAATGTTGAAGTCTTTTTTTCCTATTCTCAAATCTCATTTCTTAGTTTCTTCTCAAAATATTTAAATTGAATTGTCTTTCCCCACAGTGTATTTGCTCCCAGAGTCATATAACATCATCTGAGTGTGACTATATCACTGAAATCTGGCTATTATTAAAAAGTATTTGGTTTACAGTCCTATTTGTAAATACCTTTTAAAATTGTAGGTTGAATCATAGAACCATCTTGTTATTTTTATACAGGAGATGGTTGCTAAACATGTTTTGGTATCAATTTTAATAAATCTCTTTTCCTGAATTTTCATTACTTTTAAATTTTTAAGAATCTAAAACAGACCCAGCAATATTATCCACACCTTATTTGAATAAAAAACAGCTTAGCTTCTCTTCTATTTTTTTTAAAACAATATTTTGACAATTTGTCAGATTGTCAGCAGTCCACAAAGTAGCAGTGTCCTAAATCTCTTATCAGATCATCTGGGCAAACACTACCTTATTCATGTGTGATAAATGTGATGACATATCTGAGAGTCTCCATTTAGCGCTCATTTTATACTAAAGAAACCTCATTTTCCCTGGAGCTGTTAGGAGCAAAGAAGAAAACATATAACAGATTAACTGACGTTGTCAGCACCAGCGAAACCCAGTCATAAAAGGGAACAAAAATAATAAAAGTGATCAAAGAAGGAGCCCTCAACACCATCTGACGTCCTCTTGTGAGAAAAAAATCTTATTTTCTCCTAATCTTAAACTGATTTTTTATATTACTATTAAACTAAGAAAATAACACAGGACTGTATCATCATTTTTGAGATTAACACATGTGTCTAAAGAATGAAGATTATTTCACAGTTGTGATTTTCCTCAGAACACAATATTTGTACCTAATTTAAACTATCTCATTTTGCTTTTAAAATTGTTATAATCTTGACAATTTCCATTCTGGTACAGTAGGTTGTACAAACACTGGGGAAGATCTATAACCACTACTAGGTGCTGCTACTGTTGTATCAGACAGTTCTGTACCTGCAACATTTAGTTCCACATAGAGCCACCAGAAAAATTCAGAGACATACATTAGATGGGAGGGGGGTTTGAGAAATATTTAGTCTCTTCTGTAGCAAATATTTCCACATTTATTTATTACTACTGAGGAAATTATTTTTGCCCAAGCTAAATATTCCTGAATATATCTATTTCTATTTTTAAAAGCATGCCCTCACAAGTGGCACATTTCATTGAGCAACGAAAAAACTCTGAAAATCATATTCAAATGAAACAATGGTTAATGGTTAATAATTAAATGCATCACAAATCTGTACATTAAGGATATCACACTTCAGTTTTTAGACCCAAAAATTAATTTGTACCATCAAAGCATATATGTTGCCTATACCTCAGAACTAATTACTGAAGGAGTAAGAAAAGTAACATGCAATTGCAGAAAATCTGCTACAGGTGGAGAGGAGGTAAGAACAGAATACAAGTCTGTGTCTGCAGCTTCTGAGCAGGAACAGGTTCAGGCCCCGTTATTCACTTCATCATTACAATGATACTTGATAACAAACCTCTGGACATCCTGCCAAGACCAACTCCCCCAGCACAAATGTAAATGCAGTCTCAGTAGTTTCTGAGGTGATGAGGGTATAAAGGAGACCTAGGGCAGCATGGAAAACACAGTGATCTCAGGAATCCAGAGACGTCCCAGCTGACTGGAAGCTCGTGAACATTGTCCTGGTTTTCAAGAAGGGGGATGCTGGAAATTACAGGCCTGTCAGTCTCAATTCAGTGCCTGGTAAAGCTATGGAGAAGAGTATTGTGGGAAGTATTGAAAACCACCTGAAAGATCACTGGTCACAGCCAGCACGGCTTCATGCGGGGAAAGTCCTGCTTATCAAACCAGATTTCCTTCTATGACAAGGTAACCCACATAGTTAATCACGTGAAGCCAGCTAATGCAATATTTTTGGATTTCAGTAAAGCTTTCAATACCATCTCTCACAGAATCCTTCTGGACAAAAAGTCCAGCACACATTTGGATAAACACATCACGTGGTAGGTGAGCAATGGGCTCATGGGTTGAGCACAGAGGGTAATAGTGAATGGGGTGACATCAGAGTGGTGACCTGTCACTAGTGGGGTTTCACAGGGCTCCATCTTAGGCCCTGTGCTCTTCAACACCTTCATAGCTGACTTGGATGCAGGACTGGAAGGGATACTAAGCAAGATTCCAAATGACACAAAACTGGGAGGAACTGTTGACTCACTTGAAGGCAGTGAAGCCCTGCAGAGAGACCTCAACAAATTAGAGGATGGGCAATCACCAACCATAGGAAGCTCAACAAGGGAAAGTGCCGGATTCTGCACCTGGGTTGCGGCAACCCTGGATGTACATACAGGCTGGGAATGAGATGTTGGAAAGCAGTGCCACAGAAAGGGACCTGAGGGTCCTGGTCAACGGCAAGTTGAACATGAGCCATCAGTGCCCTGGCAGCCAGGAAGGCCAACCGTGTCCTGGGGGGCATCAGGCAAAGCATCACCAGCCAGCTGAGGGAGGGGATTGTCCCGCTCTGCTCTGCACTGGTGTGGCCTCACCTTGAACGTTGTGTGTAGTTTTGGGCACCACAATATAAGAAATATATTAAGCTATTGGAGAACACCAAAACAAGGGCAACGAAGATGGTGAAGGGCCTTGAGGGAAAGCCATATGAGGAGCGGCTGAGGTCACTTGGTCTGTTCAACCTGGAGGAGACTGAGGGGAGACTTCACTGCAGTTTACAACTTCCTTGTAAGGGGAAGAGGAGGGGCCGACTTTGATCTCTTCTCTGTGGTATCCAGTGATAGGACCAGAAGGAATGGCCTGAAGTTGTGCCAGGGGAGGTTTAGGTTGGATATTAGAAAAAGCCTCTTCACCCAGGGGGTGGTTGGGCACTGGAACAGGCTCCTCAGGGCAGTGGTCACAGCACCAAGCCTGACAGAATTCAGAAAGGGTTTGGATCACACTTTCAGGTACATGGTGCGATCTTGGAGATTGTCTTGTGTTGGACCTAAGGGTTGGACTTGATGATCCTTGTGGATCCCTTCCAGCTCAGTGTATTCTGTGATTCTGTGATACTGTGAAACTGCCAAAACTTCAGGTCCTTGAATAAACCAGGTAATCAAGTGCCCTTGACACCCAGAACTGGTTTGTTCAATCAGTGTGTTCCCCTGCAAATGACTTACTGAACTTCAGAGCAATTGCTGAAATACTAGAAGTCATAAGCCCCAGCAAATTCTGCAGCAACAAAATTTGTTTCCTGCTCCTCTATTTTTTATCTTGTGCTTCTGAGTCCTAAATGGTTATATTTGTAGGCCAAGTATCTCTTTACAGACAGAACTCAAACAAAGTAACAGAGAAACACTATTTTTCAACTGTTTTACCATTATTCACAGATGAGGCTGTACAATTCCTGCCAGGGATCACCTCTGCTCTAGTGTTATTCTCTAACAGGCCTACAGGAGGGTTCAGGAGCATCTCCTCATTCATCAGTGGCAGAGGCTTCCTCTTCCCCTCTGTCCTGGTGGTCAGCAGTGACTGCAAAACACTAATTCCTACTCCATCCAAGTACCATATTTTATTGATTGTCTGTTCTGCTACAGATAAGTAGCTGTCTAGCCACCACATCTGAAGACAAAATAGGCTTATGGAAAACATTTTCTAGCATTTTTGCTGCAATCCTGGTTGTCATACAAGTATCCTGGCCAGTGTGTAAAATAAGTGCCTTAATGTCCGTAGAACTCTAAAGCAGGATTTATTTGGCTGCTTTCAAAAAAATGTTTCTGTGGAAGGTAGCTTAGAAATATGGCATCAGTAATGGGTTAAACACAGACCTTAAATAGTCTCTTAATAACAAAATATTCAGATTTTTCTGAATTCAGGAATGGAATTAATTATATTTAGCCAGATCCCTAACACTAATTAGAAGCAAAAGGAGTTGAGCATGCTGACAAAGGACAGATTTTGAAAGTTGTACTTATGCACTTTTATTGCTACCTTTGAAAAATCCTGTATTTTTTCCACAAAGCTTTCATTTTTAAAGAGGCATACAGAATAACCCGGTAAAACCCAGTGCCTCCTTCTGCCCACGCATCTCTACATGACCTTTTTAGTATGAGTTTAAACAGGACTAGCTTTACTGTCTCCTGATCCTCAGCTGCTGGACACATTGTTAATTATCATCTTTGTCATCGTCATCCTTACAGCTGGGAACACCTGTGCTTAGCTGTTATGACACACTCTTTGCTTCCTAAATTCTATAACACAAAGCAACACGTTTAATTCTGTGGCTGAAGATGATTTTTGTCTTTTCTATGTAGCTATGTTTGTCCAAGCCACTTACTTACAAGAGGCTCCAAGTCTGTTCAGATGTTTATGCCTAAACCTTACATACTGATGATTTTTCTGCTAGTAAAGACAGTCTGAGTTTGTGTGGATAACACTGCCCCATGCTGGTTCATCGGCAAAAATCCCTGCTGACTGGCTTTTACCAAAATTTTAAAAGGTGTTCTGTAATTTTAACTTGTACACTTGCTTCATCCTGTTTCTTTAGGACACTGATTGTTTTTTCTTCAACAACTGTTCTCAAATGTCACACAAAATACCCCACTTCTATGTTCCTGAAAACAAAACACAGAGGAGAAAAATGTGACTTTCTAAATTTCACTGGAAGAGAAGGCTCATTAATACAAACCGACAGCACCCAAGACATCACCTCACAGAGCTCATGAGAGTGGATTTCTGCAGACATTAATGGGAGTTCTGTGATGTGGTCAGGCTGGAAAAGTATAAAAGAGACCATAAGAGCATTTTAAGTCCCACTCCCAGGAGTTCAGTGCTGTGTATATTGCGCTATATGCATTTAGATAGATATATATAGATATTCATAAAGAGAGTGCTATATACATTTATAGACCTCTAGCTGTGGTATAAATGTGAAGTTTCTGGATTATTTTTTTCCTTTCCATGTTTGCTTTTTATTTTTCTTTTCTGAGATTGGAACTTCATTGAGCTGAATTGTGACTGAGAATTCTTGTTGCAGTCTCTGCATGCTCATAGGCTCAGTTAATCTATGTAAATGGGGTACAGTTAATGTATCTTAAAGTTTACAGTCATAAAATGAGCCAGTTGTTCTCATTTTTTTCCCTCTAAAGACTGAATACAACTATACTGGCAATGTACAACTATCATTTTGAAACAGGCCATTTAAGAGGCTGCAGGCAAGTTAAAAATTTTATACTTTGTTGATCATGGCAGGAGTATAATTGGTTCATAAGGAAAGTGGGACTGGCACTGCAGAGGTTCAGTTCACTCCATAATCCCGGGAGCTCTACAATGTATGAGACGAGTGCTAGCTAAACACTGTGAGTAGCAGGATAACTGCCACCAAAGAGGCTGATTTATCACAGCTTATCCACTGAAACCTGCAAATTAAGTGACCATATGTTGGGATTAAAAAATTGAGTCTGGGGCTCTGACAAGGTGAGACAAGGAAGTAAATAGAGGAAAATATTAAAACCTGAAGGACAATCCACAGAAAGAGGAAGAGAGGTGGAGGGATGACCTCATTGCTGTATACACCTTCCTGAGGAAGCGAAGAGGAGAGGGAGGTGTTAAACTCTCCTGCCTGGCACTCAGTGATAGCATCTGTGGGAGTGATTCAAAACTGCATCAGGGGAGGTTCAGGTGACATAAGAAAGCATTTCTTTACGTGGAGGGTGGTCAGACAGGCTCCTAAGAGGCAGTCAATGTAATATGCCTGTCAGTGTTTAAAAGTAATTTGAAAAATGCCCATAATTTATGTTGGACTTGATAGTCCTAAAGGTCTACTCCAACTTTAACAATTCTATGATTCTGTGACTCTATAATAACATGCTTTAACTTTGGCTGAGCCCTGAATTGGACTAGATGAGCATTGCAGGTACCTTCCAACTGGAATGTTATTCTATTCTATTCTATTCTATTCTATTCTATTCTATTCTATTCTATTCTATTCTATTCTATTCTGATAATCTTTAACACCAGAGATTCAAAGATATAGTCAATGGTAGAAGAAAACTAAGAGGCTCTTGTAACAGGGCTGAAACAAGAGACATGGAAGGAATAATGATCATTCCAGAGCAGCCTGACTTCTCTATTAAGGATATAGATGAAATAAAATGTTTAAAGGCATAGAAATGTTTGTCCCACACTGATAGCATGAAGGGGTGAATTATGTGTATGTGTCTGTCTGTCTGTGTTGTGCAACTCAGCTCAGAAAGATCTTATAACTGCAGAGAGAAGAATGTAAGAGTATCTGTGCTGGTTTGTTCATGAGTGCTCTCCAGAAGCAGAGATGAGCAGATGATGGAAAGGAGTCTAGGAAATGGATTAATCTCCACTGACCTTGAGACACTTTCCCAGCTTCTTCCCTGCATTAACATTTATAAATATCTATAGCATCATTTCCTATGTTGAGGCAGCTGCTTTATTCAGAATAAATATTGTATTCCTGTGTGTTGCTATATCATATAAATAAATATAGACGTATGCAATTAAATACATACTGTTCTGTAAAATTAATTGTTTCTGGTAATATCTGTATCTCACAACCTAGGTTTGATGAAATTAGTGCTGGTGATGGATTGGGAGGAAGAGGAAAACAAGCAACTAGCTGCCAGTAACTGCATGAATAAATAAAATTCCCACGCTCTGTCTGAACATTAAAAAAATCTAAATCCAAAAG
Organism: Myiotriccus ornatus; assembly: GCA_036023395.1. NCBI lineage: Eukaryota > Metazoa > Chordata > Aves > Passeriformes > Tyrannidae > Myiotriccus > Myiotriccus ornatus. Next base: position 84,537,319 of record JAYRBT010000114.1, read on the forward strand.
CTGAGTCAGTAGAGCAAAAATGATAAAGAAACTCCCAATCAAGCTGGATGTGCTTAGCCACTCAAACACTTGTGGCTGGCCATGAAGTAGAAACAGATGAACTACTATAGAACATTCCCTTTTTTTGCCAGCACACCGCTGCAAAACAATGAAACAAGACTGCAAGGATCAAAGAGAGAGTTACTTTTTCAACCTCTGGGATTTTCAGTAGATGTCTCCATTTCAGATATAACTCCATATGGCTCCCAAGCAGAGCAGAAATACGACATGGTCAGTGCTCAAAAAGCTATGGTCACAGCATGATCCTAGACCACTACCTCCTTTGGAAGGTTTAACTGTTAAACATCTCAAATTCAATGAGATTAAACTTTCTTTTTTTTTTTTTTTGGGGTGGGGGAGACATTTTTGACTTCTTGACTTCAAATTTTAAGGGCATGATATTGTGAAGTACTATACAGCCATAGGAAGAAAAAGTATTTCATTTCAGATCCTCTCCTGGGACCCATGTCTTCACAATCCTTCAACTCATAAGGAAATATGAGAAAACACACTGTGACTGCAAAATGGGCTCTTTGTAGACCTTCATTTGTGGCCCCGGCAGCAAAGGGTCAGGGTATGAACAGATCTTGTTGCAATATTTATTTAGAAAGAATGTTCTCTTCCAAAACGTAAACACTTCTTATAAGGGTTTTCTCCTCTAATGAAGAGCAGATGTCTACCCATCCCATTGGGACAGAATGCTTTTGCTTATTTTTGCCTAAGTACATCTCCCTTCTTTTTCTAGGGAGGAACAATAATCTTTTCTTCCCTTCTTGTAACAAGTGTACCAGAATCCCCATAAGAATCAACAAATGCTGGTTTTAGTGTATTAAAAATTATTATGAGGATAATGACTTCTAATGATTACAACATGACAATAATCTTCTTGATTTAATTCACACAAAAGGCCAAAAGCCTCAAGCATGCATTTTCCCCATACATCTTTTTCTTCATTGATATTTTATGTGTAGTTTCTTACGCTGAGATTTTCTTTCTGTCATTTGCAGATACTCCCCATATGTTAGAGGCAAGTCTAGTAAATACTTTGATAAAATCTAATAAATAAGAGAAAACGGCAGTGACATCTGATCTTAAGCATTGCTTTTTCCTAGGCCATATTTCTATTTTTCCAGTAAAGATAAAAAATTTGCAATAGCATTGTTTAAAAGGTGTTATATTTCATTATAAACCTAAACACTTATTTTCCTCTTCCATATTATTATTCTGTAAATATGAACTCATCTTTTTTGTATTGACAATGATAACCACTTTCTGAGATAAATTTTTCTACTGCTTTCTGAGATAAAGTTTTCTACCAAATCTATACTCATCTAATGGTCACTATAGCTGCCTCATATTTCCTTAGGTTAAGAGAATGTCATGCAGGAAAGCATGAAAGCCTTATTAAGCTCAGAATATATCACACTGTACATGTACCTTCCCATTATCAATTTAGCCATTTACCCTGTCAAAGGAGAAAATTGGATTTAGTCATAAAAGAATCTTCAATTTTTTTATATGACCTGTCCTTGACAAATCTATATCAGCTAGTTTTTGTCTTGTCTTCTGGCTATTTACATTCTGATTGCTTTGTCTTTTGTGGAGATAGCTTTATAACTTCTTTAGTCATTGTTTCTGAGGCCAAATTAGATTAACTAATGCGTAATTCCTTAGTGCTCCTTTTGTTTGCAAAGCTAGGACTACGTTTGGCGTTCTCTTGTATTGTCATCATTGAGTCTTTATGGCAACTGATAGTCACAAGGAAACTGGTAGCAAAGGGAAAAAGGCAGTAAGTGGAGGAGGAGTGAAGAAGGGAGAAGTTTCTTAATTTGTAAATAAGAATGGGGCAGTCATATGGAGTGGTTTGAAACATTTTAGAAGCTGTGATGATTTAAAAAATGCAGGCAAGTGCAAAATTCCAGTACATGGAATGCACAGCCCATCTACCTATGGAGGACAAGAGGCAGACAGGAGTCACACTCATAAAAGATAAAGAAGGAACTGTAGTGAATTAGGAGCTCAACATAAGATCTTGTTTAGATATCCCCTTTAAATTTATTGAAGTTGAGTTAGATAAATATGTAAAAAGTCAGTATGGGGAAAGTTTATTTTATCTTCTTACATAGCAGCATGGACAAGTATTGCAGTACTCCAAAGTGGAGTATTACAATAGTCCACCTTTTAAAAGGAAACTGGAAACTGAAAAGGCTGTAGGGGACTGATAGTTAATCATTTCAAGGACTGACCTAGTGACAGAGACATCAATAGTTTAATATATTTATAAATTCACCAAAAAGACTGGTAGTCAGTTTGAATGTTATTTAGGCATCCTTTCCCGGAAAGAAAATATGTCATACTAAAAAATTCTTCATTTCATAGAGAAAGGAATAACAAGGGTCAACTGCTAGAAGGTAAACACAGGCAAAAGAGTCTCAACTTGGGGAAGTTTTGCCTCTTTTATTGACAGTTAACACAAACTTCTAGTCACTGAATTGTGTATTGGAGAAAAAGAAAATGCAAACAGATAAATATGTAAATAAACATTAATGCCTTTTCCAACATGCACACCTCCTGCTACATGTCTCTGCATGACAGGTTGTCTCTCTTAGCGTCTCCGTAGCATCTCTTCCACGTGTCCTCCCACGAGCATCTTGCCAAGTCTCCAAACATATTTTCCTTATATATTACCTTAAATGTGTCTTAGCCATGGTTCAGTCCACTCCTCCCAGCTATTTGCAGTCTAGGGGTATGATGGAACACCTGCATGGGTTCCAGTCCTTGCTCTGGCTGGATGAGGGTAGCTCACATCACTTCCCACCCAAAGCACCTTGTAGCCCACTGCCACAGAAACCCTGCCATTTGTACAATACAAGCCAAAAACCTCCAATTAAAAATTATATTCACTTTTTAGCAGAAAGGCTGACTAATCATGAGAACACCCAGAAGAGAGGACTGATGGATCTTCTACCTCTTGAAAACTTGATTTGAAAAACTGAATGCGTTTTAAAATACATGTTTTATCAAAGCCCATGTAACTACCCTCTGAATGTAGAATAATACACAAAATATGTAGGCAGAAGAGTGGAAAAGTGAAGTATGATAATAAGATAGTCTGTCTTTAAATCTCCCAAGTCTATGAAGCTGAGCTCCAAAGAGGAGTCTTCAGGAAGCAATGTTAACTGCTCAGTCAAGAACATACACTGTACTCATCTCAATTCATGTCAGTGGCAATGGGATGTCTCTTACATAATTAGAGGTAAATAAAAAATTTTTTGTAGTCAATAAATGTGAGATAGACTGATTTATAGGATACTACTGATGATGTAACTATGTTTAATAGCATTGTTTCATTATATCATAATAGAATAATTAGGTTTGGAAGTGATCCTCAGGTCAACTCCCTCTTCAAAGCAGGTATGTTTTCACACATAGACCATGTTGAACAGGACAATGATCAGTCAAGATCTGAATGCCCTCCTGGATGGTAACTCCATAGCCTCTCTGGCCTGGCTGGTCAGTCAAAGCAAGTTCAATTTCTCATACATTATGTACTGTAGACTCCTAACCATTTTTAGTAGTTTCTAACTGGGAAGCCTCAAAATGAAAACAGTACTCCAGTCACATCCTTAGAAGTGCTAAAAAGAGGAAAATAATCAATTCTTTCCACTCTCAGGCAATGCTTACTTTTTTCTTTTTTCTTTGTAGACACTGTTAATTTGTTTAGATTTTTTCCAGTCCTACCATGTGCCTAGGGGACATAGGATTCCAAATTTAAATTTTAAATTCTATTTTGATCTTCTTGAAAAATCTACTCAAATAAATACTGCAACATAAAGAGAAAAAAACAAATATTTTCTGTCAATAACAAGTTGTCATACTTAAAAGAGCAAGAGTTCAGCCCAGTTCAGCTTTCTTGTAACTGAGTAGTGTGACTAAATGAAATATAATTGGCATCAGATGAAAGAATTTATTAGTTACCCCATTAGTTCAAGGAAAATAATGCCAGGCTTTATAATATCAGATTAAATTAAAAGAACTGGAGACCTCAGTTGTTTCTCAGTAGTGGAAAAACAGATGCAATTTGTCCATCATCTTCATAAACAAAGTAACTTCTCTATGCAGTAGCTTAGTGTGTGGGCATAGATGTGTATGAAAAGACCCATCCCTTGTATCAGCACCTGCACTGTTACCATCAAAGATGAGTGGACTCATCAGACTCATTCACCACCTGTATTAACAGAATCAATACCAACACTAATAGGCTGTCATTCTGTGCATCAGGATAATAAATGGGATAAACCATTTTGCCAGTGCCTTTTAAATTTATTTTCTTGTACCAGAGCACAGTGGATACTTGATCTGCAAGTCCACGCTCCCCATAGGGAGAAGCATTCTGTTCACTGCCATTGAAATCAGTGGGAATATGTTCTATAGAACTTTTAGGAACATTTTCCTGCTTTGGTATCTGTACATTGGCATACCATGGGACCTCTGCTGGGGTGAGACTGTACAAACTGCAGTGCTAATTGGAGCATTTCTGCCTGCCATGTCATCTGCCACTCCAGGAGGACAAGCCACTGTTAAGAGATCACAGGATCAGCCTTTAAATTCATCCCAGCAACAGCACAGAGAAATTGCAATGGTGGGGTTTTGTAGATGCCTGGATAGTATGGAATAGCCCAACAGTAACTTAATGGGTCAATATACCTGGTGCAGGAAGAAACTGAGGGAAAAAAATGGAGACACCACACTTAGAGTTTGCTGTAATCAATGGATTCCCAAGGTAACAGCTCAAAAAGATAATACTGAAAGAAGGCCTCTTTCAGAAGAACACAAGCAGGTGTAAAAGCAGAGTTGTGACAGAGATCCAGCTCTTCATTCATTAAATCCACTAACTTCTCTGCACCACCTTACCTGACTACAATTTTAGCCCCATTTCCTACCCACTCACTCCCATTTCCGTTTTTCCTCTTTCACTCTTTCTATATTGTGTCTCCTTGACTTTATTTCATATCCCAAACCACGTCTTATTTCTCTGCCATTCTCACAGCACCTCTTCAGGTCTTTTTTTCCTTCTTGTTTCATGGTTCTTGGTGCCCATTTTCTCTCTGACTCTTTCAGTGCCCACAACCCTCTAGCTTGTGTCTCCCGCCGCATCCTTGTTGAATTACACTTTTCAGTACCTCTCTTCAGGTCTTCCTTATTTGCCCAATTTGTTTAAGTTTCTCCCAGCCATGAAACCCAATGTGTTTCCCAGTTTCACCCTCCAGTCTCTGTCTCTTTTCCTGGATCACAGTCTTAGTCTCTTTGACGAGTTAGTCTAAATCTCCAGCAGTTCCTGGATGTGCATATTCCTTTTCTGGTTTCCTTTTTCTGTAATATTCAAGCCGGAACAATTTCAATCTCTTTCAGTTAGGTTTTCAAGGATAACAGGAAAAAATATTGGAGAGTCTAATAAAGGAAGTAAGGGACATGTATTCGGCATCACCAATAGCTTTCCTGGTGGTACAAACAGTCCTGCTAAAACACATGTCAAAAGTAACACTATCACTGAATTTCAGAGAACTAGTTCTATGGCTGTGTGGCAGGCAAATGTGTACACATATCTCTAATTATTATGTTTCAAACAAAAAAAATTACATACAAAGTGAAACATTCCCTTCTCCTGAAAATTCCATCCTCCTTTTGACTAAGGAATACTTTTTCTAAAAGACAATACTCTTAAAAGAGGAATGCATTGCGCTTTTCTGGATTTATAAAGTTATCTGTTATCTTGTTCTTGGCAACAGAGAAACACAAATGATAGAAATTTGTCCAATAAGGAAAAACTAGAGCAGGTTCCCACAAAAAAAAAAAAAATTAAAAAAGGCAGTTGACGATGACTGACATTGGATCTTCATGCCACTATCTGGAAAACATTTTTTTTGCTACAGGATCTGCATCTGAGCAAAATATGATCTTATTTTTAATTATATAACTAAATGCTTCCTAGTCATTGTTTCCTATGGAAAAAAAAAGATCTTTCCCTTACCTCAGACAAGTTCAGTTATATGCTATATTCTACAATGAATAAATATCCCACCACTCCTGTTTTACTTGGAAACAAGAGCATATGTCCGTATGCACAGCTGGAATTTTTTCCTATGAATTTGCTTTCTTGCAAGTAAACACATTTTTCTGTAAGCAAAATAAGTAAAAATGGCTAAAAAGCTCCATGGATTTTTTTTTTTTTTTTGCAGAACATAGCTGGCCAGGAGAGATGAGGGACAGCCATTCTGCAGCAGGGAACTATCTGAAGAGTTAAAGTAAAAACTGTTCAGATTCCTTCCTCAGTAGAAAGCTCTTTAAGTTGAATTATGTATGAGCACATGCTACAGAAGTTGTAGTTTATAATCAGCTTCCCTGTGCGTTGCTGTATTGCACTACTGGGACTGGTTGCTGCAGAACAGTCATATAGAAAAAATATGTGACTCTGCACCCACCTTTCTTTTTCCAGCCCACACATTACTTAAGCTCAGCAATTTCTGTTTAAAATCTGCACAGCACCATATTTTTCCATGTGCCTAAGAGACGTTATGAGTATTGATGAAGAATTGTTTCCTTTTCCCCCCAAGCAGCTAGGGTTTTGAGGAGCCCAAATAATCTTTATAGAGTGAAAAATAAGCCTATTTGAAGCAATAGTATTTGACAACCTGGTCTCCTAGCAGTAAGAAGGGCCTTTCAAGAGTAATAGGACAGCAGTTTAATATAAAGAACTTAAGGGGATCTCATTTATGGCACAAACATCCAACCTTTTCTTGAAAACTGTATGAAAGGTTCTACAACTCTTTGAACACTTTGTAATGGTTGAAATGGAACAGTGAAAGAAGCTCTCTTTTAGTGGCTACTAGGTTTTTTCCAAATTTGGATTTTAATATATTCTGAAGTTCAATATTTTATCTTTAAAATGTTTATTTCTTTAAGAATTGATAAGCAGAAAATCCCAGTGAGATTAACACACTATTTACAAAACATTCAGGGGCTATTCTTTAATAGTTCAAATAGCATGTAACAGAGATCTGAGCAGTGAACTGGTCAGCTAATAAAATCTAAGGCACACTCCAGTTATTTACATTGGTTTAAATCACTACTGAGTTTTGACAGCTCAAGAGAAGGCCTACAGACTTGCACCACCCTAGCTGCTAACAATGCTGATTGTACTGCTATCCAACTGAAGGTTTCCTTCAACATTGTCACGGCTCTACTTCTTCACCAACAAATCTAAAAACGCTGCAAAATGGCTTGCTGGGTTTTGAGAAATGCTTTAAACTAGTACCAAGGCAAGTAGGTGATAAGGCTACATACATCCCTCCTGGCCAAGGGAGGGCAGAGGGATGATTACAGCTTGCACACGGGATAATGACTCACAATGACAAGCCATCTTGGAGAAAAACAATCACTATCTGGATCCGAAAAGAATTAATACAGGACATGTGAAGGATGACTTTATACCAAACATCTGCAGTGTCCTGCCTGGGAAACTCTGAGATAACACGAAACCAAATCTCTGAGCACTGCATCCCAATCGAGCAACAACAACAGAGACAAGAGAGCAGTACTCAGAGTGACAGTAAATATGGTTTATTCAGGATGGTGGAAAAATCAAAGGATAAGCATTAAAAGGCAGAGAACAAAAAGGGTGCCATGCTAAGTTTCTGCCAAAGCAGGGGCACTACGTCTCCTCATGTCAGTCATGGGCACAACAAGAATCTAACACACTTAATATTCAAAAGGGATATTTCAGGCTAGGTATTAGGAAAAAAATTCTAGTGTAAAGGAAGTAACTAAATGGTAGTTTATCCAGTTCTGAAACTCAAGGATGTAACTTGGCCCCATTTCCAAGGGAAATGCAGAGAAAAACAAACTATTAAACTCACCTGTTAGAACACATTTGTTTTCTCTATTTCAGAGAGCAGAAACAATGGCATTACATTTTTTAGTTACAATCTATTTTAAAATTGCTCACAAAGATTAACATGAGCTACTGGTACCACTCTTCCAACTTGGGGAGCTTTCAAGAAGACTACCTTGAGCCTTCACGAAGCGAACCTCAGAGTTACACAGCATAAGTCCCAAAATTAACAAGAAGTGAGGCCTGTGGGTGTGAGATAACTTTCATTAGCACACAGCAACTGTCCAAAATTAATACTGAGCTAAGTCATTTCTAAACAAATTCATTTCTGATGTAATGTCAGAGAAAATAGCTGATTTCTATGATCAATGATTTTATCTCTTTCTGATATGGGTTGAAGAAAGATTGGTGAGCAGAAAATTACATTTAGAGATTCACCTGCATGGATAATTGAGATAAATTTAATTGCATTAAATTATGCATTTTTCCATTTTTCACCTGTTCGCACTTAATTTGATAAATAAGCATAGGTGGAGATTCCATGTTTTAAATCAGTGTTTTTTTCTAGCACAGCTGTGATGAGTAATTTAATTATGCTTTGTCTCAATTTATTGATCTAGAAAATTACTATCTTGTTAAGCTTCTTATAACACTCCATTAGTTAGCTCTGTTTCTCTTTTTAAAATAGTGTGAAATAACAAATATAAGCAAGGGTACATAGCGTCCTTTTTTCCACACAGAAATATAATTTCTCAGTAGTTTGCTTTTTTTTTCTCTTCCTACTGGAACAGATTCTATATACCAAGGGATCTGACACTGGAATAAGTCAACTTTCTGTTTGCATATAAATCATGTTTATCTATATGCATGAAGTTTGCTTTTGCCTTCACATTTTATAAGGTCAATATCCTAATGCTGCCAACACCTTTTTGAAAACCATTTAAAATACATTTTCTTCCAACACATTTACCTGTAGGGTCTGATATTATGTCACCTATCACAGTATTAGGATATAATTTTCTGGCTGATATAAGACCTTAGTGTTCTTCACATTCTCATTATGACATGTTTTAATATGGCAAATATCTTCTGGAAGAAAAGAGTTCCATTCAATATTATCACTCTTTCAAACTATAGATTACATTCTATGAGCATTAAATACTGCAATAAAAAATGTACTTCCATGTTGCACATGAAAATACTATACACTGTGTCAGAGAACAAGCCAGGAGATCTATATGCAGATAAGAAAACGTAAGATGATAAATACTTATCTTTCTTTTGAAAAAGGAGGAAACTGTTATTATTGTCTCAGTTCACATCCTAAGGTTCAGAGAACTCAGAAATCTTTTCCTTCAATTTTATTTGATCCCTGATACAAGGATATCTGATTCTGTGAAATACAGATATATAAAATAAATTAAAAAAAAAAAAAAAAAGGCTGGCTACAGTTGTTATACCTAGTTCTAGGTCTCAGGAACTCTTCTCCCTCAACTATAAAAAGTGGAAAACTTTTTCCTAGTTACACAATAATAGTCATGTGCTGAAACATATTTAGGCTGTATTAACTCTGTGCCATACTCGAACCATATATTGTGTAGTTAAATCTGAATGAGCTAAACACAGCAACGGCTTTGCCTGAGACACATAACTAAAATATCATCATCCAATGCAGCTGTGGGTTTTGTTATTCCTTGTTCGGGTGTCTCTTGAAATGATCACCTGCCTATACAGCCTGTGGATGAAATCCTGATCGCATCAGAGTCCTAATAACCTGCGCCACCCTAGGATGTCACCATTAGTATTAACATGTCCTCTTGAGCTGCCTACATGAGTATTTTAGCAACCCTTAGAGAATATAGTTCAGTAAATTAACTTTCTGCAGGAAAGAGTTCTGTGTTTCATTTTGCCTGATTATCTATGCCTAGTTTTTACTATGTTTTGTCCACGTATTAACTTTTGTCAGTGATAAGCTGCAATTTGTTCTATTCACTAAAACTTTTTTCTTAATATTGCAACTTTAGTTTGTTAACCATGTTATATGAAGTTAAATCCTAAAATTTCTATAAACTCTCATAATATAGCACAGCCCCACTTGACACTTAAAGAAAGACCACAATAAAAACCAACAACAAAAACAAACAAACAAAAACCAAAACAAAAACAAAAGCCAAGAAAATAAACAAAAACACAAACAAAAAATGGGGAAAAAAAATGTGAGAGCATGTGGCAAGTATCCAGGAAAACAGTATACATTACCTTGGCTTGAAGCTAACAGCACTTATTCAAAGTCCTTGAGTCAGCTAATTCTCTATTTCTCTAATAAACTCATTCATAAGGTGTGAAAATATTATAGCCAGTGCTCGTTTACTGTAAATGTTAATGTTTTAAAACAATTCTCATATAACTGTTCAGGATCCTTTATGCCCCACTAAATCCTACCAGATATCCGTTGTCAAGCAACCAAGACTTGTTGTGAATTTTATACCTTTTGTCTTTTAATATGACCAAGTTACACCAACTGGCATTTACTGATGCAAAGCAATCATGAAGTTATTTGGTCTGCCTCTGTCTTCCCTTCCCACGTGATAAGACAAATCAACAACTGGTTTATTTCAGCACAGATACTCTGAAGATAGTTCACAGCAGCTGAACACTGAGTCCAGTGACCTGTGTTTGATTCACAAGTACAGGATGCACAGACACTGGGCCAAGTGCCCTGAAAAGACACTTGATATGTCACAGGCAATGTGTAGCAGTCCAGTTTTCAGTGTCCACAGAGTTATCCTGAAATGAAGAGTCACAGCCAGTAATCTGAATGACAGGAAACTGCATGAGCAAATGAAAATGGAAATCTGCAATTTAACTAATCATAGAATGAATGATGTTATACACTTTCTTTAGAGAAGATAACAAAATGTGACAACTCCTTTTTTAATGAGAGTTGACCCACAAGCCAATTTCTCACAACATATAAGAAATGCACAGAAAATATATCTATTAATAGTCTAAGCTTGTTCTGGAGAAGTTTCTTCCTCACTACTTGATATTGCTTCCAAATATTAACAATTCATGCAAACTCTGGGGATATAATTGAATCTGATTTACAGTGTGGCAGTCTGTGTCTTCTGTATATTTCTTGGTGTTTTATGAACACTGGCAAAACAACCATAACCCAATTCTAAGTCCACTATTCATTCCTAAGAATTATGCACTCAGAAACTCTGAGTGTACCCGATATTAAAAGACTGGTGCTCCCATCTTGTCCATCCTGTATAGGCTGAAGTAGAACTGGTGAGGTGACCATGGAAGCAAGAGAGTTGGAATGAAGGTGCACCAAAACAAAGAAGATCTGTGGGCTGGTTTGTCAGCCTAACAAATGAGTTATGTGCAGAATGAATTAGAGCAGCTGGGGGTTAAGTATGAAAGTCAGAAAATGGAGGCTATGAACTGAATGAGTGTGATGAAAGGCTGTGTCATAACATTTAGATTCTCAGTGGAAGCAGAAGGTGGGAAGGACCAAAGGTGTTTATCTCCTAAGACACCACAGCCTGTCATCACAGGGATGCAGATTCACCTCAGTAGCAAAGCCCCTAGCCTGCACTCAACTTGCCTTCCCTCCTGTCATCTGAGGCCCTTTTCCTCAGTATGCAGCACAGCTCAGCTCAATCACATGCTCAGACCAAGCATGTTTTGGGCTGAACATGAGGGGATCCATTTTTATCACTTTATATCCCAGCAGTCTATTTCTCATCAACTGTGCCACATGCAGTTCTCACATCTCCCTCCCTACATTCCTGACCATAATCCAGTGTAATACTCTGCTCTCTAAACACCTTCACACTTTCCCATCACCCATCTCCCATTGCTACTCTCCATGCTCACACACCAGTAAAATTTACCCCCATGCATTTCTTTCCTTTTGGTTCACTGCCCTGACTCTTCTCCCTTACAGCTAAATTTTTAAGTTTTCTTGTTTCAGTGGCCAGACAGATTTTCATGTTCTTCCAGCCTCTTGGGGAGGTTAGTACATCATGGTTTGTGCTGCAAATTAGACCTACCTGTACAGGAAACAAACGCTTGATAAAAGCTTGTTCGTAGAACAAGTTAAGTAAAATCTAACACACAAGTCCACTGATTCAGAAGCCAACACAGAAGATGACCAGACATTCCATAAAGTAGAGAGTAGGGACTGATGATTATGGTATCTGAGTTCAGAATATCTGCCTGCCTGTCCAGTGATGAATTACTTGACAGCTGCTGGAAGAATTTGTTCTAAGTAAGGAATGTGCTAGCAAATTGTCTTTGAAATTTTTATTGCTAAAGTGCTCTTCAAAAGGCAGGGCTCTGAATAAAACTACACAGTAAATAGAATATATTGCAGTAACACTCTAAAATAGGAAACATTACTTATTGGATTTTTAGGGTTTTCTCTGGATAAGAATTCCTGGTGGGTTTACATTTCAATTTGTTTCCCATGAATGCTTTCAACATATATTTCTTCAAGTGTTGTCAGATATAAAAGATTAAAACAGTTTAATTCTCCATTGTGACCACTCAGAAGGAACGAATGGCTACATCAGTGCTGAACAGCAACATGTTGATGTGATGCAAGTCACTGGGAGGATCTGGGAAACTGTGAACTTCTCAAGGGTCTGGGAACAGTTCTACCGGACTGCAAGAAAACTGAGAAGAGAACTGCCCTCAGGACATTTCCTCACATGCTACCACACAAGGAAACTATGAGCTGCACTTTTCATTTTGAAAGCACAGTTAGTGGAAAAGAAAGAGAAAGGAGTAAGAAGTCCCATTAGTTTTGTAGTAGAGGAGACAGTGAGTTATCTACATTCCCAGCAGGATGGTCATCACAAATGCTATCAGGGCAGAGAACATATGAGAACAAAAGTTCACAAACAGTAAAAAAGTACAAGGAAAAACTTCTTTCTTCAGTTAGTCTCCCCTGAAATCAACCAATTTATAAGACTTTAAGAAAAATTCTGCGTGAATCATTCCAGATGGCATCAGAGTAAGGGAAAACCAGTAGCATTAATCACCTACTGATCATAAGGACCTTGCAAAAGTGGTACTAGAGACCCCGGCAGAAAAAAAAAAATCTAAGGGACAAAAGCATCAAGAGGACAAAAGCATGCAGAATAAAAGAATAGTACCTTTGCCTACTTATTTCTAATATTATATTGGTAATAAAAGGCAATAATATCCATTTTTAGAAAAAGAATTTTTAAACTTGTACTCTCCAAAAGGTTTGTATGTGTGCTATTTCCATAAAAGTAGGTAGTTACAACAATAAGTAATCTCTGGATAACCTTTGCATCACTATACTTTTATTATCTTCCTTGGAAGATGATTCAGAAAATAGTAGTGAATAAAGTATATTCACTGGCAATTTTTTATCTGCAGAACTGGGGTAATTCAGTCAGGAAAATCAGAATTGTACCATCTCTCCAGATGTGTTAAAATTTGTGCTCAAACTTTTCCAAAAAGAAACTGGGGGATTATTTAACTTGCTAACTTATTTCTTCAAGAAGAAAAGGTCAGTTCATAAGCTCAAGATACTTTCCACATTCATGAGATGTAGACACATTTTGTGATTAGAAACTAATTTTTCCACGTAGTGACTTATCTCAGTAGTAGAAACTCATCCAGACCAGCTGCCCTGAGAGGACTAATGAGCTGATCAGGGGGTGTTGCTGAGCTTGCTGCTGGGAGATTTAATCTGCTCCAGGGAGCACAGGTGACCCTGAGAGTGGTAAACAGGGGTGTGGCACATCAGTGAGGGCATGGCACGGCCGTTTGAAGGCAGTTCAAGCAGGAAGAGCACAGTCACCCTCCCAGCTCTCTCTGGTGGGTTGTGAGGTAGGTGTGGGGCTGTGGGTATTTCCCCCCCCCCCATAACTCCACTCATCAGTGGTTTCCAAATGAGTGAAAGCTGTTGCTGCTGCTCTCAGGGGAAGTGTGCTAACCCAGACAGAATCCCCCAGGAAGGACACAGCTGCTCAGGTCTCTGGCTACACAGTGTCTGAGCCTGGCATCAGTACCAGAGGAGTGTGTGAGAAATGCCTGCGTATGAAACCAAGTTTGGGGAGAATGTTGATCTGCTGGAAGGCAGGAGGGCTCTGCAGAGGGACCTGGATAGGCTGGAGAGTTGGGCTGATTCCAGCGGGATGAAGTTCAACAAGGCCAAGTGCCGGGTCCTGCACTTTGGCCACAACAACCCCCTGCAGCGCTACAGGCTGG
>JAYRBT010000114.1:84551603-84633030 GCA_036023395.1 Myiotriccus ornatus
ACAAGTCCTATGAGGAGAGGCTGAGGGAGCTGGGGTTGTTTAGTCTGGAGAAGAGGAGGCTCAGGGGAGACCTCATCCCTCTCTACAACTACCTGAGAGGAGGTTGTAGCCAGGTGGGGGTCGATCTCTTCTCCCAGGCAACCAGCAGCAGGACAAGAGGGCATTGTCTCAAGCTCTGCCAGGGGAGGTTTAGGTTGGATATTAGGAACATATCTTTTACAGAGAGAGTAATCAGACATTGGAATTGGGCTTCCCAGGGAGGTGGTGGATTCACTGTCCCTGGAGGTTTTTAAGATGAGGCTGGATGTGGCACTGAGTGCCATGATCTAGTATCCACAGCAGTGTTGGATCAGGGGTTGGACTTGATGATCTTGGAGGTTTTTTCCAACCCGGTTGATTCTATGAAAGAACAAATATTTTGAGACTTGTGTTAAAACTCTGACCAGTTGAAAATGGTATGTGAATAAACTACTGACTGGCATCAAAATATTTACTAGGGGCTATTTAATTATAACCTAGAACCTTAAAAGCAGCCATAAGAACTATAAGATAACAAAAAAAATGAATTTACGTGTGTATTGGCATGGGTTTGGTTTTTTTTTTTACAAACCTATAGCATTCCAATCCTTTAAACTGGTAAAAATAAGAAAGCTTGTGAATAATGTTCACATTTGGAAAAAAAAATGTTAAATCAAAAATACTGTTAACCAGTGTTGCAGGTGAGAGTGGAAGGCTTGGGCAAAATTTGTTAAAGAAACCCTACTGTTGACTCATGAGGTGCAGAAAGTATCCAATCATAGCCTCAGATTTTGTCAACAGTTCAAATTTAAGAACTTATAAAAGTGTGATTGAACCACTTTTGTCCCATGGGTTTTAATGATGAAAAACTGAGAATATTTATATAAAATGAATAATTTCATTATTACAAATGATCTAACAGAAGATCTTAATCAGAATTATTTACTAAACAATATAAATGCTAAAACTACTAGTAGTATAGCAGAGGATAGCACACTATATTAAAGCAATTATATTTAAACTACTAAAAAGGAAATAATTATTAAGAAGAAGTTTGATGTAACTCATACCAACGCTTGTGGGAAGATTTCTTTCTCTCAGCCTCAAGGACTATCATGAGAGGTGTCCCCAGCCCAAGGGAGGAATCTCCACACATACACCCCAGGAAGGGTTATGTCAGAAAATCCTGACTATGAAGGGAACTGGACTGTTACAGTGAAGGACTGACAGTCATTTGACTCTAGTGGTTGTCTCACCATCAGGATGTTAATTCAGTGTTTAACCCAGAGTTCTTCTGTCCTGGCCCGCCATCTCCTTCAGCCCACCACTGATACATTTGCAAATGGGCACTGTCTTGGTCAGATCCTGGGGGGATGATGTCCTGCCACAGACAGCCAGTAAGAGTAGAAAAGAGGAGAATTTAACAAAGTTCATATGTCCATGTGAATTATAATGGAGAATCATAGAATAACTGTGGATTGAAAACCTGCTTCTCTGTGCATAGAATTATATATGAATATATGAATTAATGTTTGCACTAGCCTTGTTTTACACAACACTTAATACTGAAGGCCTCTACTTTGGCATTAATTATCCTTTTCCACCTCTAAATGGAAATAGTATTTCTGGTTAGAAACGTGCAATTTGATCTCTGGCCAGAACCTCTCTTTATACAGATGCACACAAGCTTTTGCCACTAGATCAAGTCATTGTGGTACTGCTCAAGTGTCCACAATCCGTAGTTCGAGAACACTGCAGTTCTCTTCCATTTGCTTTAGTTCTTGAACCTTTTTTCCTGATAAGACATTTCTTTGACATCTGGGCACATCCTAACAGTTGAGATACTGTCTCAAAGCTATTTATTACTCATAAGGGATATTGCCACTGACTTTATTGGATTTCGAATCAACACTTGCATTCTCTGTTTCAGTCAAAGCCTGAGTTGTGACACAGATAATAACCAAGCTATTGTCTTAGTACATTTATGACTAATCTTTCTACCAACTTATTACTTTATTTAGTACTGTTTTTGCTGCATTTTCTTGGCCATCAAATTTGTTAATTATTTAGCTTGTCATTTCTATCCTGCTCAGCTCCCTCAGGATGCATTCTTAGTTGGTTTTCTTCAACTGAGTTTTCAATTTGTAGCAATAAATGCATCTATTAGTCTAATGCTCTCCTTCTCTTCCTCTTTTTCTTCCGTAGTACAATAATTACAGTTTCTATAGTAGTGATATCATCAATGCATTTAGTGTTATGTATTTTTTTCCTGCTATGGAGTAATTTAGAAAAAAAATTAATAAAGCTTGTGCCAACTCCACCCACTTATCATTTAATTTGAGGCCAGGTTTTTGGTTTTTTTCCATTTACTACTAACATTTACCTCCTTCTGTACTCCAGTTCTTCAATTTCTATTCATAATATCATGCGGAGAAACAGTCTAAAATACAGATTTGTCAGTTTGGCTACCAAATTTGTTGACTTGAGATAAAAGACTGTCTAACAGGCAGATTAAATCAACTATCACTTATCTTTTGTTGAATTTTTTCTTCATGCTATGAAGGACATCTTTTATGCTTGCACCATTAAACAGTTTAAGAAAATATTAACTACAGAGATTTTTGCCATTAATTACCTTGACTAATTTTCATCACCTTGTGTTTTCAGATAATGTTGTCCAAGCATACAAGCATGAAGAGTGTCCTAAAATATACCCAATGCAACAATGATTTTGAAAAAAGATGACTTATGTTTGCAGACTTGGCTTAATCTTTGGCCATTCCACACATACCAAGCAATGATCCAGGGCCAGGGTCCACCTTGCACCAAAAGTTGCTGGAGCCAGAAGTAGGAATGGAGACTCACGGCATACACTGCGTGGTGAGGGGTCTATCCAGGAGGTCATCTACCTACAGGGATGAAGATGAAGCTGGAGACCGGCATTGCCGTGATGCCACTGGGGCAGGGGCTGGCAGCTGGGCCACCCTCAAACAGGGTCCTGTGCCATGACCAGGGATTGTGGACAGCCCCAGCAAAGGCTTTCTGCTGTCCTCAGGGCCCTGACAGACTGTTTCTCAGGCTTCATGCTACCTTTTTGCCCTTGATACATATGGTTGCAATCAGCTAACACTCTAGGTTCCATATTTTCTATAAGCCCTTAAGAAGGACTCCTCAGATAGATCTCTGAACAAAAGACTGAATGTATAGTAATTCCTTATATGAAAGATCAGTAATGAACTTGGTTAAGATTTTGGTGTGACAGCATCTGGCATTCAATGTACCTCCCCACTGCAAGGCACTTCTATTGGAAGATAAATAATTAAGCTGTTGATGCATTTTCTTATTTCCTATGGCAAAGATTTTGCTCCTGGCTCTGGAAGCAGACAAGCCTCACAGTCAGCTCTTAACTCCTCACAGAATCTTGGCAGTGGATTGCAGGGACTTTGCTGCAGGTTTCTCTCATACAGAGCATTTC
Source organism: Myiotriccus ornatus (assembly GCA_036023395.1). NCBI lineage: Eukaryota > Metazoa > Chordata > Aves > Passeriformes > Tyrannidae > Myiotriccus > Myiotriccus ornatus. The sequence goes on from JAYRBT010000114.1 coordinate 84,555,097, forward strand.
TAGGACATAAGTAAATGTTTTATGAGGATTTAAGGACTAGGAAGCTGGCTCGATTAACAGAGAGGGTCAAAGAAAGGCACAGGATGATTTTACAGCCTAAAAATGGAGCAAAGCTTCAACAGAGCAGAATTGAGAGAATTAGGCTCCTTCTGTCCACATCATGGTGAATGTTGCTTATTTTGGAACTGAACTGGGTAGTTCACCAGGATACAAATAAACAACACAACATTTATTAATCAGTGACCATTCTGGGGTGGTGCTTTATAAAAGCGTTGGTGTTGCTTTGGCAAGAACATCATCTTGCTTGACAGAACTGCTTGAAGTAGCAATGTTGGACTTCTCACTATCCCAAAGAATATTCTCCTTGCTTTTAGAATATTAAGTTTCTAAAAACATCCTTGTGTCTGCTTCAGTGAAAGGGCTGTATGTTTGCAAGTTGCACTTGCAACTCAAAATGAATCAGACTTTGTGCAGAACTTGTGCCAGTGTAAAAATAAAAAGATCTATCACTTAATTTGGTTTAATTTCCTGACAGTATAAGGTATATTTTGTGCGATGAGTGCTAATAAAAATATTTTCTGTAATAGAGCAGATCCAGGAGCTGTATAGATATATTTTAGGAGATTTTAGAGCTCCATATCATTCTTCAGAAAGTTAACATCTCACTTTTAAATTAGTGAAATATTTCCTTCTTGTCATCTCACAGAGTTTTACTTAAAACCATGCCTCCAAATTGTTATTGGATTTCTGATTTTCTACTGAATATATTATTCAAGGATTTTTCTGCTTCAGACAAATAAGGTAATTTTTACTTTAAATTCATTGCACAACTAAATAACTTACTTCTAGCTGACACCTATTCCCCTTACAAAGAAAAACCCTGTAAGGCAGAAAAGATATCAAACATCAAACTTACTTCCTTACAGTGTCTTTAACATCCTGTTTCAAATTCATCTTTCAAAATTATTTAGTTTTTTGTAATGAATCCACACTTTAGCCTAAAATATTACACTTTCATATTTAGGTGCTCTGTAGATCTTGTCCAATTCAAAGCACTTAAAAAAACCCCAGAGTCCCATGAATACTGACAAGAGAAATAGGAGCAACAACAGGCAGGAAAAAAAAAGCTGCAGATGCTTTGCTCATTGCTACTAGGAAGTCATGTTGAAGTTAAGTCTGAAAATCAAAACTTCTGTGTTGCTAGTCTAAACCAGAATATAATTCCCTACTTTTTTTTCCTGTCTCTCACTCTTCTATCCTTTTTGCCTTAAAAACAACAATTAAGGCATCCTGAGGCACATCTTTCATTTCTGTTTAACCTTTTTTCAGATTTTAAGCTGACTCAGAGGCCTCTGTCACCTATTTAGATCATGAGTGAGAGAGCTGTGATTCAATTTTTGACTTCTGGAAGGATGAAATTTTGGCACTAAGAAACAAGAGGAACTGGATATCAAGTCAGAGGACAAATCCCAGCAGTATGCCCCTTGCATTCCAATATGCTGTATTTCATCTGGATGTAAACTTTCTTCACACGTTGTTTGGCCTCAGTTTGACAAAGAAAAGTAAAATTTATTCTAGAGTTTCAGATTCCACAAGGGAGAACAAGAGCTGTCACACTGACTAGGAAACGAGAGAAAATTTGATATATGTTCTCAGTGTTTAGCTTTTTAAGGCAGTGATTATCAGCATTTGAGTGTCTCTGTAGGAACTATAAAACTGATACTTTCCTAATGTGGAAAACAGAGTTGTGCATCTGGTTTCTTTAATTCTCATCTTTGTTTAACTTAGGAACCACTGACTCATACTCCCTTTGTCATGGCTGATCTCTTGCTCTTTTTTACGTCATCGCTATGACTAAAATAGGATTCCCAAAATGCCAGTTTGTTGACCTGGAAGTTTGCTTTTGAATTCGTTTTATGCTGTGATTTGAATAATGTGTGTGGTGTTTTAAAATAGGAAGCCATCGGTTAAACAGAAAATCATTATTCTTCAAAATATGTATGGGATCTTGCAAGAGAACTTAAGTTCCATATTCTCCTAGCTTAAACACCATATGAAAGAGGTGGGAAATGGCATTTGTTCTACATATACTAGGAGATGATGATGCTTCTGCAGCATCTTTGGCAAGACAACTCATTAATCATGGAAAACAGATATGCCATGCTCAGCAAGTTCTGTTAACAAGCCTCATGATATCTTAATCTTGTCTCACCCTACCACTTACCTTTTCAATAATACACATATATATAATTCTCAAAACCAGAGATGATGCTCTGGCAGCTCATCACAGGGCTGAAAAAAACCCTCAAAGCAGAAAAACAAAATCTGTTAAATCAAGCCTACAACAGATATAATGGTTTATTTTGTAATGCAATTTTAAATCAGGTTTCCCAAGTGTTATATTTTGTTCCACAATATTTCATTGTTATTTATTTTTTAAAGATTTATTCAATGCCAGAAAATATTGTAGTATTTCCAAGTACTAATAAAATACCATTTTTCTTAACACAAAGCTCTCATGGTTTGAGATTCGGATTGAACAAAATAGTAAACAATATAATGCTTAGTAATTCTAATACTAATTTTAATTTTAAGATATTAAAGACAAGCATTAATGAAGCTCTATTGAGAGGTAAAGATTTCCTCAATTTTTTTGCTGTTTTAGTCTCAAGGACTGGATGGAAAGCTCAGAACCACAGTGGAAGTCTGCATAATGATTAAGATAGTTTGGATCAAGGTCTAATAAGCTATTTTCCTTTAATTTCTATGTTCCTGTAAAGGATTTCTTTTTGGTTTCAAACTATTTTTAGTTGGTCAAGTTTAGAACATTTAGAAGAGCACTGTGCAGTGCCCACTTTGAGGCAGAGCAGGATAAATTGTGTTTATGTTACTATGAGGTGGCTAAGATTCTAGGAAAGTAGATTCAGGGAGCTAAGAAAAATCTGAGAGGTGTCATTCATACAGAGGGGAAAAAAGGCTAAAATAACTAAAAATATTCTTATTGAAGCTAATTATTATAAAATAATATTTTATGCTGCTCACCATAAATATATACTGTGTGATTCCTATCCACGTCTTTCAAATTTAATATGTTAATTCCCAGGCCTGTAGCTCTGACTTTTATCAAACAAAACCAAAGTGAAAAAAGACGTGTAAGTCCTATGCTGGAAATACATATTCATTCTGAATCCATTAATTCACTTTCTGTTTAGGGTAGATTTGGTTCTATCTTCTGCAATAAATAAACATAGTGTTCCATGACATTGTTTGGCCAAGACAGAAATCCCAGTCTGTCTTCTTTGTAGCTGAGAACTAAAGTGGCACAGCAGTCCTGGAAAGTTCAGGAGTCTCTTTGGACACTGGCATTGACTGTTGTGTGAGTGTATCCTGGAGACACAAGTGGAAGTGGTTCAGTAATGTTGTTTGTGCCTATTTTTTACACAGAAATGCTCGAGTAAAGTATAACTCTTAAGGCAAAGGCCACTATACACAATATAGTGATACAGTGATACTGATTATGAATAATGTTTCTGAAAAGCACTTTCATAATGAAGCATAATGAAATTTAAACCTTGGCCTGAACCACTGACTAGACTAAATAATGAGTTCACACAACCCAACAGCAACCAGAAGTCTTTAACAGGAAGTTATTGACTCATTTAATCCTTAAGCTGAAAATAATGTTTTCTTAATATTTCTACTAACTTCTATAACTTCCATACATCTGCATTTTGAATTTTTTTGCATACAAGATGCACCAGTAAAATACCATCCTGAACTGAAGTACTGTGGTAGTGCCACTTGAAAGCTGCTAGTGGCTTAGCAGAGCATGTGTATGTGAGGTCAGGGTCATGGTAAGAACAAAAACTGCTTCCTTTCTGGATTTTGGATAATTTTGCCTGGAAATAGACATGTACAAATGATTTACCTTTCCCGTTCCATTTTTTTTATGTTGCAAGTGTTTCAGACATAGATATGTTAAAATTAACTGGCCTAGCAATCAGATAAAACCACCTAAACTGATTAATGACTGATAGCATATTTTTAAATAACTATTTAATATCTGCTGCATCCATTTGTTTTATCTTCTTGGGTTTGTTTTTTTTTAAAGAGTCAACCTGACCTCTCTTTTTTTTTTTTTTTCTGGAAATTCACTTTATAAACAAAATAATTAATATATGCACATAAAAGAGTACACTGATGACATCATTAGCATGGATAAGTAAGTTGAGAGGAAGCAATATATGGCCACTGTTTTGAAACCCTTAAAAGTACAAATTTATATTATTTTTGTATTGAATTCTGTTTATCAGTTTGGGTAACTCCTACCTTCGTGCTTGTGAAAACATATCAAGAATGGTGTGATCTGCAATGATTGCCATTATAAATACTTTGTAAGGGGCTGGTTTATATTTTGTTATGCTCCAAAATGAAAATAAGCTGTATTCTGTTTTCATTTTTCATTTGGAATTTCCATTGACATCAGTAGAACTGTTGAGCAAAATTAAAGGGAACAGGCTTAAAGCTTTGGTAAGTAACTAGTCTTCTTTCAGGGGGAAGAGCATCGAGTGGACTTTATTTTTTCTGTTGTAATTCCCTTCATCCTGCCTCTAACTCTACACATATACACACATTGCACTGTCTCCCCAGCAGGAAATTACAATAACTTTAAATTACAATAACAAAAAAAGTCAAAAATATTTGATGACAACCAGGGCTATGTCATTTAGCATCTTATCCTTAAGAAATTAACTCCCTGGTTAGGATCTCTGAGAACTCCTTGGATGACTAATATTTATAAATTAGGGTACTGTTTACACACAATATTATTTCTCAGAGTGTTTAATTTCACCTAATTATCATACTACATCAGACATTTCAATAAAGATGTATATGGTATGAGATGAAGTTCCACATGGAGTTATGCACAATGTTTACCCTTGGCACCCTCCTTTAAATTTCAGATTAAGAATCTATTTGTAACTCAGGAGTTATCCGGAACAAAAAAAATAAATTGTCCTTTACTCTTTTTTTCCCCCTTTTTTCCCCTTTACTCTTTTTTTCCCCATCATTTTCATGTTTTTAGTGTAGAATTTCTTAGAAAAATAATATTTAAAAAACCTCATGACCTATTAGGATTTTTTCTTTTTGTTTACTGTCAGAGGGACACTGCTTGATCCTCAGAAAAGACTTGTTTCTATTGTTAATTTTATCTTTTTTGGCCCTGAAAAAAATGTAAATTAATTGGCATTTACAATGTCAAAACAATTTACTCCAAAGAGTGTGTTCAAAATTATGATATTTTTCGTGTCATGACAAAGTCTGGTGGTGGGTGTTGCCATGGACACAATAACTACATAAGAAAAATAATTATATTTAGCTTTATGTCCACCATTTTCCTTCAAACGTTTTGTATCTCAATTCAGTTGAACGTTATTCCTCCAACTATATTTTCTCTGCCCTTCTTTCCCTTTTATGTTGCTTTTCACTTGACTGTTAGTGCAGGTTTCTGTCTCAAGGTTTTCTATTTTTTTCTCTTAATGAGCACCCTCTCACACTCCAAGTACTATTTTTATTTCATTTTATCTGTTCTCCATCATGCTTACTTCCCTTGCTTTTTTCCTTCTCTCTTACCTGTCTTCCTTGTAGCTGAGAATTGGAATGGCACAACAGCTTTGGAAAGGCCAGAAGTTTCTTTGGACATAGGTACTGGTTATTGTGTGACTGTATCCTGAAGACACAGGTGGATGTAGTTCAGTAATATTGTGTGGTTTTTTCTATACAGAAATGCATGCAATACGTAATTTAAGGCAAAGACTACTGTACACTACATGGGTGTATAGTATGTATGAGACTGGGAGTTCTAAAAAGCTCTTCAAAAGTGTGTTAGTGACAGGTAGATGTGGTGCTTACAGTGGATTTGGTGATGGTCAGATTCAATATTCTTAAAAGTCTTTTTCAACCTGAATAATTCCATGATTCTTTAAATCAAGGGATATCTGCAACAGTGTCTGGAGGTGATGAAAGCCCATGCTGGCCAGTGTAGTGATACAACTTCCTATGAAGAAAGATTTGCCTTTTGCTTCCAAAGTTCTAAATTTTACATCATACCCCTCCATACATTCTTTGTCACTGTGTGACTGAAAAAAGACATGGCAAAATAGCCAGTTTACAGAAAACTTCTGAATAATCCTTTTTCTGAGCAGGTTCTATCTCCTTTTGAGAGTGTTTTGAACATCTCTTGGGGAAAATGTTTTTTAAAGTGTTTGTTAAATGTTTTGTTTAATGTTTTATTAAAGGAATTACATTAACAAATCTGCTCAAAACTGAGGTTACCCACCAAACTGGAGGACAGCTCCTGCAGAAATTGGGTATTGTGCTGAGGGCAGTACGAACAGATAAATACAGGGTTTGTCCTTCAGTAAATGGAGGGTATCCAAGGGAAAAAGTAGAGATGTAGCCTTAGTAAGACAGTCCTACAATTATTTTTGTTAGTATACTAGTACATCATCATGATATTATTTGTAGTCATAGTACTTCATTTATACTTAGGAACACAAACAAAGGAATTCACAACGGAGATGAGCTAATGCTTTCATCTTGGATTTAGTATAGTGAGAGCATATCCAAATATATTTGCCATTTTAGGTGCTCAAGGCTATGAAGCAATAGCACTTGTCTTTCTGTTTCAAAAATTCCTGTGCAGTTTATGTATGAAGTTGTAAATGAAGAACAAGAAAGAAAGAAAGAGTAGACTGACCACAGGGATCTTAATTTGTTACTGAGTGACAAATAGCTTTCATAAGAAAGCAGTGAAAGCATTCTGTGCAGAGACTCTGAAGAACATTTTGCCAATGAAAACAGTGCCGACGTGTTAGCATTTACGGCAGTGTGCATTTGTATTAACAATCTACTTTTACAGCTGCAGTTATGTATATCTTTTCATTCATCAATGCAAATCATCCTTGAGGTACCCACTGTACTTTTTGCCTAGAAGAAGAATATAATACACTTCCTATATAACAACACGATATAGCAGAACAAAGACACTGATCAGCCATCGACATCCACCACGTATTGGATGACCCACAAATGGTCTGTCCCAGGTGAAGATGGGAAGTGTGGTTATCTACGTGATCTGCTACATATGTGTCTAAAGTGAACATAATAATTTTTTTCTTATTCTTCTATTTGTTTTTTCTTTGCATTACTGAAACTGTTTCATTAATATACATCAAACATACCATGGGATAACTGGAAAAGTTCCTAACAGTTCTTTGAAAGCTACCAGCAATTATTTGTGATTACTGTGATAATTTCCTTATTACTCTTCCTTCTTCCCTTTTGCTATACCTATTATTTATATAATTTAAATGTGTGCCTTGAGTAGTGCACTATCTATTAAACTTCTAAATTCATAGCATTTGCACAATTTGTTTAATTTATAGCAATGAATGGGCTTACAGATAGCAATCTTCAAAGCTTTTGCAGGTGCTTTACTTTTACTGATGATTTTACCACTGAGCCGAGAAAGTGAAATTTACAGCTGAATTGTGTTCTTTCGACCCACGTGAAACAGTAAATATAATTGTTTTGTCAGAGAACTGGTTTGTCATCATTGTTAATCATGGCTGGAATCCCTTGCTAACACACTGACTAGAAAGTTATATGAAAAAAAAACATGTGGGTGGAGGAATCAGAGTTATTTTAGTGAGCTGCACAACCTTATTCGAATGTTGACAATAAAAGTGCCTGCATCTCCAGTGCAGAGCCACAAATTCGTTGCAGAGCCATAAATTCATTGCAAGATTCCTTTTAATTTCCTGGAATCAGAATAGTTCAGCCATTCCACACTGAATTCAATACAGCATTTTAGAAAAAATAATTATTCTGTACCTGAAATATACCTGACTTTTTATCTGAAATTCCTTCCCAGTTGGAGTACAGAAAGTTTAGGTCTAGGCAAAACAATATGATGAACAGATTTTTGGTTCTGTCAAGGCATATCCTGCTTTCCTCTTCAGATGTATTCCTCCATAATATCAGTAACATTTGCATTTTCAAGCTGGTTTTGATTCCCAGCTGCAGTTCTCTGCTTTGCCAGCTCAGCTGATCTTAGGCACCAGGAAAGTACGAAGGTGCTATAAACCTCATGATGCTTCCCTCAATAACTGTTCTAAGCAGCACATTCTTTAGCTGTTTTTATTGCACTGCTCTCAAACTGAAGTGGTACAGTAGGTCAGCTGTGGTACACAGAAGGAATTGCTTTCATTGGATCAAGTACAGAAGGCTGAAATAAGGAAAACTTTGAAGAGGAGATGTACAGAATTCCCTAGGAAAGTCAGAGTTAGCTATTTGAGGAGATTCCACCTAAATATTTAGGAAGTCCTTTGTGGTTTTCTTTTGAGATACTGTATTCAGGAGATAGAGTATTAGAAGTTCTACCTAGCAACGTTACTATTATTATTATATCTGAAGCCGATGTTGCTTACTTAGAAGGACTAGCACAGCATTCTTAGCTTGTCCAGTTTCATATTTGCATTAACTCCTCGGATGTTCTTCTTCCACAGCTGAAAATTCTGCAACTTGCTTTCTTTTTGTGTTAACATCCAGGCCTACTGCTCAGGTGGCCGGTATGAATAGATAAGTAATAGACACAAAATACTAAAGTACTTACATGTTTCACTAAACAGGAATGAACTCAGGTGTTTGGGTAAATACCCTGATGACTTAAAACCTTAAAATATTCTACATTTTTATCAACTGTTTCTGGTGGTAGAAAACAAGTTGAATTTTTCAGAGAACTTAGCAAATATTTTCCATCACTAAATTTAGCCATTATGCCTTTTAACCACCTCTGTTCAAAAGAAAGCCACAACTATGACTCTGAACTTGTTGTTAGCTGTGTGTGGTCAGCCTGGTCCACCACATAGGTCACAGTCCTCACTCACTCCTTCACTTCCTGCTTTGCAGTAAGCAACAGAACTGTGTATCTCTTGCCTTACTATTTCTCATCCTTTCCAGAAGGAGAAGTGTTCTGGCAGGGTTTAAACTTTAGGATTATGAAAGCTGTTATGCATTTATATTAGCAGAGTGGAAGAAGAGCTTGGAGCTGAGGAACAGGATCTAGTGACATTCTTTTTACCCTGTAGGAGTTCTAGAACTAGGTTTGAACCACAAGAAAGCTCAGAGAGATGAGCTTTATCCTTACAATGCACTGTCCATAGAAAAAGAGCAGATGTCATAATCATGCAATGGTTTGGGTTGGATGGTGCCTTAAAGACCACCACATTGCAATCCCCCTGCCATGGGCAGAAATAACTTCCTCTAGACCAGGTTTCTCAGAGCCCCATCCAACTTGGCCTTGAACACGTCCCGGAATGGGGCACCCATGACTTCTCTGGGTAACCTGTTCCAATGCCTCACCAATCTCACAGTAAAGAATGTCTTCTTAATACCCAATCTAAACCTTAAATCTTTCAGTTTAAAGCCATTCCCCCGTGTCCTACCACCACACCTCCTTGGAAAAAGTCTATCTCCATCTTTCTTGTAGTCTCCCCTTAGGTACTGGATCAATCACACAATTTTTCACAAACAGCATAAGAGAAAGTTGAACTTGAGCTGAAATGCCATGGGTACCCATGGTAGTCAGAAAGACTGTGGAGATGTGTTCCATCCTTCTCTGTTAGCTGGAGTTTCCTAAGTGCTGTAGGGCATTATGCTCAGGTTTATCAGACAACTATACTCTAGCCAATAGGTGATAAAGGGGTCAAAAGTAGAGGCTGGGTCATTTCCCTTGAGAATAGGACATCGTTTCTGGGCCAACTGGGGATGATGTGAAACATTACTCACAAACGGTGTGATATGAGAGCTTAACAAGGGATTCAGAAGAATGAAGCATTTGATCAGATCAGTTAGTTTGGGTCACCTGTTAGTCCAACAGATAAGAAGAGTTTTTCTGTCCTCCTCCTTAGAGTTCCCCATAAATACAGAGGTCTGATCTAAATGAGCAGTATGGGAAACATCCACAGAACAATTTAAAATAACTATTAAAAAATTTCAGAGTCCATTGGCATGAAAATTTAAATTAAAATTCAGTAAAATTCAATAGTTTCCAAAAGTACATTCCTAATTGTGCTTAGGCAATTTACTTCTGGTTTTGATTCATAGCCTGATTTTGATGCACTGATTTTTAAAGAAAACATGACCAGACATGGACTTGCTCTAACTTCAGGATAACCTTAATATGAGCAAGTGGTGCAATCAGGTGGCTTCCAGACCACCATCCTTTTTTTTTTTACTTTTTTTTTCTTTATCTCAAAGAAATTTCCCTTGGTACAGTTTGTGACCTCTGCCTCTTGTCTCTTCACTGCACAACTTGGGGACAGTCTGTCCCTGCCTTTCCTATGACCTCTTTTAGGCAGGGGAGGATTTGGGGCCCAGTGACCTTTTCTTCTACAGGGTGACCAAACTGCTTCTCCTCTCATCCCATGTTTTCCAGCACCACAAATATTTAGGTGGCCTTCTGAGTTTGTTTCAGCTTTCCAGTAACTCCCATGCACTGCAGCAACTACTGTGGCTGCAATTTTCAGTTTTTTAAATATCTCAAGCACATCTCTTCTGCTTTTCAAGATTCTGTTGTAATCTCTTGGCCTGTGATATTTCACACCATGTGTCCATTCCTTCAGGAATGTAAGGGGAGAAAGAAGCTTAAAAGCTTTGAAAAAAACAGAGATATGTGACCTTTTTTTTTTTCCGAAGAGCACATTTTACTGAGGTTACTTTAAAAGTATAATTTACAAATTAGCCTGCCAGTATACAGAAATGTGCATCTTCACAGCTGTTACAGTTTGCTTTGTTTTGGCTACTCCTTTGATATGTCCAATGTTAATAATGAGCCTGATGAAATACTAGGAAAAACAGCACACATAATCCACATAACTCTATTTGGAGACACACAGAATTTATTCTATCCCACAGAGGGTATCCCATTTATAGAAATGTGAAAATAACAGAAGTCAGTATCGTTGAAATGCTCCCACCTTGCAGTGGAAGTAGAAAGTTAAAGTTTCACCCAAACCTGGTTTTCCTGAGGTGTACCAGAGTTAAGAAAACATTTCTTTACTGTTTCTCCTAGTCATTGTTTTTCCTCTAAAAAGTAACCATTTGTAATAATAAATGGACCAGGAACTCATCAACGCATTCAGGGTCAAGACGAATCTGAGTTCCACAGAGCTAAAACAAGGAATCTAAGCCAGCTGGAAAAGCAAGCTAAGAAAATATTTTTAATGGCAATTTGAGATGATCTAATGCTTCCATTGTTGTACCCTGGAATTACTGGACCTGCTTCCAACCTCACCTTCCCTCTGAGAACGTCTCTAGCACATTAGTTAGCGGCAGAGACGTCCTGCATTGATCATTTGCATATGGTGAAGATTAGCAGGAAGGACAAGGCTCCTGTACTGAAACTAGCAAGAGGCCATAATGAAGAAAGGACTACACAGGGTATTCAGAATAGTGGACCTCTGCTGCCAGGTGAAAATAATTCTACTTGCCAGAGCCTGTACTTAGACAGCTTTGAAAGTAGTCATAAGATATGGGTGTATTTCTGCTAAAACTGCAAGGCAGAAGAGTTCAAATATCTACCATTTGAAAGCCAAAGACCACAAACTATAACCTCCCTCAGTTGATAGCTCTGACCCTTATCTAGTATTTTTCTAGTGGTTAGAGTCTTCTGTCATGCATAGATGTTAGTCCTTTTCTAAATGATGTTTAGACATGTTTGCAGTTCCCAAACCGAGGACAGATAGAGAAGCCATATTCTCCTTTTTCTCATTAGACAGTTAAAACAATTAAAACTACAAGATTACTGACTCTCAGGGTTTCTGGTGCTTTCACATATATAGAGCTATTGTACTGAGATGTCACTCAGGTGAACCTCTACTTAGAATAACAGAATCATAGAATGGTTTGGGTTGGAAGGGATGTTAAAGATCATCTAGTTCCGACCCCCCTGACATGGGCAGGAACACCTTTCACTACATCAGGTTGCTCAGAGCTCACTTCAGCCTGGCCTTGAACAACTGGTGAACACTTGTTTACCACTGGCTTGAATCTGTAACTGAAAATCATTTGGGTGTTTTTTTACACACTGTTGAAAGACTCCAGGTAGCTATATATCTAACCTTGGAATGAAACATACTTTCTAGTCCAGCCCTACGTGTACCTTTGCACTTCTCGTATTTTAACTGTCTCTTTCATTTTGCAATCTCTTCTCTCAAGCATCTGTCTCTGTTACAACAATTTCATTTTACTGAAAGCAGTTTCTTTATTTTTATTTATCTTAACACAACTGAAAAGGGAAAAAAATCTCCACAGGGGAATTTACTGTGTGACATATGCAATTTTAAAAATCCAATAGGAAATATTGTTATTTCCGTAGTTTCACAATCTATGACAATACAAATTTGAACTCTCAGCATCCATAGTGCCATCCCTTCTTCCACGTGACACCTGTTCCTTCTGATATTCAGTCATAAGGTGTGTTCACACTACATTAAGAAGAGAAAACAGAAAAAAACCCTTAACATACCTTGGCTAAAACAGTAGCTAAATCAACATCATAGGGGTTTCAAGTCAAGTTAGCAGGCTGGTTTCAGTTCTAAATGACTGAACTCTTATTCCCTATAAAATGGTCTAGCCAATTACACTCTTTGCTAGGATACAACTGTTATGAAAAAAAAACCACTCTTCCAAAAAAAAAATATTATTGAGATAGACATGCTTCAAGCTGTACAACCCTTACACGAAAGCAGTAGTAATATTGCAATCATACAAATGAAGACTCTTCCATACTCCTCTGATTTCGGTGTACTCTTTTGTAAAGACTTTTATTGAAAAAGTAATAGTGGAGTGTGTAAGACCCATATTCAGGACCCCTATTATGAGATCCTTGAGAGGTGTAGCATATATGTGTGCACTGACAAGGGCCTACAGTCTTTAAAACCAGACAGCTATCCACTTGAGGCCCATACCTTTTAATTTTGAACTGCACAGTCCACATATAAAAGTGCCTGAACACTCTGTCCTCACTGTGCTCAAATCAGAATTTTGGATGATGATAAACAATTAAATTCCAGAATTTGATACTGTGAATAAACAAATGTCCCAAGGCAACTGAAAATACATATACATGCAGAAACAGCCCAAGTCCAAGGTACTTAATGTGTACTAGACAATGCAGGGGGTGGGGGGGGAGAAAATGCCTTACACAGCCTGAAATAAAGGGTTGAAGGGAGTCAACTCAGGCATACAGAAGGCAGTGAAAGAGTCTGTGCACAAGAAAGCAGAGTATCTTTGTCTTTCAGTGAAGTGTAGCAAAGAATCTGTAAACAGAAGCTATTAGAACAATGAGTTACCAATAAAGTTATGAAAATTGCTGAAGTGATTTAAAATTATTGGTTGACTACCATCACATCAGTCTGAATTTTTTCCTTGTAAAATCAGGATTATTTGTTTGGACTATTCTTGTCGTTGCGACAAATACTTTAATTGAAAGTTTCTGTTCAGGTTTGAGGGAGTGTTGTTTTTCCCCTTTTTCAAAAAAGACAGCTATTATGGTTTTTCTCCATGATTTTCCTATTACAAACAATTATCTTTGCCCATGACGATCACTTCTTTGCAAGCTATGCTTCCAAGAAAAAAAAAAATCACAGTGGTATAAGACACATCATGGGAAAAGTAGACTGCACTTTGAATTATGACAGACCGTGTCATGTTCAAATAGACCATTAATGTGAAAAAGGTTTATTTAAAAAAAAAAAAAACAAAAACCAAACAACAACGCAAGTATTTAAGTGGTTTCAAACAATTTCTTCCAAAGTTTCTGGCAAACATATAAGGAAGGAACAGATGTGAGGAAATGCTATCCCAAGTCACTGGGCGTGAACTCATGGATTGTAACACTGCAGGAACTGCTCATTTCATGGCTAGGCTTCGCGAACGAAGATTCTAGGAGGGCTCTACCCACGCTTGGGCTCTACCCACGCTTGCTACAAGTGTGCTGAGCAGGAACTGCACATCTCTCATATTTAAACTTGCAGAGTGTTGTGTGAAAGGCATGCCTTTTTAACCAGTTTGCTTTTCCTGGTGATTTGGGTTTGCACATAGTGGGTTTTTTCAGCAGTTATTGCAGCTAGGAAGAATTTCTTTTGCCTACCAGTATATTTACTAATACACATCCAAAATAGATGCTGCAAGTCAAGATGTTACTCTCAGTTTACACTGATGTTGATATTAAGACCCACATAAAGATTATTAAATCCATAACAAGTTCATGAAATTTAAAAAAAACAGCATAGAATACATGGCTAACTGACAATGCTATAGGTACAGATCACCAGTGGTGCAATAAATCATGAGAAATAACATTGCAACAACATTGAATACTATAATTTCAAAATGTGTTTTACATTTTACAAACACAGAGCGAGCTACATTTTTAGAAACTGAAAATTATACTACAATTACTTATTTTTCAAAACAATAGTGCTATTTTTACGCATGATTTTTGGCTAAATAACATGAACATTTTGAAAAACAGCTAGACAGTCATAGTTTTGCTGCATCTTACCAACTGCTATGGATGAATAGCAATTAATTGACCTATAGCTGTAGGGAAGTGATTGTCCCTCTGTACTCAGCACTGGTAACACCGCACCTTTAATCCTGTGTTCAGTTTTGGGCCCTTCATGACAAAGAGGTACTGGAGTAAGTCCAGAAAAGGGCAACAAAGCTGGTGAAGGGTCTAGAGAGTAAGACTTACGAGGAGCAGCTGACGGAGCTGGTGTTGTTTAGCCTGGAGAAAAGGAGGTTCAAGGGAGATCTTATTGCTCTCTACAGCCACTTGAAAGGAGGCTGTAGCCAGGTGGGGTCTGTCTTCTCTCAGGCAACTAGTGATGGAATAAGAGGAAATGGCCTCAAGCTGTACCAGGGGAAGTTTGTACTGGATATTAGGAAAAAAGTCTTCACCAGAAAGTTTGTCGATCACCAGAACAAGCTGCCTAGGTAAGTGCTTGAATCACCATCCCTAGAGCCATTTAAAAAACGTGTAGGTGTAGCAGTTAGTGACATGGTTTAGTGGTAGACCTGGCAATGCTGTATTTACATTTGGACTCAAAGAAATTAAAGGTCTTTTTCAACCTAAAGGTTTCTTTGCTTCTGTAAGCCATCAAATAGTGGGGAATATGTACCTGTGCATACCTACTTTGCGTATTTTTTTTTTGGACAATATTTAAAAATTTCCTTAAAATTAATGCCTCACTGTATCTTCTAATTTGATCTATTCTGCAAGTTTGACATTTCCATTTATGAGACATCTACTACTGCCACATCTAAGCAGTAACTTTTAAAGATTTATGATTAAATTTTTAACAATATCAGAATGATTTTTAAGCTTATGTCCCAACTTCATTATATAGTCAGGAAAATTGGGCATCTAACTCTACTGAGTGCCACTTTGCCACTTAAACATTCAGGTTTCTGTTCATTTCCTAATTAGACCTTAGAACTCTCATTCTCATGGCATCTCAACAGAAACTGCAACTGCTTATAGATCCAACCTCAGTAGCTACTTCTACATTCAGGGATTTCATGGTATAGTAAAAAAAAAAGCCTGAAAATACACTGTTTGCTGGAACATAACTGAGTCACACATTTGAAATGTATTTTTCATTTCAAAAGTGTTGGAAAAGCCGTCCTTTCTTATGAACCCCTTCTTCCAGGCTTTAGTGCTTAATAGGATGGCTGAAAACTTACACAGGATGGGCCTGGGAAATCTCCAGTTTTCAAATTCTTAAAAAAAAAAAAATATTACTACACTTTTCTTACTATAGGTCCTAATGGAAACTGGTTAGTGGCAATTTAAAAAGGCTGAAACTAGAGAGGAAATTCTTGGAGAACTAGTTTCACAAGAATAAAAAGGATCAGTAATCATTTAAGTACAACAGGCATACACAAGGACCCACGGACTCTCACGTTTGAACCGTTTTTGTACTTTTGGAATAATCTCATTCTTCTGCCTCAAGGGAAAGACAAAGCAAATAGTTTAATTTTATTTTCCTTTCATTTTTCTGATTTTTTTTCCTTAAGTGTACATTTTCATGGGATTGTCTAGTTGGGAGCAAAGGTGGCTAAGGGGTGACACACTACAACATTGCTCACTGCAGCTTCCTGAGGAGGGGAAGTGGAGAGGGAGGTGCTGATCTTTTCTTCCTTGTATCCAGTGATAGGACACATGGGAATGGTTCAAGGAAGTATCTGGGGAGGCACAGACTGGACGCCAGGAAGCATTTCTTTACAGGGAGGGTGTACAAACACTGAACAGGCTTTCTAGAGAGGTGGTCAGTGGTCCAAGCCTGTCAGTGTTTAAAAGGCATTTGCACACTGCCATTAACAACACGCTTTAGTTTTTGTCCAGCATCACTTGAAGTGGTCAGGCAGTTGGACTAGATTGTTGTAGGTCACTTCCAACTGAAATATCCTGTTCTATTCTCTATGCATAAAGATATTTCAGGATGGTCACTAAAAGTCTACTAGAACATCAAGATCCAGTTTGGTACTGCAACATAAATATTAACTAAATAAAGAGGCAAAATTGTAAGATATTACTGCTCTTATTTCTTTTTAAAAACTTGTCAGATTAGGGGTTTTCCATTTATTTCTCCTGTGATAAGCAATCACAGTCTTTTCTCATAACATCCCCTTAATTACATTACAAGATTGTAACTATATATACCAACTTTATAAAAGCTAAATGAAAAAGAAAAAAAAAAAAGGCAGGAATTTTTCATTCTTTTCCCTGCTGTTGATGTGTCAGTATGCAAATGACAAATCACTGAATGCAGCTTGAAAAACACTAGTGGGAGAGGCAGTTTTGCTCTAAATAACCTAGTTTTCTAGAGGCAGAAAGCCTTGAAATTATATATTAAGATAAAACACAGAAAAATAGGAATGATGGGTAAAGCTGAAGGGGTGGAACATGGCAATGTGTGCACCTTAATTCTTTTTCCTGTTGAGGTGGGGTTTATCTCACCTATTGTAGACATCTAGAGTCGAGACAGCAATCCTATGTTATAAAGAGTATCATCTCAGGCCCTTTTAAGTGTAAATCATTTCATCCTCAAGTGAACATGTAAAATTATCACACTATCCATTTATATCGACTGACTATAAAAAAAGCCAATGTAATAGGCTACTATGTGTAAAGTTAGATTTTAATTGTTCTTTGTTCTTTGAGATACCTTCTCAAATTTAAGCATGGAGTTGACACTAGCAAGCACCACTTATTAGTGCTGACCACTTACATACCATTAAATGTCATAAACTTATAAATTACTGTAGATTTATTATGCCTGTACATATATTGGAGTAAAAAAATAAAATTGCCAATAATCTATGTCATAAACATTTCATAATTACTTTTATTTCCAGATCAAAACAAAATAATTTATACTGTTCCTTCCCAAGGAACGATTTACTTGCAATGATATGATATTTCCTTAACAAAAACTTTTCATTTTTAATACTTCTGCGTTGTTGTAATTGAGAAATCTCTTACTTCAAGCAACTCAGATGCATATCAACAAAGGATTTATGACAAAAGAGATGTCCTGAATGTAGATTACAGGCAAAAATAAGTATTAATCATGGGAATGATCAAATTGCTTATTTTTCTTCTAATTTAATTATTTCTTTTTGGCAGGGAAGTCTAAGACATTGTTTGGGGAATGAGCTGTTCCAGATCAAAATTCAAGGATAGTTTTGGAAATAATAGTAAAAAATTAAGCTGAGGTGGTATTTAGCTGGCAGAGTAGGCAGACAGTCTAACTGTTTTCATGTGTGCTCTAGGTGCTCATTGGTAAGAGATGTTGTTTTATCACTGTAATCTTATTTTCTTTAGAATTTATTTTAACAAAATAATGACAAGAATTAGGCCTGAGTCATGAATTAAAGTGAATGTATTTACTGAAAGACATTCAGTCTGCTTTTATTTTTCATTGTGTTTCTCAGCTGTGTTACAACATTCCTGTTTGTATTCTGCCTTATAAATAAATAAATCCCACGTTAATATAAAAGTGATGAGGTAATTTAATAGCATAATCTGTTTGTATTTAGGGAAGCAAGTGATACCTAAGTCACTGTCTTTTTCAAGATATGAGGAGTAAAATCCATGCACTGAGGTCACTGAGAGTTGGGCCAGGATCTTATTAATGAATTTCCTAGCCTGTAAGCAGGCTGATTAATACATATGGTTTAAATACTAGTTAAAGAGTAAGACAAGTGGCTATAGCATGGAAAGCCCAAGATATCTATGACTAGAAAATAAGTTAGTAACTGCTGCATAGCTCTGCTTCACAGCATCCGCTCAGCTATTCTCAGTCCTGATGTCTGCATCTCACTTTCCTGCTATTTTTAGTTCATAAAGCAGGTCAAGAGGTGTCCAAAGTAAGACAGAGGCCCATGAAGCCCACAATGTTGTTTGGAAGTCACTTTTTCCTTTTACTGCTGTAATCTTTCTGCAAGCTGTATTATATAAAGATAAGGGGAAGCTAGATGACTATGAAGTTTCAAAGGAGCTAAGTGTGGGGTTTTTTTTGAGAGTGTAGATAAACTTTAAAATATTATGCATTTCATTAACTAGAAAAATAAGAATTAAAAGTATATAGAAATAATACTGTAATAATCTAGGCTAGGTATGTTTTTTGTCACAGGATATTGGCAGTAGTCTGACCTTTTTCAGTGGTCTCATGAATTTACTGCATGGGTCTTTGGGTTATCTCCCACTACCATGCTTGGGTTCACATTGTGAGGTAGTACTAAGACACAAGCTGAACTGGAAAAAAAAGAAGTGAAAAGAAAAAAATGCTGCTGATATCCAGCCCACAGGGAGGTTGGGCTAAATGCCTTAAAAGGTTCCTTCTAACCCAAACCATTCTATACCTTTATGATTCTCTGTTCTAATCACTGTGATCCAACAGCCCAAGAGCACAAACTAGAATTACTCCAAAGTAAATGCAATGCCTCCAAAATGTGCATAGTGTCAGCAGCAGGACCTCAGTACACCTGGTTTCACTCTACAAAACCCATTCATATTCATTGTTAATTTAGCGTGGCTCATAGCATATGACAGGACTAATCTGCTGTCAAGGTCCTGGCATAGCACAGAAACCCATTCACCTGCCATGAGAAACATGTTCACCTGCTGTGAGACAATGGGTGAGATGCATATTCATGCCAGGTATTACTTGTTCACTGATAGATTACCCAGGACCTTATTGCACTTTGTTCAGATTCCTTTCAGTTCTCTGTGTTATGTTTTTCCATACATGAGGATCGCTACACATCTAAACAAACACAGTGAGGAACATTTTGCCCCTAGATAGTTTTATTTATCACAGAATCTCAAAATATGCTGGAGTTGGAAAGGATCCACAAGGATCATGGAGTCCAACTCCTGGCCCTGCACTGCACCATCACCAAGAGTCATACCATGTGCCTGAGAGTATCACCCAGATGCATCTTGAACTCTGTCAGGCTTGGTGCTGTGACCACTTCCCTGGGGAGCCTGTTCCAGCACCAAACCATCCTCTGGGTGAAGAACCTTTTCCTAATATCCAACCTAAACCTCCCCTGACACAACTTCAGGTCATTCCCTCCTGTCCTGTCACTGGTCACCACAGAAAAGGATCAGTGCCTGCCTGCTCCTGCTCTTCCTCTCTCAAGGAAGTTGTAACTGCAATGAGGTCTCCCCTCAGTCTCCTCCAGGCTGAACAGACCAAGTGACCTCAGATGCTCCTCATACAGCTTCCCCTCAAGGGCCTTCACCATCTTCGTTGCTCTCCTTTGGATGCTCTCTAATGGCTTCATATCTTTCTTATACTGCAGTGCCCAAATATTCAAGGTGAGGCTGCACCAGTGCAGAGCAGAGCAGGACCCTCATCACCTCCCTCAACCAGCTAGTGATGCTTTGCCTGATGCCCCCCAGGACACAGTTGGCCCTCCTGGCTGCCAGGGCACTACTGACTCATATTCAACTTGCAGTCAACATGGAGGTAGATCAAATCTATTTTCTTTTAAATTTAATTATATAGAACTTCCTTCTTTTGCTAACTCAGGGTCATGAGACGTCATTTCACAATTCTTCAGAGTTTATAAATATTCTTTCATATTTTCATAATGTCATCTGACTTGGTTGCAGCTTCCTGGATAACTTGCTGTATGACTGAATGGGAAGGAAACTCTGAAACTTTTACACTTAAAAAACTCAGTTCTGCTAAGGGGAAGTTAATATCAACACCTTAAGATTCTTCAAAAGCAAATGAACCAAACTCAAACTCCAAAGTAGAATAGAAATTAACATATTCTTTTGTTAATTCATAAATAAACAAGAGAAAATCAGGCAGCAAAAGTGAGTAATCCTCCCTTGGAATGTTGGTCTTTTTTTTTTCTATGTTTCTTTTCTTTCTGGCACAAGGTTGTTCTTGTCCAAAATGCCCAACTCACTGGAGTATGAAAAGTCAGACAGAATAGCAGAGAGAGAATGAGGACCTAAAAGCCTTCCTAAATAGCTGGGGAGAAATCTTTGTGGAAATACATAAATTCTATCCCACAACCAGTTCATGTTCATGTCCTTTATCTCCAACTTTTGTTGCTTCTCTTGAGAACTTGAACTGTGAGAGGCAAAGCTCAGGTTTTGGATCATCAGCAAAGTACTTGAGACAGTTTTCCACTATTTTGTTTTCTGATTTGCTTTTGTAGAAGCCCTTTAATTTGTTTGACGGATAGACTAAGATCATTGGTAACCAATCTAACAAATGACTAGCTGCTTAACCTCTTCAAAAATCATGCTGTATTTATGGATATTCCATTATTTCAGCTGAAATCAGGCAGCGTGTGTACTTCTTTCCAAATATTGACCAGGCTCTGAGCGTACTCTGGCCAGCTGGCTGCACATTGAATCACGTGGTTGGACTGGCAGTTTGGAGCAATCCACAAGGAAAATTTGGGGAGCTAAATGCTGGATAGGAAATTAAATAGCACTGCTGTAATCTGGCCTGTGCCTTGAAGCAGTTTGGCTTTAGCTGCTCATGCAGAGGAGACAGTGTGTGAGAGGAGCCTGATATCACCAGCAGTCACAGATATGAGACTGACTTCAATTGGTCATGCATTTTCTAAAATCCAGATAAGCATCAGTGCACCACATGTCATCTTTCAGGTCACACTTGTCCCAGACAAGTTCTGTTTACCAAGAATGAGTAAAAGGTTGACACAGCAGGAGATCATGCACATGAACTCCTCAGGGCATGCAGCATTGTTGGTAACCTCCTCACATGGAAAATCTGGCTTAGAGCTATTATGAAAACAAAACAAATATTAGCAGCAATTAAGGGACATAGAGAAAGAATTATTCACACCAACAAAGCTACCTCTCAGGGCTCGTATAAGACAGTCATAAATCCTGCTAACTGCAGCCAAATCAACAGAATGGCAAGTGAAACTGGGAGCACAACAACAGGCAAGGGATCAAGCTGGAAAAAACAGGCAGAGCAGGAGGCAGAGTTGGAGAACACAGACCAGAAGGTCTCATGTAACACCACAGACAACATCTGACATGTGTGAGTCTCACACACCTGTAGGAGTTTGTCCCATGCAGCCAGTCCTGCAAGCCCCACAGTGGCTGTTAGCAGGTTGTGGTGGTGACTTTGGTTGCACCCCGGCAGGGAAGGGAAGGGAACCATTGCATTACCACCATTGTGGTAAATCCTGGGTGACACACTGGGTAGGTTTGCTTACTAGTTACCAGTGTCTGAAAGTGTCATGACCTGTCACAAGTGGGTAAAATAGCTACAAAATCAATGAGGAATTCGGAAACCTTGAAAGGGAAGAATTAGCAGAAGAAATGTAAATTGCAGAAAAGATACATTTCAGAAATTGCAGAAAAATTATTTAAGTTGTGCAAAAGCTTTTGGTCTATGTAATATAGTAACTTTTTCATATTGGTATCAATTTAAAATACAAAATTTGTTATGGCATTTCTGTACTGACCTACCCTATGTACATCTTCAAGAACAAGCTAGATGTCAGAAACCAGTTCAGACCATCAAGCAATTGGAAGCTTCTCAGACTTATATAGAAATGCAGCTAAATATTTGAAGCTGTAGCGTAGTTCAGCTTTGTTGTATCATATCTTGAGAGCTATGAAATTTGCCTACTATTTTTCCTGAAAAACGTTTAGAAATTCTTGTTTAGTTGTGGAGCAAAGAAATGGAAAGATTTTCCCTCTTAGTCTGTTAACTGCAGTAAGTTTGGAAACTGAGACTATTCTGTGCATATGTTCTGCAAACACACCATTCTGGATCAAACTCAGCGCTTGTTATTTTAGGATTGATGGCAGTCATTCCCAAAGGCCCCCTCTAGAGATGCATCTTGTACTAACTTGGGAAGGAGACAATTCCTGCTGTGAGGCAATAACCAAATGAATACAAATAAATGAGGTTAAAAGTCCAACCAGCCTTCTTACATGTGTCACAAGTTTTGTTTCTTTTCTTTGTTTTGCCTAGATTGTTTGGGAGACTGAAGAAGAGGGGGATGAATCAATATGGCTACGCATGCACCAGTAAAGAAGAAAAGAAGAAGAAGGAAGAAGAACCTCCTACTAGCCTGGTCATGACTGTCAGCCTAGGCTTTGCTGATGTGATGCCAAAATGGTGCCTGAAAGGCTTATCTCAGAGAAGACAACTTTTTCCATGCTCCCAAGACATTCAAAGCATCTCATGTCAAACCATGGATTACAACACCCTGACTGATATCAACTGTGCAGTGTGAAGGATGACAAATTTGGACTTTCAAATTAAGAATGTTTTTTAGCAATGAGACATTAAAAATATGTCTGCTGAGCCGGTGCTTGAGTTGCCATAAATACTCTACCAACTCAGAAGTGAAGTAACTTTTCTATAGCAATAGATCTACATTTTAAGGTTTATTAATTGCCTGACCTTGTAGTTTCAAGGGTTTTATATGTCTTTCTAGACCATTATAAACCTTGAGAAATCAACAGTAAAATTAATTAAGTATGCTTAATTACTTGTACTGTTCAGTCTTTTTAAAGTTACTCTTGTTTATTACTGAATTTCCAAAATGCCTAATACTAAGACTGTTGCAAATCTTGTAAAATTAAAAGTAGCTGGCTAGACAGTCTTCTGAGGAAGCAGGTTCAACATATCTGAACTTCCTGGACATCTCTTTCTAAACAAAAGTATTTGGTATGATTTGTGGTTTTCTCCTTAATGTCAGCTTGCCAATAACATTTTGTAGCAGTGGAACTTCTGACAACGAAAGAAGTTACTTACCTTACCCTTACTGTATCCTATTTTTTTGCTTTCAGAATATGTAGTAAAAGCTGGTATCCTATTTTAATGAGAATTGTCAGGCTAATGGGACAAAGCTCTAACTGAAGAATTTTGGAGAAAGCCCATCAATATGTTAAGGATTAGTATTCTAAGTGCAAGTACAATATATGTCTATTTTTTCTCATGATGTGTGCCTCTGTCTAAATGGCAAATGATCAGTTATCAATCATGATGATATTAATGGGCGAATTTATTCTGATTCCACTAGTCTTTAACTGAATACAGACATACTGAAACACGTATTCCAAGCAGTGCTACTAATTCCACTGTCAACTGCTACCCAATGTGGTGTTTAATATCTATACTAATAGAAAAAAACATTGAATAAAAACATATCCAATAAGCAAGAAAACAGTAAAATTGCCTGAGCTTTGGTCTGAGCACATAGATCCATATTTTTGTTAAAGGTTGTGGAGAAATAGTTTTCCTTTGTAGACTTAAGGATCTTTCACCTCTGGACTATCTCAGATTTCTTAATGTGCAGCCCTACAGCTGTCAATCATCGTAGCAGTGACAAAACGTTTCAGTCTTGTGTCATAATTACAGAAGGATCAAGGATAAGAGCTTTGTCAACTCCTAGCAATATTTCTGCCTTACCACACACAGAACATATCTACCACTGATAAAAATTCTTAGTGTTCCCAAAACCACCGAGGACATGAAACCAAAATAGGAATGTTTGGGTAATACTTGAATCTACTCTGTGAATCTTTTCTATGGACAGAGCAAAAGAAAAACCAAAAACAACCAGACAGGCACATTGAAGTAATTTGTGTTTATGGTTTCACCCGTGTCCCACTTTCATCACCCAGGAAGTTGTACACATTTTGTTGTACACACTGTAACTGTGCAGTGCTCATGGTTCTGTAGGCGTTAAGCATGTTCAACAATCCCATTTGGGAAAGTCCCCAAAAACATAAGTAGAATCCAGCATAGTAATGGAGTTTCATGTAAATAAATCTCAAGAGATGTCATATATAACACATGTGCCATCTGAGTGACTGAACATACTCCTCATTAGAAAATAGACATAAGCATATCATCTTTGATGACATCAGTTAAAGGCCTGTTCATTATGCCCGATGAGATGTGTTTAGTCACGTCTTTTACAGCATCAGGGTGTAGTTCTCTGCCTAAATAGAAGCCCATGTTAGTCAGTCTATTCATGTATCCCAGTTTCTTATGAGAGAATAATGGAAAATGAAGGCTAAAACAAGTACCAAACAATTAAAAAAATTGAAGATGTATTTGTTGGCTTGAAGTAAACTGGGTTAGAATGTATCTGAAAGCATCTATTTATTTTAACTTCAAAGGTGATTTGATTGATTTCATAAAACCATTCATGTCCCTCAAGTATTATGTAAACAGTAAGTGCATTACTGGACTGGAATCGCACTTGGTTTCAACTGTTCAGTATTTAGGAATGGGAGAAAAGCCAGAGACACTGTGTTTGATGAACATTTAGCACCAGAAGTGTTCGGGTTTTCTTGTATCATCCCTTTAAAATTTAAATATCACCTCACTGAGTTTAAGGGATTGTGTGATAAAGACATTACAATTTAGTTACACTGGCAGCAGTTTCCAGCTGAGGAGAGGGATTATCAAAGTGAATAAAGAGCAAAACAATGTTGCTTGATGACACTTCTATTGATTCTCTTCTGTTGCTAGGAAAAACCAAAGCACATGAACATGCTTGTCCAATTAAAGCCAGTGGCAGAAGCATAACATGGCCTGAAATCATGCCCTATTTAGTCTGTGACTATGCCTTCTTTAAACTTTTTTTTAAAGTTTAGAGGCATGGGTTAGTTGGGGTTTTGTTTTTTCCAGCTTCCATGATGGGACTTCCAATGAAGCCTAAGGCAATTGGGCACTCAAGTGACAATAAATATCCATGAGAGTGAAATTCCTTTCCAAATCCTACTGCAACTTTTTAATCTTCCCATTTGTTTTTAATACTCTGTAATTTTCATTGCAATTAGCCAGGTCACAAAGGGATCCACTCCGTCTCAGTGATTATTAAACAATAGGAAAAGCAATACAAATTTAATGGCTTTGATGGCTGTTAGAAACTTTCCCATCTGTGTATCATTTTAAAGCACAGTATTTGTGGATTTCTCATGCCAAGAAGGGTGAATCAGGAAGTTTTTACATTATAGCAACTAAACAAATGGAAAGTCACAGCAGGATATGGAATATTATCAGAAAGAAAAAAAAGTACTCTTTGAAGGCTTAAACTGGTTCTAGCTTTATGTTGTAAGACTTTCCATACATGTTCTCACAAGAGAGAAGGTAGTGTCCAAACAGCACATGAGGCTTAGGCAGCCTTACTAGTTTTGTGGTATTTTCACCTGCAAACCAGTTACCTGCAACAAAGAGATTCGAGGCTAGAAAGAATAATGCTGCAGTTCAAAAGCTGACAATGTGAGTGTCTGTAATGATCTGCTCCATAGCTGCCATCTCTGTAAAGGCATTACAACACAAAGTACTCATTCAGGCTTCTTCGGTTCCTGCAACACCACACAGCCTTTTTCCAAACAATTACTGCATAAACTTATTTTTGTGTGTTATATCCATAAACTTAAATAAATAAAATGTAAAATATTACGATATTTTCTGAATCTTCTCTCGTGAGGCAAGACAGGCCCATACAGGGAACTTATATGAGCTGTGCAAGCATTAGATTGCTACTCTTTTTATGGATCCTCTTTACCAGGTTGCTTAGAGCAGCATAAGCTGGATTTTGTTCCACAGTCTTAAATCCTGAATTTAAAAGTTAAGCGTAGAACCAGTATGAGAATACTCCTGTGATCACTTGCACATCTTGGATCATATTTTTCACTACCACCAGAAGACTAGAACACAGAGCCAAGTTCTATTCTCAGTCACTGGTGTAAATCCAAAGTATCCTCATCAAAACCAGTGAACTTATTCCAGATTTACACTCCTGGGCCTAAAGCAGAGTTCAATCTGTCTTTTTTTAATATTCTTCACTTAAGAGGAATGTCTGGCTTTCCAGAACTCAGAAACTCAGTGAGTCTCTGTACTGCCAGCTTAATGATAAAAAATCAGACTCTTTTGTATTCTTTTCCTGAACACAGATAGAGTGAAATTACATTGACTTCAGCTCCCACACTCCCATTGCCAGAGAATAGGAGCGTGTTAACAAATGTCTTTCTGTCCAAGTGGATCCATTACTATTATTTCATCAGCTCCCCAAGCAATTCAAGAAGTTCTTTTTGTACTTCAAGGTTGACTCTCCTGGAGAAGTTGTAGCGTGGTTCTTCTAACTCCCTCTCCAGTATTCTACCAAAATACTGAGTTTGGTGTGTCTTAAGTCCTGTAGCATAATAATTGTGCTTCCTGGTTGAATGAGTGCAGTACATCCATATGTAGTCCCATAAATGTACAGCTTTTGCCAGGAGGCATTTCTTTTCCTTCTCTTGATCAGAATATATAGAGAAATTGCTCAACTTAGAAAGTAACCTTAGAAAGAATGATCATTACATGATTCCTACTAGACAAGAGAATCAGGGAATAGAAGAAGCTACAATTTCCCTCTGTTCTATTTTCTTACACCAAAATACATGTATAGAAATGAGAACTTGGAAAAGCTTGCAGAGATTTAAAATATCATCTCAGGCATTCAGCCACAAAAAAATCTGTGTGTGGGACGTGACAGTACAGGATAGCCTAGAACAAAACTACCTCATTGCTAATGTAGGTCAAAAAGTTATTGGAATACAATAGTGAATAACAAATCTATGATATTCAGCAAAGAGATCAGACCAGACAGCAAAGATGCACTGGTCTGCTGGCTACAAAAGCATGTGGGATCAGCACAGAAGCTGGATCAATCATAGAGAGAATTGCTTATGATTGTAAGGGAAATAGTGGGACAAAGTATTAATCTATGCAAGCCAATATAAATACAGAGCAGATAATTATAGTATGCATGTACCTAGCACAGAGGATTTAATGTCATGTGAAAAGAAGCATTGGGCATTTTAAATGGGATTGTCTACTACTGTGGGAAAGACCAGTGAAGGAATAGCACCACAAACCAATATACCAGCAAATTCTAAGTAACCAGAGTCCTTGAATGCTCTTCCTCTATCAAATAGTGCCTGTCTGTCGCTTGGGACTGAGGACTGTAGCCAGAGATTTGGGTTGTGTTTCAAAACCACGTTTTTATATTACCTGAACAACTGGAAAAAATCCTCCCTTCTAGAAGGTGTGGAGTGTAGAATATGATGTCCTGCCAAGGTCACTGAAAAATATTAATAGCAAATGGCTAATACTGTGCAAGTGACAATGCTAAATTAGCAAGAGGACTAGGGGGAGTGACATAGAAGTGTTATTCGGAAGCCATCTTCTGAAGAAGTATTAAGGCATTCTTCATGGAGGAAGAAAACATATGTGTTTTAACTGGAAAATGCTACTATTTTCTAGAATGTACCCCCAGTTTAAGCAAGATCTTTGTGGCAGAGACAGAATTCAGTGGGACAGAGGCTGTTATTCCAGGCCAGGTAGCAGAAACAGCAAACCACATATGTCAAGAACCACTGTGCAGGTTAATGAGGCAAGGAGAAGGGGGGAACCAGAACTGCAGGACTTTCTGATGGCATGCACATAATTCTGTGGAAAATTCAAATAAGGGAGCAACACCAATCCAAGTAACTAGCAATTGCATCTCATATTCCAAAATAGCTCAGTAAATTAAGGGCAATTTTTTCATTATTCTAGAAGGAAAATTATATTCTCCAGTTTAGGTTTAAGGCAGGATTGCACTGCAGCCAGCTTGCAGGCTGGGTCTGGCCCATAAGGCAGTCTCTGCTGCCCACTAGGGATGAGGGACCTTTCAACTAACTTCCCAGCTGGTGCCAGTCAGATTATTTACATCTCTTGGCTGCTGGCTGGCCTATACTGGCCCTGCCAGAGGACTCCTATCTCTTGGTTGGCTACTTCCCTCAGCTTCTTCTTCCTTCTTGGTCCTCCTGGGGATAACATCACAATGTGTCTCACAGCCCGAGCTTACCAGAGAAAGGGGAGAGAGAAGGCACTGGAGTAAGTGAATGAAGCTGGAAGAGCAGGAGGAGGTGTTTGGATGTGTATTAGGAAGTAAAAGTTATTAGCAGTCTCTGGGCTCATTTGAATGGTAGCCTTCTGCAATAAAAATTCACTAAAGAGGAAAAGGTGAAAACCATTTCCTGTGTCATAAGGATTCTTTCATCTCTGTACCACGGCCAGGCTGGTGTGAGGGAGAGACGGGTGTTGCAGGGTAGTCAGACAACACCTCCAGTACAGGAGCTCTTCAAAGCTGCGTGCAGGCAGCCAGGGGCACTGCTTGGTACAGAACAAGGGCAAGGAAAATGTTTTAACCAATTCTTTTTCAGGTGTATGAAAGACATGGCTTTTGAGTAATTCCAAAGAGAGACATCAAATATCTCAAAGTATCAATACCACCAGGTTCCAAGTGAGTCAAGTGGAAACAGGAGAATGCAAAAACCTGAAACATAGATCAGTATTTGTGTTTCCTTTTTGGAAGAGGAAACTGAGGTTTACATTCTCACATAATCAGCAAGGGAAGCTGGTCAAGTTCTTGCAGGAGCAGCAAGTTTCTTCAGTGAAGAGTTCAGACTATACCTGAAGGGACTTACAAACAACACATCCAGGAGACAGATCCGGCTACCTACCTTGTTGGCAAAGAATTCTTGGGTTTGTTTGTTGGTTGGCAGGTGGGTTTTTGTTTGTTGCCTAAGTACAGAGATGCATTTTTTAACAAATAACAGAGCGATAGCATGACAGCCTCAGCTGAGGGTAAAAGGCAGGTCCCCTCTAGTGCAGAGATTCCCAAAAGACAGCTGCAATCCTCATGCCAGGAGTTAAGTGAGTGGTCAGAGGGCTTGCACTGACTCTCTTGATGGATCCCGGAGGCTTCAGTGTGTGCCCCAAACTCCAACTCAGTTTATGCCTTTATATTAACCCCAAGAAACTTCAACTAGGTCTGCTACATGGGCATTTCCAGGACTGGGCAACAGTCCAGCACAGTCACAGCAGCTGGGAGAACAAAAGGACCAGGCATCTGGTTTCATACATGGCCTTGTGGGGTCTGGAACAGAGGAGAAAGGTAACTGGGAAGCCTTTAGACAGAAAACCTTGGGAACCCCTACTTTAATACTTTTGCTCTTTACGGAGGAAAATGTTCACCAACTCAGGAAGCAACAGGGGGGGTTCCTGCCAGAGAGGATTGAAGAGGATCCAGCAGTGGGTGAGGAGCGGCCTCTGCACCGCTGCCTGAAATAAGGACATGTTTCCAAGCTCATGCTCACATCCCTGTGCCAGGGACTCTGCTGGCTGGGACTAAGGCACCCAGAAGGAGAGGTCACACAGTACAGCCTGCCACCAGCTAGCCAAATGCGTTTCACAGTGTTTAAGGCCAGCCATTATTTAATATCTGCTGCCAGGAGCCACCTTGTCTGTGCTGACATCATCTGGTCAGGTTTTTTGCACTTTCTAACAGAAACTATGACACACTCCAGCAAGAATAGACACCTAAAGCCAAGAAACAGACTGTATAACTCAGGCCCCCAGATGGGTTTGAATAATTTATTACTAATTCAGCTTCATTTTTACAACTTTTGGAATAATGTTTTTGTGATTAAAACTGCCATACATGGTTTTCCTTTTCACAGAGCACTGAAACTTTTGTGAACATATTCAATAATTGCAAGCTGAAAAATCAAATATTTCAGAATATGCTTCCATGATAATATAATCTAGGCATTCACTTGATCATGACAGATTTTGCTGGGGTAAGTATCCTATTAAGACATAACCCTAAGTCATATTTGATATGCAGTAAGAACTACATTGAAAGACTTATTAACACCTGAAATCAATGCCACTCATATGCTGGTAAAGAAGTAAAAGGAAATTAACTTGATTTCAACAATTTACTATGACAATGTTGAGTATTAAATCAAGAAAAACAGTTTGATAGAGGAAGGCAATTGGAAATATATTTTTCCTAAAACTATATATAATCTTACCAATAACACAGAGCCATCTGAAACCTGACAAAATAAGCATAATAAAATTATGGCTAACTCGATGATTTTCATTTTCTAAACAGGACAGAAAATGTCTGTTACTGTTTAGTACCACTCCACCTACTTCTTCAGAATAAATGAAGATATGTACATCCGTTAAACACTGCAGAAACACTAATTACATGCTACAGCTGAATTTTATGGAATTCTTCTGTTTAAATTAATGACAGAAAGATTCATCATCAGAAACAATAGATATGGGAGCTCAAGAAACAGAAAAAGGAATATTTCCATGCTACAGCAGAAAGGTTCAAAGACTAGTTCTTCCCATCCTGTCAAGAACCTCTTCCAAAGTCAGAGATGTCCATGGAAAAATTCATGTGGAACATGCTGGATTCTGGATCCACGTCTCAATAAGCTTACCGGGGTGTTTTTCTGTGTTCAGTAAAAGAGAGATGAGTATTGAGGGTGAAGGAGGAAAAACAGGAATAAGATGGAAATAGTCAGAAAAAAGCCTATGGGCAACATTCAAGACACCAGTGGAAAGAGAAAAGCTAGCAGTATCTTCAGAGAAGTGACAGACTACTCTGGCCTGCCATGGCAATGTCCATGGTGTCTTGTCCCACCATTTTTCATATGTCTTGCCTCAGGAATGGCTTCCCATTTCATTTTCTGAGTCAGCAGAATAACCCCTCACCTGAATATAACCAAACAGGAACGTAAAGGAGCAAAAGTGCAGCAGCAGTACTGTTCTCCAGTGCGAAGGTAAAGGCCCTTCAAAAATGTCAATTTGTTTACAGAACAAGAAGTAATTGTTGCCAAAGGATCATACTGACTTCAGTGTAGCTGAACACTTTACTTGGTACAGTAAGTGCATTTTTTTAATAGAAGCTTAAACTGTACCATTTTCCTATGCTAACCCCATAGAACTTTATTTCAAAATAATGACAGAAAAAGTGCAAATTTATCAAATAAAAATAACAACAATATGTTGGTCTTTCTTCTAAACCAGAAGATATTATTTAGTGATAGTAAAAATAGTGATGGGAGGAGAGAATGGACTTTTCCTAACTCCTTAAAAATCCCTAACCCCAACAAAGCTGGATTTTGTTTTGTCTTGTTTAAAATTGTCCCTGGATCTCTAATAACTCAAAACCAGATTGACTCTTTAAAATCTAGGTCTCATTTTTTTTCCTAAAATCATTTATTATAATAGCTTTATGCATACTGTTTTTCCTCTTATGCTGGACAAAGACTAGAAAATTTGTCCACCATTTTCAGTTAACTATTTTTTATAATGAAGTCATAACTTTGATGACTTCATAAACTGGATAATAGCAGTGCTATGTCACTCTTCATATGTGATTGGCTGTATGAGAAAAATGCTTTTTTCTGCGTTGTGACGTTTTGCAATATTAATAAAAACTTTTCAAAATTGTCAGAGGATAATTTTTATTATAAATTCAAAGAATTGCTTTTTGCTATAGCCAAGATGATTTGACTAGAAATTTTACTGTAGATAACTCTCACCACACACGCAAAAAGAAAAAAAAGAGAGACAAATAAGAGGGTTCAAATATGGCAGAAATAGATTTCTGAATTCTAATGGCAGGAGAGGGCATGTGTTTACCAGGGGTACGTGCTCAAAGACCCAACAATCTGGATTTTTATTCATGAGTTACTCAATTTTGTAGGTGTTAGTGCATAAGGTGGCATATGAAGTCAATCAAACATCTCACAAGCACATATATTCTTTTGAAACATGACACTTTGGGTCTTCAGTGGTCAGCTATAAAACATTGGGGGAAAAAATTAAAATGGGACAGAGCACAACAGATTCAGCTAGACACACCAGTCAAAATTCACCTCATTAGTTGTCCAGCTCCAAGTCTTTGCTCTGAACAGTTCTCTCTGCATTGTAATCTCACTATGCTATACTGCTGCGTGTTTTTACATGCACTTCACAATAGAGATAAAAATTAAATAAAAGTACAGTGGGATTGCAAAGCACAGCCTGTAAGAGCAGTGATAATCTGTGGAATTCATTGCCTACGGTTGTTAAAGATTCTAAATCTGTTTCTCATTTGGTTTTATTTGAAGTTTAATGTTTTGGATATGTCTTTTTTAAAATATATATGTGTTTGCACTTGCTTCCAGGGTTACCTGTATTTTATTTTTTAAAATAGATTAATGTTAAATGCTTACAGACTGATCTAAAAGTCACTGAAATTAATGGAAAACCTCCCAATGACTTCACTGGTCTTTGGATCACATCTTTAGGGAATTCTATTCTTACAGACTGAGATGATCAAGCCCTTCTAGTGTATAAATCACTATTGATGTCTGTGCAGTCAGAGGGATTTATAATACCTGAATTAACGAATCCCCCTCCTGTGAGCCCAGTTTTCCACAACGTGAATCACTGTAATTGCCTTGTATTTTAGCCATACATTATTTTGCAATGGACCACAAGAGGGCTTTGAGAAACAAGTACAAAATTTGTTAAGACCAGCCAAACTCTACTAGAGGTAGCCTTTTGGATACCCTGCTGAGCTGCTGTGTCTGATCACTGCAGCTTAAAAGGGCTACCTTTTCTCTGGAGCTGCCTAGAGAATAAACTAAGCACGTTGTCCCAGTCATCGGCATAGATATAATTTCTGTTGCTGTGTAGCTTTGATTTATCCAGAAACACTTTAGAGTGACTTTCACTCTACATATGTATACATTATAGAAAGAAAAAAAGCAAAAAGAAAGGAAAAGAAAAGGATTTTAATTTTCTATCTATTTTAACATTTTGAAAATCTATATTAAAAACCCTCTTCTAAAATGTGATTTTATTACTGGGGTTTTTAAAGACAGAAACTTGGAACTTCACAGTGCAGCTTAGCTGCTTTTATAACTGAAAAAAAAAGAAAGAGAGATGACATGCATTGTTTAATTTCAGAAGTAAATAAAGGCATTTCAGAAATAAAGGCATTTCAGGTGAACTTATGTTAATTGAACCCTTTCTACTGCTTATGTATGGCAAGCCCTGAAATAACAACTTAAAATAAAAATAAATAAACTGATTTGTGTGTTAATAATACTGTCCATTTTTGTGTTTGTAAAACACCATAATAATTTTGAATAATAATTTTAGAGTTTACGGCACATATATTAGCTCTTTTCTTGCCCAAACAGTTTTGAGTGTATGTTTTGCTCACCTAAATGTAAACAGTAAAAATTAGATCACTGAGATGGAGAAATAATGCTTTGTGTTTTACCTGATGGTCTTTAAAATAGTTGTACTTTTGCTCAGGACAAAAAAAACAAGAACAAAACCAAAACCAAACCAACCCCTTTGAACACTCTTCAAGCTTTGAGATATGTTGAAATATGGTTACAATGGGGAACTGCTATAATGGCAAAAGCATTTTATTTCTGCTTTAGGCTAATTAATTTGGAAAATCTCTGTATTGTATAGACCATATATTAAACCTTTGACAATTACACAAGTGATTTTCCAGAAAAAAAAAAAAAAAAAAGAAAGAAAAACTGTGAACTATGCAAGATGACAAACTTTTGAAAGGACAAAGCATCAGCTCTTCAGCAGAAGATTTGATTCACAGCACCATAACGGTTGACAGTTTTACATTAAAGTGGTTAGTCTACATGAGACCTGTCAAAATCAATCATGCTTAGAAATTGGAACATTCTTCAAATTAACAAACCTCTTCTTTGGTTTAAAGACCTGATCTAAAATCAATTAAGGTCAAAATAAGACTTTCCCCCTGATCAGTATCAGAAAAAGTTGAGCTTTTGGTGACATATTTTGCAGACTTCACCTACTTAACACTGGATGAAAGCAGACTGAGGGAAATGGAAAAAAAATATGGTCTTGATTGCAAGAGGCTGTTGGGGTTTTACATTTAAAGTGATATATTCCTGGTCAGCAGCTCAGTAGTAAAAGCAGAGTGACTTGCTCCAAATTTCCCTGTTTTTTCTGTCCCTTAGGTAAACAGCAGAGAACTCAATCATGATGAAGATGAATTTGACAAGAGGGACGTATTGCATTAGTGAGGACTTGCTTTCCCAAAACTTTCAGCTTTTAGAAGTGTCAGGAGACACTGACTGTGGCAGGGAGTGCAAGCAGATACAAAATCAGGCCCACTAACAGGCATGAGGTTCTGGAAACTGCCACTTTCTACAACAACCTGAAAGAAGGCTGCAGCCAGCTGAGGATTGGCCTCTTTTCCCAGTCAACCAGCAATAGGACAAGAGGGCAAAATCTTAAGATGCACCAGGGGTGGTTTAGGTTGGACATAGTAAGAAATTCTTCACAGAAAGGGTGATTAGGTATTGGAATGGGCTACCCAGGGGGGTGGTGGAGTCGATCTCAGAGGTCTTTTACAGGTCTGAACACCACGAATGGCTCACAGAGGATGGTGCTTTAAACACTGACTTCATCTTTGACAGCATGAAATTCTACCAACCTTGGTAAGAAACCTTGAGCCAGCAATTATAAAAAAGTGAACTATGGAATAGTCAAGATCTTTGTGATAGGTGGGGTCTAAAGCCATCATCCCAGTTAATACAGAAGGAGCAGTGACAGTGAATGGGATTCTCTGGGATGTTAATGCTGAGTCCAGGATTGCAACAGGTGTTGTTGTACAAGGCATTTGGGACCAGCTCAGAAGAGCTACTCAGAATGCTGCACTACACCGAGAACCCCTGCTGGCATCATGCAGAGGGAAACTGCCTACCATGTATCTACCAGAATAACCAGGAAAACTGCATTTAGTCCATAAAGTAAAAAGGTTTTTTGCCTCTGTCCTGTTCTGTAGATTACAGTATTTCAAGAGAAACTGCTCAGAATGGCCCTTTTCCCTGCAGCTTCCCTTCTTACAATAGACTATATGTAAAAAGCTGAAATAAAGCATAAAAAAACCCTGAAGATTTCAGCTCAAATGTTAATAAAATATAACCTCTTTTGCATAAGGTAAAATGAAACTAGAATAATTCACTTTTTGAATTATGACAACTGCTTGGTTCCCTAGGCAAGTATTTCAGGGTGCTGTTAAGCTATGCAACCAGTTCAGCAAAATGCCATAGCACATGCTATAAATTTGCCTATTATTAAATACCTATTGGCTTAAAGGATGAAACCTTTAATTTCTTTCTATTGTCTCAAATATTAGTTTAATAGGACACTTTTTTATAAGCAATATTTTATCCACTTTCACCTTGTGGCAGTTTCCGTTTTCCTAGACTATCAGATCCTGAATGTACCAAATGATTATTTTTTAAGAACGCACATTATCCATACCTGGACTTTCTTTGACAGAAAGATTCATATTCCACTTAAAACTTAATTTATATATGACACCACAAGTCATTAAGCTGGGAGAGAAGACTCAATTGCTGGATAGACAATTAAAAGGTGAGATTAACAGACACAAAGAGCACAGGGTCTGTCAAGACGAAGCCCTTAGTAGAGCAGAAAAATTTAATTAAATTGCCTAAAGGCCATTTTTGGCAAATTTTTTGAAACACATATTTAATGGTAAGAAACTTGACACCTGGAAGGTAACAGACCTTTGTTACAAATTTAATACTTCTGCCATTTCTGAATTACTTCTGAGTAGCCTTATATACACTATGTCTTCTAGTTTAGGGTTTTATAAAGTATCCTAATTCCTCCTTTTCCTTCTTTTTTAAACATATTTCATTGTTTTCATCTTGCATCCTGTCTCAGTTGCAACAAACCCCTATTTTAATCCTTTTGATAACCTCTGTCCTTCCCAGTTACTTGGTTCTCTGTCAGCAAAGGATACTTTGCTTGGACTGGAGGCTCATTATTGGTCTTGCTTCCCTATTAGACTCTGCTTTCATTTCGAGCTGAGCACCATTAAAACATTTCATGATAAAGTCAGTGCTCATCAGAGACCTTCCTAATTGCATCCTCCTCTTGGCAGACATCACTGACTGAGTGCTACTCAGCTCCTAACACAGAGTTCTGTCTTATCTACAGCAAAATGTCAGTGTTGGTGCAATATACTGTCATAAATTGAAAGGTTTAGATGCTTCCCCTCTGTACAGATGGGAATATCTTTGCAGTTTGTTTCAACTGCCAAAAAGGGTGAAGAATCAGGACTTTTCAGGAAGTCAGAGATCCCTGAGGGTGTAGGCTTTGGCCATGTGTTTAAACAAGCAATCCTGCACTGCTCAAAAGACAGGAGTGAATACAGCCCGTGTGTGAGGCAGGAGAGGGACTGGGGAGGCTTCACAATTTTGTGTTTGCACCCATTTCAGGTGAGTCAGGACCATGGGCTGGATTGTCAGTTCTTCCAGACTCCAAAGCAGCTCAGAGGATGCAGAGCAAAGAACAGGAGAATGAGGCACATGGCTTATGCAGACTGTTCCGGATTTTTTGCTAATCTGAAAAAGTGAAATTCTACCATTATTATGACTAGTTCTGACGCTGATTCTTCTCAGGGAGTTTCCAGTTCAGTACCACTTGCAAGGTACCTGCTATCTCAATACACACTTGACGGGACTGCTCATCATGACAAAAAAGAGTAAGCCCTTAGGGGAACAAAATAAGGCTTTGTGCATGCCAGTGAAGATGTCAGTGCAGATGAATGCTGGTAACTTCTGGTCAGGAATTAACAGACATCCATCACAAGTGTAACTGTGTTGGCTTCACCTTTCCCAGAAGCTGTTGCCCAGAGCTAGAGTTGTCACAATATCCTTAGAAAAGGGAGATGCAAATGGTATAATCATCAGACTAAAGGTATTTTGAGACAGGTTTCTCAAATCTTAACAGTATCTCAAATCTCTCAGGATTCTATTTCTTTGATTTTACTTTTTTAATACTTTCCCCTATGATTAGATTATTTTAGTGTTTGTCTCAACAACTCAGTGCAATGAAAGGAGCAATTTGAGGATTGTGACTAATTGCTATAGTATTTCTTATATCAGATATTAAAGCAATATAAAAATCACACAAAAGAAAGAGCATGATTTCATGTTATGAAACATTGCAGAATGAACCTTACTTCGTGACTGAAAAAGCAAAACACCCACCGTTCATTTCTCTTTCAGTAGAAAATATTTAGCAGGTGTTTTTCAGTTTCTACAGGAAGATCAGCAAATTTAGTCTTTAGGGAAAGGTGCAGATGTGCATGTATACCTATATGTACCTGTGCTCTGGTTTCACCTGAGTCTGATTACTTACATGAGAGAGAAATGCATAAACTAAAAAGGTGAAGTTTTAAATAGCTGTAGTTCTTTAAATTGCAGAGCATTGTATATAAGTCATCATAAAATTAGTGTGTACTGGGAAATGTCTGTAAATTAAAAGGAAGATCGCTGTTATTTTCCGTAAGACCGTGGGGAGTCAAGGTCTTCCATTTAACTTCAGGATTCATTAATATTTCATACTCCTGTTCTCAGACAGGAAAGAGTGAGAAGATACTTATATAAATTAAGAGTTACCATGGTTATCAATGGCCATAAAATACTTTAGAAGGCTAAACAAATCTGTAACTACTAGAAATTAGGGTGAAACTTTTCTGGTATAATCTCCTACACCTATAAATCTATTTTCAGTTTTCCATATATTCATTTGAAGTAACTGATATGACTCATCATCAGAACAGGATATTAGTTAGACAGACTATGAGCTGGTTCTCACTCACACCATGTCAGCTCGTTTATTTGAGTGGACTTGCAGAGATTAAGATAACATTTCCCATTTGGTCTTCATGACCATGTAATCTCTCCATGTTCTTCTGTTTGTCCTCTGTAGCATGATTTCTGTTACTACCTTTCTTGTTGGAAAATTAAAATCTGTAAGTGAACTGTTGGGATATCAAGACAATCATGTTCTTACATATCTCAAGGTAAATAAGATAGATAAAACACTCATTAAATAAAAATGTATGAGCAACAAAGAAAGGTAAATGTTGGCCCACCTCATCTGAATGATTCATCCAAAGTCACTTTCAGTGATATAATCCTTGCCATGAAGTAATCATA
Organism: Myiotriccus ornatus; assembly: GCA_036023395.1. Taxonomy (NCBI): domain Eukaryota; kingdom Metazoa; phylum Chordata; class Aves; order Passeriformes; family Tyrannidae; genus Myiotriccus; species Myiotriccus ornatus. Next base: position 84,593,633 of record JAYRBT010000114.1, read on the forward strand.
AAAGTGCTAGCAATAATTAGCCATGGGGTTGATGCATACTGAATTAATGAGCCCTCCATCCTGGGGTTCCTCTGCTCAGGGGAAAAATTTTATGTTGCCTGTTTTAGCTATTTTTTTGTGATAAACAACATCAGTTCATTATAATAAAAAGAAGGCTTAGAAAGCAAAGAACGAGGCCCGTAAAAGCCACATGCTGAATTAAGACCAGCTGAATCTAGCCAGACTGTATAAACGGGGTGTATCTTGCACCCTGTATCTCCCTAGGACTAAGCTGTTATAACCTTTCAGGACCCACAGTAGAATGTCCTCTCTCGCATAAGTCAGAAGGTCTCATGAGATCATCAACTCCAAAGTCCTCTTCAAAGCAGAGCTGACACCGAATTTAAAAAAGGTTACTTAGGGCTTTGATTCATAAGGTCTTGGAAACCTCCAAAAGAGACCACACGGAGCTCCACTTGTAACCAGCTTCCTGAAAAAGAACTAACCTTTAACCATGGTCATCTAAATCCTCTTTTTCTAAAATCAAAAATAGATCCAGAATATTTTTCAAAAGGTGGCAGCGTCTATAATCTGTCAACTGGTATATTCATGGACACTCAGATAAGGCACAGACCTTAGGACATCATCTTGTCATTAATTAGTCACATGGTTGCTTGAAGAATTATCTACTCACAGTTTAGGGAACTTAATGGAATGGTTCACAGAATCATAGAATCAGCTGGGTTGGAAATGACCTTCAAGATCATCAAGTCCAACCCTTGATCCAACACCCCTGTGGTTACTAGACCATGGCATTAAGTGCCACATCCACAGCCTTCCCCTCATCCACCACGTGGGTCATTTGATTATAAAAAGAGATCAGGTTGGTCAGACAGGACCTGCCCCTCCTAAACCCGTGCTGGCTGGCTCTGATCCCTTGTCCATCCTGTAGCTGCTGTGTGATTGCACTCAGGATGATCTGCTCCATAACCTTGCCAGGCACTGAGGGCAGGCTGACAGGCCTGTAGTTTCCCGGGTCTTCCTTGCAGCCCTTTTTGTGGATGGGTGTGACGTTCACCAACTTCCAATCCTCTGGGACCTCCCCAGAGAGCCAGGACTGTTGGTAAATGATGGAGAACAGCTTGGTGAGCTCTCCCTCTACCTCCCTCACCACCCTAAGATGGATCCCATCTGGTCCCATAGACTTATGAGGATCCAAGTGGCTCAGCAGGTCACTGACTGTTTCCTCCTGGATTACAGGGGGGCTATTCAGCTTCCTATCTCTGTCTACTAGTTCCAGAAGCCAGTTGCCCTCAGGACACCTGTCTTACTGTTGAAAACTGAGGCAAAGAAGGTGTTAAGTACCTCAGCTTTTTCCTCATCTTTGGTGACTATGTTCCCCCCCTCCATGTCCAATGAAGAACTAAGGTTTTCCTTGCCTCTCCTTTTGCTATTGATGTATTTGTAGAAGCACTTCTTGTTATCCCTAACAGAAGTGGCCAGATTGAGTTCAAAGTGTGCCTTTGTCTCTCCAGCTTTCTTTCTACATGACCTAACTATATTCGTAAACTCTTCCTGAGTAGCATTCTATGAGTAGTCATAAAATATCCTGAGTCGGAAGGGATCCACAAGGATCATCAAGGTCCAACTCCTGGCTCTGCACAGAACAACCCAAAGAACTACACCATATGCCTGAGAGCATTGTCCAAATTCTTCTTGAACTCTGGAAGATTTGGTGCCATCCTCCCAAGGGAGCCTGTCGGGGTGCCCAAGTACCGTCTGGGTGAAGAACCTTTTTCTACCATCCAACATAAACCTCCCCTGACACAATTTCAGGGCATTCCCTTGGGTCTTGTCACTGGTCACCACAAAGAGATCAGTGCCTGCCCCTCCTCTTCCTCTCATGAGGAAGTTGTAGACTGCAATGAGTCTCCTCTTCTCCGGATTGAACAAGACAAGTGGTCAGTCTCAGCTGCTCCTCATGTGGCTTTCCCTCTAGACCCTTCACCATCTGATCTTGTTAGTTTTCTTATATTTATTGTGGTAAAGGTTTCTTACACAATATTTACAATATTTATTGCTTCAAACAAGGACTTTCCTCTAGCATTATAGATGTAACTCCAAGAGTTGAAGAAACTTGGAATGATTAGTTATAATATTTTTCTTCAACAGCTCTAGCATACTTTTTAAAAAATCAGTTTTGAGTTGCATCAGATGTTTTAGTTCTAAAAGACAGCTGTGTGGCCACAACTGATGGCAACATCCTTCTTTACTGTACTTAAATTGTAAATAAATTTTATTTAAGCTTGCAAAGTGGCGTCAGGTTTCCTCTCAAAATCTTAATCATAATGTAAATTATGAATAATCTATTAGAACAATCTTTACCTATGTTTAATATAGTACATGTAAATACTTCTAAGACTCCTTTAAAGTTCTCCAAGAGTTTTGTACTTCTGTGATTAAAAAAAACAATCATTAAAAAGTCTATCATTTCTCCGAATAAAGTAACTTGTTGACCATACTACTTCCTCTGACTTTTTTTCGAATTTGGAAAATAGTTTTGAAACACGTTGATGATTATCCCCATTTCTTATAACTTTCAGAGAGAGCCATTGTCTGGAGGTGTCAGTGCTCCTCTTCTCCACATCACAGACAACATCACCACCAGTTGCTCTCTGAGTGTACGTCCCTGCTGTGCTTTAAAATATCGCAGTTACCCAAAAATGGCAGACACACTCCCTTCCTCCCTCCAGTAAAAGCTGAGTGGTGTCAAGCACAGTAACCTTATCCTAATAGGTTAATGTACTTCCCTTTTTTCACATTTACCAAGATGCAAAATTGCTGTTCAACACAGGCATACAAAATGGTGAGAGACTTCATGCTGAGGACAGACAACTAGCAGGATGATGGGAGGCACAGAGTGAAGGCTTTCTCTTTCTGATGCTGGCTGGAGTCGTTCAGCAGTAGACAGTGAGAATATCAGCCTTCTTTAGAGCTCTTGCCTCTTACCAATTGTTACTAAAAAAAAAAAAAAGGATTTTTACTGGGCACAGATCCCTGCTATCTGTGGTTTCATACATTACAGTAAAGGTCACTGTGCCATTTTCCAGGCAATTTTGAAACTCCCTCCTACACTGTAACAGTCGGTGTGTATCTGTGCACAACAAAAAAACTGAGATGGGCAAAATGCTTTAACATTTTTGAAGCAAGGTTCAGACAGATTTTTTCAACAAACTATTAGCACTTTTTTTAACAATTATTGGCAATAACTGGGCTGCTTCCTTTCCCAAAAAAAGTTTTCATTTAATCCCACAGGCTAATTTCATACAAGGAGGTATAATTTGGGAACATTCAATAAAGCATTCTCAGAATTGTGAGGAACACGAGTCATCAAATATGCATTACTCATTCAGAGCACTCCTCAAGCTGAGTGTTGTTGCTCTTAAGTATGTGTGGGGGTCTTTGATAGCCAAAGGTCATTATTAATCACAGTTTGCTGTGGTCAGACAGCAATCTTAACCATTCACCACAATAAAGGCAGGAAAAGGGTTCGGCTTGTGTGTTAGATAAGAACAGTTCCTCCTCATCTAAAAATTTTAATCTACCAGAAAAAAAGAGTTTCAGGGTATTTACAAATGTTAATAATATGAGGCAGGCTGAGCTACCACTGAACTACGAAAAAAACAACTTGAGACATTTAGTGGATTGCCATTTAAGATTATATAAGGAATTCTTATTCTCATTATACACTCTTTGTAGCCTATTAACACTAACAAAATTAAACCAATAGCGTAGTAAGACACGTTACTAAAACTAGATCACAACACAAAGAGGATTAGGTTCAAACCAGAATAGAAATTTAAGATACTGATTCAAATAATCCAGAGTGTCTGAAAAAGTCTTTAAAAAGTGCTGCAAATTGACAGCAAAGAATGAATTTATTCTATTTTTAGGTGTCATTTGGAGTTGGTAAGTGCCAAAAACCTAAAACCAAATTTCTATATTGGGGCAATAAGTTCAAGCTTTAAATTTTCTTCTTGTAATTTCTTTTATGTGATATGGTGTTGAGGGCATCTTTCAGCTCCAGATTACACATTGTATTATTATCAAATTGCTTATTAAGTGGAGATTTAGCAAGTATTTACTTATAGAAAATTACATTTTGCTATCTTCAGCTCTCTAGGTCTTTTGAGGATTAACACAAAACTCTATTAATAGCACAATATAGTACTGTGCAAAACTGCAGGCATCTTTCTGTGGATATAATCTGGTGTATGCTCACAGCTATGCCTTTACTTGCACATGCAAAAAATCTGAGATTTGCATATGCTGCTTTTTATGAACAATTTAAGAGTTCAAGCAGAAAAGAGAAAGCAAAACGCCCTAAGATTATTTAAAAAAAAAAAAAAAAGACAAAACAAACAAACAAACAAACAAACAAAAAACCTAAGTCTGAAAGTCACACTAGCACTATAGAGGTAGATGATAGAGGTAGAACTATAAAGTGAAGCCAGGACATAATCTGCTGGCACCTAAATTCAACTTCATTTGTTTCCCAGAGGTTCAGAGGGGCTTGTCAAGGACTGGAATGACTTTCACTCCCCACATCTTTGGCTTCCACAATCTCCTCCTCCTCTCATGAAACTTTCTGACTTGAAGGATGAGGCAGCATTGCTTGTATTATTTCTGCCTCACAACACTTTCCTCAAAGTCCTGGAAAAAGTAAGCTTAAGCCTTGCCTTGGAGTCATGCAGCTTATCCCATTCAGAGGTGATTGCTGCACATCAATAAGAAATGCTTTGCTTTAGTTAGTAACTGAAAAATAGTCTAAATTTTTTTATGAAATGGAAAGTCATGTTCATCTTCCATAAAATAGAACAAAACTCCAGGTGTATAACATCAATTCTGAAAAACTGTGACTAGAAAGGAATAAAAAAGCACAATTGGTACTAAAATATGATTGAAAGCAAGCAGTAAGAAAGAAGACATTCAATTCTCATTTGACACTAGAATTAAGAAATAGTAATGTATATTTAGTCTTAGCATTCCCTCTTCCTTCACAGAAAATGAATAAAGAAAATTTTTCTCTCAGACATTAAAATCTTTGTAACAGGAAGAAACTAACTTCACAGCTCATCCTGATTAAACCAAGCTGAAAAACAGATTTTAAAGTCTAAAAAAAAAAAAAAAACAAAAAACAAAACCCACAACTATTTCTATTATAGTTTAGAACAGCATCATCTATTAAAAAAAAATCTAGAAATGAACTGCTGGATTATAGTTTTTAATTTCACATACATAACAGCATCACAAAAAGCCACTGCATTGGAGCTACATAAAAAAACCTCTTCATTAGCTAATGGGCAAATAAAAAAACAGATTTTGCTCATTGTACACAACTGATATTACCTTGAGTCTATCTTCCAATTTAGATGTTTAGGAAATTTCCATTTCCCATTTCCAAATTTCCATGTTTAGGAAACACCATCCTACCTTGATTTTGCAAGAAATTTATGAGGACAAGCTAAACTGTGCTGCATATATTGCTAGTTTTCCTCAGCTCCAAATGATGTGCCGGTTTTTTCATACTCACTGTGATGACACAAAATACTACATACACAGAACCGAGTTGCATATTTTTTTCAACTCCCCTTTCTTAGAGTTGGCAATGTCTAACACTTTCTAAAGTCAAGGAGTTTCTTTATAAGGGTCTATGGTTTAATAGTATAGCTTTAGTTTAATAGTTCCCACTTAGAAAAATTCCACATTCTTGCAAAAAATCAAATGCTCTGCTCGACTCTCAGAGATTCGTTTGCAGAACACTTGCATATGTAAGTTCTTTGCAACTCCAAAGTTATTTTAAGAATGAATACCTGATGCCTAGTTGCTTCCTATGCAAGACATTTCTTTAAAGAAAAAAATAAGCATTTACCTGTAGAAAGAGAAGATGAAAAATTGTGTATTATAGTTTTCCCTTTTGCAAACAAAAATAAGATTGTGTGGCAACAAAGCTTTTGCAACAAACTGTGCATAATTCATGAATATGAAATACAGTGTGAACATTAATGCTCAACTCTTAAGATCATTTGCATGAACTCTAGTTTATTTGCAGGGATATTTTGGCAAACGTTGTGGAATATTTATTCCATTATTTTCTGAAAGTGTTTGTACTGCCCTTCATATTGACGAAAAGGGAGAGTGTACTGAAGTACAAGAAACCTGCTCTTATGGAAATGTTTTTCCATTGTCTCTGCATGTGCCAAGTACCATACATCTTCTTTCGCCGACTTAAAAATAAGTCCTTTAAAAGTAAGGGCTTGCAGGGGCTAACACGGTGGTCTAAAGTTTTAGTGATTTCTGTTATCCTTTTGACAGGAGGAGGAGAGAGAGATTAATTTTTTATATAGTTCCATAAGTCAGATGGATATGGGAGTGTCACAAAAAAAGGAAATAGAGGGGTGAATGTGAGGAAACTGTCTCCTCTGTACACAGAGAGCATTTCTCTTCAGTAAAAAGAGCTCATGAAAATGCACAGCCAAAAATAGTAGACACAGGAAAGCATTTTCCAGAAACAAAATTCTTAGCCATATTTAAGTATAATCTGTTGACCATTATGTTAACATGATTAAAAAAAAATCATGCAGAGGCCACTTTATGTAGCATTATTCACTGTCATTTCAGCAGATTATCTTCATTTGTTATGTGCATGAATACTGTGGATCTTCTGTCTTTCAGACAGTAAGATTTTCTCTAAGTGCTGCTGGGGATAGCAGAATGCACGCATAACATATACCTCAGCTTTAGCAGGAGTTCTAGCATTGCCTTTCTAAAGTGAAATACGGGAATAATCTTGGAAATTAAATAAGGGATTTTGGCCTAGATGAAACCATTACAGGGTAGTGCAAAAGTTATTTGAAAAGAGTATTCAGACAGAAGATTTGAAACATTTAGTATCAAAACGGTAGCACATATTAGTGGAATTATATTCTAGTTCCAGCTCTGGCCGGTATCTTCACCTTAATGGTGGGCAAAAATGTAAATAAGGGCATCAACACCTAAGAGAGCATTGAATGACAGGATAAAAATTTCAAATTCTCTCAACACATTTGAGAAGCGGTCAGGAAAATGTAAGATGCAATTTAATAAAAACAAGTGCAAGTCTAAACATTTTTGTAGCAACGAACAGCTGGTTGGGGACAACTATCTTAACAGCAGTCTAAACAGGCACAATCTAAACATAACTTAAAGTTATCATGCTGCTGCAAAAAGGGTAAACAATATTATGAGATGTGTGAGCAGGAGTTAAACAAGGATATTTTCAGATCTCACAGACCAAGATTCATCTAATGCTCTTCTCTTTCTCAGTTTCATTTTCTGTCCAACAAAAAAGCCCTGTCTACTTCTCCATATCAGGAAGCGTGTCTGTCTTCTCTGTGTACGCAGCTTAGCTTTTCCTCCACCACTCCTTTTTCTGGCCTAGAAGATTTTATATTTGCAAGTTAGAAAGCAATTTGCTGATTCTCACCACTTGTATTTGTCCTTTCAAGCCTTCAGATCCACAGAGTCAAGACTGATGAAACACGGATGCATATGGTTGCAGTGCTTTTTGCATTAACAAACCTGTTAAGGATGTCATCCTTGAAAACCCACTTATAAAACTCAAGTAGAACCCTAAATGTTTCTTTTATCCACCAGAATTAAAACTCCCATTCCCAGGTATTCTCCAAGTATAGTATTTCAGTGCATTCATAGCGACATTTAGCCAGGTTGTCCATAAAAACTGCTGTCCTAGGGAGCTCCAGGTTATCCTCTCTCTGTGGAAGTTCTCTGACCACAAGATACACAGAATACACCATGGAACAGGATAGCTGCATATTCACGCTAGGGCTTCAAATTCAAGTCTCAGGGGCTCCATGGGTTCTCCATGGAAAGTGCGGAGCCTGGTGGGTCCATAAGGTGTCGAAGAAAGAAGGCCATACATAGAACTCTGGAGTTACAGGACTCCTCCAGTAATTCTTTGTTATGCATTTATTACATTAGTATATAAACAATTTCGTATATGAATCCAGACTTCAAAGCCTTTTATGATCAAACCAGTCTGCAGTACCAGATATAAGTCTAATTCACATACTGCACTTAGCCTCCTGTTTCAACATATTCACCTCAGGTTATTCCATGTCATTTCTGGGGTTCACAAGTATCATCTAATCTCAGTTGAAAAATTGCCAGAGTGCCTGGGAAGTGTTCAGCAGAGCAAAACACCTAATCAGTTACTGGCAAATTACCTTCATCTGTCTCACGTAGGTCTCCCAGGAGGTCAAGTAAAATTATCAGATCAGAAAAGTACTTTCTCCCTCTTTTTATACTCTGGGAGAATACTCTTCAAATTACATAGTTTAGGTACCCATGTTCAAAAGCATGGGTACTCTACTATAAGCAGAGGCTTTTTAAAAGTACAGAACTAGGCATTTTGATGACTAGTCATTTGATAGTGTTGAAAGTTGTTGCTATCACTTCATAAGCCATCTTCCTAGTATACTTGACAGATTTCATAAAAGATCCCACTCATAGGAGGATAGACTGGGTGAAAGCCTATTACTTAAGTCTAAGCATCCTTAAAAAATATCTTCCAAAAAGACTCCTTACCAATGGGCATTGTGAAGGTAGAATTTAGAGACCTGGTATCAAAGCCCAGTCCTTAAATAGGCAATAACATTACTGAAAAATTCTTTCCTTGGGAACAAATTGTAAGAAAACACACCTATTCTGCAATGAATAATAAGTACAGTGAAAAACACTAGGGATTTAATTACAGTGTAGCAGTGGGCACGGCTGTCAGCTGTATTCCAAGTGCAGCACGGAGGGGAAACACAGACTTTTCCTCTAATGAAATAACTTGTGTAACTTTCAGCCTGGACATCTGGGGAGGAAAGGGAAGATATGGAAAATTTAAATCCAGAGAGACTTCACAGACTCTCCATCATGACCAATATGCAAGTGCAGACAAGAGAGATGCTAAATACATAAGTCAGTGCAACTCAGTTCCCCCACAGCCTCATAGAAAAGAAGCAGGATTTGAGAGTGCAGCTGCAACAGATCTCCCTGAGTGCCTCTAGTTCTGCAGCCAAACACTTTCCCCACTCTATGGGTTCTACCACAGCTTCACGGAGACACACACTCTTGGCAGGAAATCATACACAAGCAAAAGAAACCTGTCATCTACAGCAAAACATCAAAAGACTGATTCAGTCTTCAGTGCATCAACACAGGCTTGTGTTTCTGCCATTACCTTAAGAGTGGAGACCTGTAATGGGTTTCCAAGGCTGGGTTTTGGTAGTAGGGGGTGCTACAGGGGTGGCTTATGTTAGAAGATGCTAGAAGCTTCCCCTGTCCCATGGAGCCAATGCTAGCCGGCTCCAGGACGGACTTCCTGCTGCTGGCCAAGGCTGAGCCAATCAGGAGTGATAGTAACGCCTCTGTGATAACATATTCAAGAATAGAAGGTTGTGGCACAGAAAGAATTCCAACCAGGGAAGAGCTGAGTGAGAACATGGGAACAGCAAAGTAGACACCAAGGTCAGTGGCCCCTGTGGAGGACCCACACAGGTACAGCTCATCCATGAAGGACTGAATCCCCATGGAGGACTGACCCACGGGACAGCAGTTTCATGAAGAATTGTTGCCCAAGGGATGGACTCACGCCAGAGAGGTCCACCAAGGGCAGTGTACTGTGGAGGGACCCCACTGGAGCAGGGAAAGGACTCCTCTCTCTGAGCAGCAGCAGAAATAACAGCTGACTGTAACCCCCATTCCACATCCCCCTGCATCGCTGGGGAGGGAGGAGGGAGAACGTGGAAGGAAGGAGAGGTGGGGGGAAGGAGTTTTTAAGACTGTTTTATTTCTCACTCTTTGGCTCTTATCCTGATAGTAATAAATTTAAGTACTATCCCCACTTTGATTCTGTTTTGCCCATGAAGGTAATTATTAACTGACTTCTCCCAGCTCTTAACTCAACTCATGAATCCTTCGCTGTTTTTTTCTCTCCTCTGTCTGGTTGCAGAGGGAGTGAGAGAGTGGCTTTAGTGGGTACCTGGTATCCAGCCAGGGGAAACCCACTACAAGATCCTATATAACCGCAGCACATTTACATACCTACAAAACCAAATTTGTGATTGGATCGATCAGCTTTGAACTATAACTGAACTTTCAATTTCTGGAGCTGATACTCTTCTTCCTCCAATGTAAAAACCCAAGAAGGTGATTTTGGAAAATAACCAAATTAAGCAACTCCTTTCCCCTTGTAAACAGGAAAAAATCCTGTCAGAACTCACCTAAGCAGTGAGTCCTAACAACCACTCTTTCATTTGTTCACCAATGAAATCTGTTAGTCCTGAAGTACCACAAGTGTTATATTACAGGTGTGTCCTTACATAGAAGTTTCCGAGACACTTCTTATCAAAATAAGCATTGAAAGATCAAGTATTTATAAACAGGAGGGATTAAGTTTAAGATCCTGCCTTTTTATATAGACATTCCAAAAATCTATAGGCTGTCTGGTAAAAAAAACTAGATATATTGGTCTCTCCTGAGCTCCTATGCTATGAATCTATGCGACATTTTTCTCTGCAACAGCATTCCTGCAAATATCAAATATTCTATCTTCAATGCCAGTGATCATATCTATTTACCTTCCTAATAACCAGTCTTCTGGAGAAGTTAAACCATGGAACACTCTGACCTGAAAAAAATTATAGCCAGCAAAAAGTCACAGAACGGCAGCCAACAGTGAGGAAATAATGTAATGGAAGCAACAACTGCATAGTCCAAGAAAAACAGTTGTCCAACACTTATGTCTATGATAAATAGCTAATGAGGCATTCATGAATGGCCGCCAGCTCTGAAGTCCTCAAGGGATGCAGGCATTCAAATGATCATGGAAAGTTGTAAAACTCAGAGCCCTGGGAGCTGCTAGCTCATGGGATTGGCTGTGAGTTTTACTTTAATATAGATATAGGGTTCTTCAATACCTCGAGGTAGTGTCAAGAGAGTAAGACACAGGTTTGTTCCCAAGGAATTTCTTTATTTATTTGAGGGAGTAAACAAGGGGACTTGGCCAAAGTTCAAAGAACACCACACAAGCTAGACAAAAATGTTCCACTACAAAACTGATTCAGCATATACTATTAATTCACAACACTTAAAATCCAGTAAACCAACAACAGTTAAATCAAGATCCAGTACACCAACAACACTTAAGGCAAAATCCAAGCAATTCCACACAACTTAAATCAATATTCAATCCCTCCAGCTCCAAAACACCCCAAGCATCAAGTAAGGAGCAAAGAAAGAGAAGCAGAGGGAGCAAGAAAAGGAGAAAGAGGGAGACACAGATTATATAGCTACCATTGAAGGCTTGTGGAAGACCAGCTCTCACAAGTTCAAGTGGCAAGGCCACAAGATAAGGCAAACACATACTCTTGGTTTTATTTGCTCTGGTCCCTATGGCCAACCCCTCCAGGCAGGGTCTCTGAACCCACTCGGGGGGTTCCAGGTCAGGGTCAGGGGCAGTGCTCCCAGTCCCTGCCAACCTAAAATGGATTAGGGGCTGTAGGAGCTGAGGGATGTTTTAGTTTCCCTGGGCTGCTTGTGACTGACAGCTACTCCAGCACTTCCCCATGTGGGCTCCAAGGGCCTGCCATGAGGGATATGACACCATCTCACCTCCATGAGGTTTGACCCATCCATTCCCCCTCCACACACACACACACACACTCTCCTCACAAGTTAGTTCTGACCCAGTAATAATTTATCTGGTGTCTAACAAAAGTATAGGGGTGAATGGGAGGAAAAAACTTTTCCTATACTTAATCTATTTATTTTCAGCTATTTATATAACAACAAAATAAAACTTCTTTTATTTTTTTTAGCAGTGCTATATATATTTATATGGATATATATGTGTTGGTAGAATACTTGGACTGATTTGACCTACAGTTTTGTTATTGATTTCACTGGCATTTGTATTTGGCCTTTAAATTATTTTTCTGGAAGTTAGAAATATATATCTACTATAAATAATCATATTTTTGCTTGAAAATACAATTATTTGCTGGAGAGGTTACTTTTACCCATCATTGCCTTTACAGGGACCACACTACACATGTTCCTCTCACCTTTGAACAACATCTTTCCTCACAGAAGTCCTGGGTGCTGCTGTTTCCCCAGACACCACGACTGCAAGCTGCATTGCACGTTGCATGCTCATCTTCAGTTTTCCCAGCTGTATGTGCTACATGTATTTAACTTGTCGAGCACCCTTACAGAGCAACAGAGGCAAAGAGACACATATTCTGCAAAAATCTTTATGTGTGTGGTAGGCTTGATTCAAGCTGTCACTGTTTTGGAGGTCTGGGATGGCTTCTGTGATGTGGCTGGAGACTGTATCTTGATCATCTAGTGGGTATCATTAAAGGAAGCCTAAAGGGGCCATCTGATGATCATGGTTAAAGGAGGCTCAGAAGGGTTGACCAGAGCTGCAGAATACAAACACAAACAAGCCCCAGGGCCATCACTGCTACTGTGCAATTGTTGTGTTTGCTGACAAATGCAGACAAGAATGTGCCCAAGATCTCACCCTCGAGAAAGACTACAGCAAAACAAAAATTAAAACTATTTCCTTGTTGCACAGCAAAACCAATAGAAAACGTGGTTAAATCAGATGGGGCAGAAGTTATGGCCTCAGGAATTGGTCCAGCATCCTGTAGACAGTAGCCTGGATAGTTTAGTGGTTTGATCTATCACCCACTGAAAAGGTCTCAATCCAGAAAGGCCAGATCAGTCCTGATTCCCATTCGGCACATGAATTGTATGTACAGTAGGACCAAAGTTATGCCAAGAACACAGCAGTCCCGTTTTTGCTCACAGTTTGCACCTTCTTCCACAAATTATGCTGAAAAAAAATGGCCTTTACATGGCAATGCTAAGTTTCACCTTCTCATCTTTAGCAGGATCTATAGAATATAGATGGTATTGTAAATCCCATTTTCTGCAGTTGGCTTTTGGACTCTGTCTTTTTGCTCCATTATCTGGTGTAACCCTTTACTCCATGGTCATGTCCTGCCTTCATTCTCATTCCTAAGGCGTGTCTTTTTGACCTCCTTTTCCTGTCTGAGGTGTTCCCTTCACACTCTCAGTTCCTCTGTTGCTCCTGAGCTTTTCTCTAAGCATCTCAGTAACATTTCAGTAGTAGCTACTGTAACCCTATCACCAGAATTTCTAAAAGTTTTTTGGGGTTTACTTTGTCCACTAGTATAAAAAAATTGGGGATTTTGTCCCTGTCTTTTTTCTGGATTCTAGGGCCAGTTAGCTGGAAGGTTGGCATCTAGCCTTTAAGGTTAAATGTTGTAAATTTTCAGGATGAAAAAGGCATTCTTTCTGACATTTAAAAATCTCAGGATAAGGGAACTATTAGGTTAGAAGTAGTCAGAGTACTTCTCTGAACAAAGTAGACAAGAAGTTTTATTCAGGGCTGTACTCTTTGCTAGATCTGGCTCCTACTCTAACCCTTTGTCATAATATGGGATATGGTTATCTGCCATCTGCTTCAGAAAGATTAGCAAATGACATCATTTTAAAATAATCCTAAAATTGCAATTTTTTTTAAGTCATGTATTGAATTGATAGAAAAAATTTGTTTCTCTGTAATGGAATTAATTAGTTTTATATACTAGAAAAGAACAGAGATGAGAAAATAGCCATTTTCAGATGCTTCCTGCTTAAATTTCACCATAAACTTGGATAGACATATTTTAATATCCTGACACTATAAAGCTATCTGGTACTTATGTTGGCCTTTTTTTGTCATTGTCGTGAAAATAAGTCATAAAAATATATCCATAGTCTTGAATTTATATTAAGATTGTAATAAATCTTAGACACCTCTGTACTGGAGATGGAAAAAATGATGAGGTCATCCCATTGAAGTGCCTGCCAATGAAGGAATATTTTCTGCAGTGTAGCATCCACTGATTTATAGCCAGATTGGACAAATGGCTTAAGTGATGGTTTCCCTTCTGAGAGCTACTAAGACAACAGCAATATGAAATGTATTATGGAAACTAACCATTGTATTTCTTCCAGAAGCTATTTCATATCACAAATATCTAGTCAATCATACTCATAATATATTGAGCAAATATATTGCTCAACATATTAAAAGTAAAACAAGCTTGACACTTAACAAGGACGAATAAAAAAAATGACTACAACTTTGATTGAAACTGACGTAACTCTTTTCCATTCAGTGGAACAGAGCTGTAAATCATTTCTATCTCACACTCATCTGGAGCCAATATAATAATCTCTGGTAGTTTTGAAATGCAAGAGAGGAGATGAAAATTACAATACCTACACAAAACATTCCTGGTCTGAAGATAACGTTGTGTCTGCATTACCAGCAACCAATTCTGGACTCTCTATTCATTTCAAAGTCCCCTGCACACCCTCTCTTGTGCACTGTAGTACCCTAGGGGATGGTTTCACAGTTGGTTTAAGAACACATCCAATCATGCTGTCACTGGAAGGGGCAGTGCACCACCCACCCCAGAAGCACATTCCTGAATATCACCTCTTTGGCAGCCATGCCAGCTAAATTGCTGAACCACAAAGTGAACAGAGAAGCTGCAAAGAGCGTGGGAGATGCCCTGCTGTTTATCTGGGTTCCCCACGCCCTTGCTGTTGCTGAGTTTGAAGGTTAACATGACCATGCAGAGACAACTTGAACAACACTACTACATGTATATTTTACACATGAATCTTCTGCTTGAAGCAGCTCACAAAGATGAATTCTGGAGAAGCATCTGCTCTGCCATTACAGTTCAGACAAAACTAAATACCTTAGTGTTTACAGACATCCCTGGATGTCTGTTGTCATAAAAAAAGATACTAACATTTTTCTGTGACACATACATACAAAAACATACTTATAAAACACTCCAGTCAATAAACAATTGTAGGTAGCTTTGAATGTATAAGCATGTAAAGTCCATTATTTCTTAGTTGTAAGTATCAGTTGGATTTTGATTTTGCTGTTCAGTAAATATAGCTAAGTCAAGAAAACATTTTTAAATAATGTTTTCTAGACTTAGTTATATTTACTGAACAGAAAAATCAAAATTTTTAATAATGTTTTTTAATAAAGTTTTCTTGGTTATTTGTCCTGCAGGTTGCACAAATTTCTCAAATATGACTGTTTATTCTTATCTATGATCCATTCAGTTTCAGTATATTATATATCTTAAGAAACTTAGAAAAAAAACCTTACTGGTGTCAGACTTGCATTCACTGGTGGAAAATGATTCCTTCTTTGACATAACTTTGCCTGGTTCAGATTGATTAATATGAGCTGGGTCATATTGAAGAATGCACAAAACAGTCATAATTTTAGACTTAAGGTTATATTCAAATATAATAAGTTGCAAAATATAGCCCTATTTCAAGAATGTATAGTATAAAATTTATGTATAATAAAGTGTACATACATATATAGATGCATATGGATCTTGTATGATGCTTGAATACTTCACACTTTTGAAATAAGATCACTAACAGATGAAGCTGTTTTCCTCTCTGTTTTTTCTTGCATTTTCAATAATCAAACTATCTCTGAATTCTCTGCTGCAGCTAAAGGACAAAGCTTATATACAATGTGTTGGGATGTGGTTAAGAAAGTCAAAGCCTGTCTAGAGTTGAATCTGGTGAGGTACATGAAAGGTAATGAGCAGAACTTCTACAAGTGTATCAGTTGCAAAAGGAAGACCAAGGAAAACTGGTCGAGCTACTCAGTGCTTTTTTGCCTTACTGGTGTGACTGGAGTTCAGGAATCCCAGGTCTTCGAGGCCGTAGGAAAGTGTGAAGAAATGTAGACATACTTAGTCTATACAAAGCTGTGAGGAGGGGTTGATAGACCAGATGGGTGTGCTGCCATTCAGAGAGACCTGAGAAGAAATGGGTGGACAGGAACCTCATAACATTCAACAAAGGGAAATGGAAATTCCTGGAGAGGAATAACACCATGCACCAATACACTCTGGGACAACCAGTGGAAAGCCGCTTGGCAAGAACAAAATTTGTGGTGGTTTTCCAACTTATCAGTGATATTCTGTGATATTTTACTTACAATGCTGACAAACTCTAAAGTTACTTATGTGTTTCAGCTATTAAAAAGTTACAAATTCACACTAAAAAGTATGTTATCACCTTTTAAACCATAGATCTGGTCATAGCAACGAACCAGTCATGAACTAAAGCTGTGTCAGACCTTGGAGCGTTTTTTAACTTTCCTTGACTGCAAACATTTCCTTCATCTCAGTCTGTCCATTTGTATGTTCCTACTGCGTCTGTATTAAATCTTTATACCTCAGAAAAAATACACTTCCTTTCTTAGGAGACGATTTGTTGAACTTTCCTAGGTCTAAGTTACAGCATATTAAATACCTCAAGTAATCTGTGATAAAAGTTGGCTAATTGAAAACCTCTGCCTTGGAATCCCTTATGAATGGTGTCTGTGCTTAGTTTCAGCTCATAAATTGTTGTTTGCTTTAGGTCATTATATCATTATTTAAAAATTTAATATTTAAAACACTACAACTTAAGAACTTCTATAATCCCAGGCTACAGCTGCATTTAAGAACTGAAAGAAACACATGGGAGTACTAAATAACATGATAAGTAAAAATGTACCCATTGACTTATAGCTGAAAAAAGTCAAAAAATGCTTGCAAGTACTTAGGTTTTCCAGTAATACTTTTAAGAGGTACTTTTAAGAGGTACATTTAAGCCCAACCTAGAAAATACATTTTATTTTATCCCCTTAGAGAGTGATTCTTCATTGTCAAGACAAACCTAAATCTGAAAAAGAAACAGGCACTTGGCTTGAGAAGGGACAGTGAACTCAATTTTATTTATTTATTTTTTTTTTAAATTTCAACTCTTCAATCCTAATTTTGCCAACAACTCAAGGTACTGAGTATAGGAAAAGTTAGATTTTAATAGGTCCCCTGAAGGCAATAACGCAGTTCTGATATCCTTTAATGATTTGGAGTTGTTTGCAGAGACAATCTGAAGATAAACATAGGGTGTGTACAGAAGAAACCACCAAGGCTCTCTGCTTTTCTCCAGGTATTTCCTTCATGTTCAACAAAGCAACCAACAAGTTATTACTTTTTAAAAATCTGGTATTTTTAATCTATTTTCTTTGGTAAACATTACAAATTTCCCATCCAATAGCTGATACGTAATATATGGATTTCTAGTTCCTCAGAGCAGAAATCATACAAAGTAAAAATAAATACTACCTAAAACATAGTAAATTCAGTAAGCAAGTTCTTCCTAATGCAGTCTGTGAGTGGAACCCATGCACTTCCCAGACTTTCTTCAGATCTATTATTCGTAGTCTTTTTGGCATAACTTTATATACTTCTGCTTACAGTGTTTTGGAAAACTTCTATTACAGCTAATTCTAGTGCATTAAAATGAAAACCAATAGATGTTATCATCCCCTGTTTTTAAAAAGAGAGAAGAGCAGCCAAATACATGGCAAATTATGTGAGTCCAGTTCAGGACCATTAGCTTCATATTCAGCTCTGAAACCAGCATTCTGTGGATGCCGTTTTTGTAGGAAGCTATAACCAGAAAGAGGAAAATTGCAGAATTAACCTTTAAACTTAGTCATAACAAATCTTTAAGCATAATTAGCCGCAATACAGTGTCATCCCCATGAACAGAACTTGGGATATCAGCTGTACATAAAGGAAGCTGATTTAAGTCCAAATTAATCACTATTTTTGAAAAAAAATGTGGAATAAATGACCTAACCATTATGAATGGTATTATTCTCTTCCTCCCAACCAAAACCAAGTTCCCACAAGTCAGGGCCTTCTGACATTTTTTTTATACTATAGATAATAAAGTCCATGGTCACCATGATGGTATTTTTTCCTAATTGTTCAAAAGTTGGGGATAACAAGCTCTATTTATTTTTTAGTAGGACTCTGATGAGCTGCTGTTTATCTTACTGCTCCCAGACCACAAACTTTCAAAACAGCCCCAGCTGCTCAATGTCAGCTGTGACCTTCCACTGCTCATGAGCATGTTCTCAAGCCCAAAAGCTTAGAGGTCCTGGAAAGTCATCTTATTCAGTCTTAGCAAACATAACTGCATGCATTAAACTTTCTTGTCTCACCCATCCATTGGAGGCAAGCACACAAATCTGTGAAATCTAATGAAATTCCTGTTATTTTTGTGTCTCCAAACAACTCCAAATCCATCACCTCTATAAGAAACACAAAGCCTTATGAGGAGAACCAGTGGAAAAGCACTGCCAAGTGCTTTAAGGTCCCTTCCAACCCATACATTCCATGATATTGGGATTCACTCTGATGGAAAAGCATTCAGGCAGTCACCATTCTGCATGAGCATGGCTATTTAATCAGAGACCACACCCTATGTTGTTACTACTGTTATTATTTTTATTATTATTTATAATCATATCTTCATCATTCAGAATAGGAAACAGGAAGACATAAAGGTCAGATCTCCAGATGTAATTTGTCAAGTTTCAGTTTTGTGGTTTTTTCTATAGTATCTGACTAAAAGCTTGGAATTTAATCCATTTTATGAGAATTTTCCGCTCAGTATTTTGAACTCCAAATCTCCTTTTAAAGAGAAGTGTAGTAAAGCAAGATGACAAATGGACTTTCAGACCTCATATCATCGCTCTGCTGAAAAATATAATAATCATAAGGCTTGCACAGGAAAAAAAAAAACAAGTACAACTTATTAAGCACTTTTATTTTGTCATGCAGAGGAGGCATTACCTTTGTAGCCTGCATGTTAGCTGTTAACAATTGCTGCTGATTTCCTATAAATGCACGAGAGCAACTGTTGTCCCTAGACTTCTAAACTGTTGTCCCTAGACTTCTATTAACTCCTTCAAACACTGGTTCACTCCTTTGCTATGCAGTATTTCAAAGCAGATAAACTTTAATTCTGTAGTACATATGTCAGCTTATGCAAGGAAAAGGAGCACAGAGGAGCAATGGCACATGAGGGAACTCAAACAGCACTCAGCCCCAACTCCTCCCAGGCCCATCCCAAGAGAGCAGGCAGCCCAGCAACCAAGCCCAGCTGCTGGGGTACCCATACTCTGCATACACATATACATATTTCACACTAACAGACCTTCTTCCTGATCAGCCAGAAAAGGGAACAGAATGATGACATTTATGATTTTGTGTTTGTGCAACTGCTGAGTTGTCTTTTTGTGCCTGTCTGTGTGACACGTACTACATGTATGGACACCTATGCCTGTGTGCCAACTGGGAATGCAGGCTCAGCCTCACTACTGGCTGGACCCAGAGTATGGAGATGCAGCAGTGTCACCTCTGTCAGGCTATCAGATTCAGCATCTCCCTTATGTGCTGTACAAGCACCTATCTCTTTCCAGCAAAAATTAATTAGGTTCACCCCGTTTAAAAGTCCCCTTTCACAGATTGCACTGAGTGAAACATCCCACCTTGGCTGACACATACATTTCTATACATCTTCTTGCTAGAAGAGATTTTCTTCATGGAGAATGTACCATGGTAGAATGTTTGCTTCTTTCAAGCTATAGAAGTTGTAGTGGGGCAGTAAATTATAGAGATGGGCTGGAGGCAAACAAGATAGGAGAAAAGGATACCATAGGTTTACTCAAGTTGAGTAGCACAAAAATATTTGGTGGTGAATTCCAAAAACTGCAGCCACTGATTACAAGATGGTAGCTCAGTGATATTCTCAGTTGTTGAACAGTCTTAGAGAGGACAATAAAACTAAGGGAAACATTCTCAAAAATGTTTGTATTGGAGTTCAAATCAATGTCTTCTCACAGTGTTAGCCTAATACATTGTGAGAGTAGCAGAGTTTTATAAGTAAATATATCCATCTCTATGATCTAAGACTGAGTAAAGGGTGGAAGATCCCTGATCTGCGTGGACCACATACCATCCCTACTCACAGCTTTGTGAACTCAGCTACAAAAATCTCAATTTCAGAGGTACTGTATCAGAACCTCACTTCAGATTTCTCAAAGACAGTGGAGCGTTAAGGGTGCAGGTAGTTTTTAGCAATATCTTTTAGCAATGGTTTCTTCAAAGGCTCCTTGACCTTACATCCATCATTCTTCATCCTTGCTGTCACTCCATAGATTCACTCCAGGCTTAGTGTAAAAACAAGTTTGGCTTGCCAGTCCCAATCATATCCTTCTGTGACCTATTCCTTAATGTGGATGAAAACTGTTGTTTGAGGGGTACTGAGTTTAATAAATAGTCAGAGACAGTCACTAGACCTTTCCTCAAAAGCTACACACACACAGGGATACCCTGTAGGAGCACATCTTCTGAATCAAACCAACCTAATAATATACCACATACAGTCTGTCACTCTGCTTCTCTAGTTGACAAGCTATTCACAGACTAATGAATATTTTACTTTTAGATGTACCAAAATAATGAGAATAAGTGCTGCAGAATATCAAACCACAGAAAAATGTCTAATCAGTTCATCTTGTTTCCCTAGAGCCCTTTTAGTCATAGTGCTTTTAAGATCTTTTCTCTAATATATTGCTTTGGATGAATTTTTGAAGAAAATGGAATTTTAAAGTGTCTAAAGAGCCAGATCAGGTTGTGATGTTTGTTTGGAAAATGAAACGAACCCCAGCTGCATTTGTTATTTCAAATGTTTTGAGGAAAACTATCTCCAACAGACAGCACAGGTTTGCTCTGGCTGTTCTTCATGTTTTCTGTCCTCATAACTGAGGATGACTATGCAACACATCTCCTCCAAACAGTTCACTCAGAGAGTGGCTTCAGCTCCTGTGTCACAAACGTGCCTTGGAGAATGTGTTTTTCTTAGAAATGGGTACTAAATGCAAATGCTGGGCCCTCACAAACTTCAGGTTTGAGTGATCTCATGTTGGCCAAAGAAGGTAAATAGTCTTTTATTTAGGCTCCATAAGGGCTCTTAAGACATATATCAGTCTAAAACTCCTTTATTGGTTGTTTTTCTGTTTCAGTACTTGTCCCCTCTGAACTCTCCTACCATACGGAGACAGAAGGCTGTCAGAGGAAGTCAGCACCACAAATTCTGAGTGAACAAAAAGAGGTTTTCTTCACACAACATCCATTTAACCTCTTACAGATATTCATGTAAGAACTTTTAGTCAGGGACTGTGAAACTGCCTAAAGTGAAGTAGTCACAGACTTCTGGAGAGCAGATAATTCTAGGGAATGTCACCATCTGCTTGATATTTTTATTCACCTCTCCAGCACCTACTGCCCCACAGGCAAAGGCTGGGTACATCACTAAATAGAACATTATTATAATGCAGAATACATGTAATTTGTATTAGAAATTGCCACAGTGATTAATTTGTTTTCTGACTTCGCACAGACATTAAGGCATTTTGGAAAGTTCAGTATATTTCCTTCATTGGCTCTTTCACGGCCAAAATACAAATTTATGATGTAGAATATGAAGAAAATTAAGAAATGGATTTACAATTCATAGGAGCTTCTCAAAGGTTACTTGGATTTGTTCTGCATTTCTTTTCCTTCAGTGTTTCATAGAATATTTTAGAATTCCTGCATCCTTAAGCCATGTCTGTCTTGTGAAGCAAAGGTTTATACCTGCTGAACATCTACCAAGTGCATAGGAAGAATCATGAACAGGATACCTTCTCATAGACTGGACTTAACTAGTCCTGCCTTGCACCTGCTGCATCCAAACAGCTGAATGGGAGCTTGGGCTGGCAGTGTATGATCATGCACGCCTGAATCCTCCTTCTCAAGGTGTCAGGTGCTTGAGTTAGGTTGTTTTTGTGTGTGTCTGCGTTCAAACGTTTACACTGGAAATGACTAATCGTGTGAGTACTTGAGCCAAAAACTGCAGGGCAGTTTGTATATCCACTGAGGTGCCAAAACACCAAGTATTCCTTTGCTGACGTGTGTTTTTTTAAGGATGTTCTGTCTATGCAAATCAATAACACCTGAGTCTCTGCTGGCCCTTGGAGAGCAGGTGCTTCTGGTTGCAAACATCCGCTATCTCTATCAGTTCTTTGGGCTGCAGCAAATAGCACACATTAGCAGGAAAAATAGGGACCACTTGAAGAAACAAGGCTTTAGTACTGAAAAATCGAGCTGTTTCTTATGGATTGTGTTGGCAGGTCTTACATGTATGTACCAAAGACCAGTTTTTTGTACTAGGAATAATAATTGAAAATTAGTTTCTGCTGTAACTGTTTTGTATTGCTGATATAAGCAAAAAAAAATATTGGACAGATGTTAATCCAAGAATTACATATTCTTGTAAAGAAGTGTTTAGGTAACAATTGAAAGGTGCTTTATGAACTATAATCTAAAATATGTAGGATTATTTTTCGATTATTATAATATTATACTGTAGTGAAAAGAGCAAGGAGAGTTAAATACAGCACTAAGTCTTTTGCTGCAGAAAGCCATACCCTCACTGTTCTTGTGTGAGCCAGCAGTGTGCCTAGGGGGCCAAGAAGGCCTATGGCATCCTGACCTGTATCAAAATTGTATAGCCAGCAGGACCAGGGCAGTGACCATTGCCCTCTTCTCGGCACTGGTGAGGCTGCACCTTGAATCCTGTGTTCCATTCTGGGCCCTTCACTACAAGAAAGACATCGAGGTGCTGGAGCATGTGTACAGAAGGGCAACAAAGCTGTACTATGAAGACAAACATAGCATATTCCTCACAGCACTCTTTTCAGGATTAGCATATATCTCAACTCCAAATAGTGGCATGAGACAGGGAAAACTGTTTAGGTAAAATGTCTTTTCTGTCATTCAAGTTTACATGCAAAAAAAAGTGCATGAACAGTGTGAATGCACAGCAATTCTAATGTTTGTGTTCTATTTTTAAAAAATCAGATTTACCTGCCATGTGTTCCTACAGCAGTCATTCTTTAAATTAATTAAATAAACATATTAAATAAACATATTAAATGGACTGACAGGTGCATTTTTCTACAAACAAGTAACACCAGACTCAAACATAGTATTAAATAACAATAAAGCATAGAGAATATTAAAATATATTTCTTGTGAAAAAGGTCAACAGGAGTCACAGAGGTGGCAATGGGATAACATTCAGCTAACCAGGTTGCCCAGATTAACGAGGCCCATAATGATATGTCTCCACAGTATGTACATCCCATCCATTTTTATTTCTTCATGTGTTTTGATTCATGATTAATCCTGGATGCATACATGTCCCTGTCCTCTGGTTCCAACACTGGCTCAGCTCTCCAAATGGCCACTAAATGCATCCAAAAGGTTCCACATAAAATGCTTTGACATTTTCCAGTAATTGCTGCATTTTATTGTATGTTTTTCTCTTGCAGGTCACGTTCTCTAATAGGCTCCAATTTACTCTCTGTTTATCATTACAGCAGAATGAGAGTTCAATGAGTGAAAAGTCAAATAGCTCAGACACTCCCAGACTCAAACTATGTTACTTGACAAACATTCTCCAGCCTAACAGAGGGATCTCTGGCCTTAATGAAGCCAAAAAACAGCTGTACTAACACCAGTACAAAATTCTGTTTGAACCTTGAAAATGCCAACTCTAAAAATTTATTCTAGAATGCATAGTCATTTCAGACAATGAAGACTTATTTGGTGGATGGAAGGCAGCTACCTTTCCAGATGAGTGGAGAGAAACTTGCTGCTACTTATTACTGTAATGGGATTTAAGAATGCAAACCTCCCTTCCTGATTATACAGACTGATTCTTCTCCCAAATGACAGCAGAGTGGAAGAGTCACTGCATGTGGATACTGACTTGCAAAAGACCAGAACCTGAAGAATTCAAGCCTGCATCACATGCTGCATAGAATGTACCAGAAGGTTTGCATCATCCAGCTTTGTGCTTAGAGAGGACAAAAATGTAATGGCATGGAGAAGTGCAGAGTTGTACTGAAGAAAGGTGGAGTCATCCTGGACCTAGGAGCATGCTCAGACATAGTGTCTGACAGTGACAAAAAAAAAAAAAAATCTGAAAAACAAGTGGAAACTGTGATTACAACTTTTATTTTGAGAAAATAAAAAGTGTAGGTTGGAAATTGCAGGCCATCAGTTTTGAGTAGTGCTATGCTTCTTATGTATAAGTATGTATCAAGTTTCTACTGGCCTTCCATAGCAGAACATTCCCTATTCGCTGGGCACACATTCTCAATGCAAACATGATAAAACCTTGGTCAGTTTAGTCACACTATAAACAACACAGAGCAAATAAATTACAAAGTTGAATAAAACGAATTGGGATGAAGTTCATTTGCTGAGTAAACAACAACCAAAGCAGTAATAGTGGTCATTTATGTGATGTAAGGGCAAAAATCAAGATAGACTACAGATGTGCTATTACCATAATCCCTGATCTCAGCAGAAGCCCTAATGAAACAACTCTTCTTGTGATTTTTGGCTGATGATGTTTTTAAGAATTACAGCAAACATACTGACTGAATAAATCAAGACATTCAACATAAACCTGCAGCATAGGCTACAGTTATAATAAGCACGATCATGCTCTACTCTCCAGACCTTTCCAGCCTCTAAGCACAGCAGGCAGTAGCAATATTCCAGAGTCTTTTCAGTCTACACAGTCAAGCTCCCTATCTGCGAAAAGCAAGAGTTTATGGAGGATGCACTGATGTGAGCTTGGATGCACCTGTAGCTAGACCCAGCACTCACAGGTAGAACAGTTTAGAGTCTTTTGTCTCACCTTTGGCTTCAGTGTTGACAATGCTGGAGGATATTGTGAAGCTGTCCTGGGGTTTGTGGTGTGGATGCTCAGCAGGTGCTCAGTTTGAGAGAAAAAGGGAGAATTCCCTTCCTCTCCTGATTCTCGTTTCCACCTGACTGAAAAAAAACTTCCTCCGTCAGAAGAGTCCAGCAAGTCAGTGCTCAGCAGTGGAGTATCCACCATAACACAGGAGGAGGCAGAGGGGCACATGGAATTGCTAAGAACGGGGCTCTCTGGCTGAGTAGAGGTGGTCTCCAGCTAAAAAACACACAGGAGTAGATATAAGATATGGCAGAAAGAGACTGATGTGGTATGAGACTATTCCTCCAGATTACAGAGCACTCTCACTCACCTGGAATTCTGCTAAAGCTCTATCGTTCACAAAAGCTGAGGGGAAGCCTGTTTGCTCAAGCACCATCTAGAAATGGGTAGGTACTCCTCAAAAGAGTAGCGAGGATACATAAATCTTATTACTTGCACTTATCTCTGGACTCTGTAAAGTTCAGTGATTTCCAAAGGAACAAGTAACAATAAAAAGTTAACTACATCCCTTAACCTGAATTCTGTTATAGTTAATATGGAGTGATTAGGAAATTATAATTCTACACTGGTTATTTGATCAGCCAGTGATTTACAAATACTTTTCTATTTTGTCTTCTGGAAAACATCATCAAAAAATATCAATGTCATAAGGCTTAGTCTAGTGAAAAAGTTAACAAAAACTCCATTCCTAGGGCTTTCATCTGTGTTTACCCATACTTGGATTTCCCCTTTTATCTATTTGGCCATTTCTCACAATTAAACCAATCCTTTATCATATTGCCAGATTGTCTTCAGCTTGTTTATTTTAATCTTGACATCATACATTTTATTTTATGATTACTCAACTATAGTCTCCAAGATGTAAACTAATTTTTATTGTCTGGAAGACAGAAAGTAATATGAAACAGAGTGACAAAAAGACACCTGTTAAACCTTATTTCAGGGAAACCCGTACAGAAAACACAAAGAAGGTGATTTTTTTTTTTCCACTTTTGCTGCTAGCTAAAAATAAATATACCTAAATACATTTTCTTCTAAGCCCAGTACAGTGCAACTTAGAGCATCTCATTCAGGCAAATGGAAAAAATCCAGAGAAGATCGGCAAAAGTCTATGGAAAAAAAAAAAAATATATATATTGAGAAAACACTACTTAAGAACTTGGGATATTTAGTTTAGAGGAGAGACTACATGTTTTCTACAAAGCAAGTCTAGGAGACATGGCACAACCACAGCACAGCTGAAGCGACTTTTCTACAGTCAAAACATGTTAGAGAGATTTACTTTCTGATTGTTCAGCAATAGAAATAACCATACTTTTTCAATAAATTATAGCAGAGCTTTCTCCAAGGTATTAACTTTTGCTTGTGATGAAGTAAAACATCTCTTTCCTTAAGAGCTGGGACCATTATTTCAATAGTAATTTTGTACCTTATTATGTCTTACATTTGTAGTGCTTAATTAGAGTAAATAGTAGAGGGTCATGGGATTTTTTTTTTAATTATTTTTTATTTTTTGCAGTAGGGTGTGAAAATTAATCCATTTTCATCTCACCAATTAACCAGAAGTAGGATGAATATGACCATAGCTACAAAATTTAGTATCTAGAGCTCTGTCTAAAAGCTGTAGAAGGTTTATTTTCTCTGTGGAATAAATGTATATGTGATTTTTCCCTGTTTCCTGTTTTTATAACCATGAAAGAAGCTCATGTGAGTCTTGTTCTAATTACTGGGGTTTTCCTGTGATTAGATATCTTACTTATGATAAGCCTGAATTTTTTTTAATTAATATAACAATATTTACATTTACAAGACAAAGACAACATCTCTAGTGTTTACATTTATACATACTGAAAATGAAGTTCCTGTATTTGGACCTACTCTGAATTTACATGTACTACTTTGTACTCTTTGTACAAAACTTTTGAGTTGTACAAAACACTTTGAGTACTTTATACTCTGAATTTACATGTACCTACTCTGAATTTTACATGTAACAGAGTGAAATGCAGTCCTTCAATAACAGACAAATTTTTAAGTCTAATGCTGTTGCCCAGCTTACTTTCTGATTAATTTGTAAAATAAAAAACTACAGGAAAGTTGTATATGTTACAGCTTTTCTGTTTAACACATTCATGATTTTTAGGCTTCTGCTGAAATGGACTAGTAATATTGAAAATTAGTAAATACAGACCTGTTTCTTAGTGTACACTTTATCAGATCAAAATACATCCTAGTAATGCCTTAGAATTTTTAAGGGTTTTAGCTCTTTGTAGATTTTAACATAGCTGTGTAGTAAATATGAATTTTTAGTATAGCTGCGTAGTTTTTCACACCTTAGAAGAGCAGCTGACACTTACCAAACCCTATTCTCACATTTCATATTTTTTCTAAATTCTTTAGGCTGGTTCAGTGTTCTTCTCAAGGAAAGACTCTAGCAAAAATATCCTATTTTGGGACATACAAACCTGGACTGAAACAAGAAGATATTGCTGTAGCCAAAGCAACCTCGAAGGCCCGGAACCTTGGAGAAGCTCCAAAGACAATGCCTGTCATGAGGAGGAGGAAGATGAGGAAGAAAGGGGGTTTGAGACCTCCTACTCAGTTCTGGGGAGGCGTGCCAAGGAGAGCAGAAATGGGGAGGATCTGGGGAGGGATAGTTCTTGGATATCATGGATTAGTGCTATAAATTTGTGGGACCCCCGGACACCTGAGTGCGCTTTGTGCTCCATGCACCAGAAGGCCTTCATTAAAGAGCTGCTCCTTATCTTATCTATAGTAACATTGCCTGGTGAGTTTTTTTCTCCCGTTTTAGGCATCACTAGTGAAAGACAAGTAATAGCCACACAGGATAACTACAGCCTAATCTATGTGATGTCTACATCACCTAATTTAGAGCAGTTCATGGGCTTATGTTGGCCTACACTGATCTTTTTCTTCCCCCAAGAGTAAGAATTTGTCTAGCAACAGGGATGGGGCTGGCATTAAAAAACCTTTTGCTGTACCATGGATCTATAATCTCTGCAAAAAGCAACTCATGGGCTAGTTTTTAGGGGAGCCGGAGTGGTGCCTAGAAGCAAGTGGCCCCCCTCTCCAATTCCCATGTGTAGGGGAGAGCTGAACATTACAGGCTGTATCCCAGAAGAGCTGGGATGATTTTTTGAGAACAAGAGAAACACTGGCAGAGCTTCCCCTGCTGTGGCAGGTGTTCATGTGTCCCACTGTCCTTTAAATGAAGTGTCAGAGCCCTATCTTTTGCCATCCAAGTGGTGGCCTCTTTTCTTTCCAAGGCAGCCATTAGCGACCCTTTCAGCACAGCCTGGCAGGAGGCATGCTCCTCATGCCCAAGCTGTCACCAGGCATCTCCCTTCTCTGCTGTTCATGATTTTGACCTCAACTACCCCTGGAGCTCATGGCTGTGAGCCTCTCCATTAAGTACTTCTGATAACCTCCAAAAGAGCTTAATTCAGTTTGTCAAATGAGCACACTGGGCTGTGAAGTACCTCATTTTATATGATCCTCCTCTTTCCAGCCCTTTACCAGAGAGACGGATCAGTCTGACTATTGCTGAGTCTGCGAGTGGACAGATTCCCGGTTACAGAGTTATAGAGTCCCAAGTAAACCCTGAGGGTCTTTGGTGGAGGAAAACTCTGGTCTATCTTTACTTCACATCAGCTCAGTGATTCATAATAAAACCATTCATAGCCTTTCTTTATAGTTGCAGCAGGCTAGGGTAAACACTGAAAAATAGAAGGTGCTGCTTGCACTGCCCCTGGAAGCAGTCAACTTTATGAGTTGACCAAAACTGCTGAAATTATGCCAATTTTACATGGTTATAACCAGTAATTCTTCAATCCCTTCCCTTAAGAAATAAGATATTGTTTACAAGAGACCAAGTAATCTACCCCATTACACAGTCCAGCCTCCACCAGTTATCATCTATTAATAACTCATGTAGGAAGTGCTTTTAGCTATCACACATAATGAACCCATTAAGATGCACTGTGTCACCTGTGCCAGCCAGCATACTACACAGCAGGGGACAGAGGGAAGTCCTGTTTGGGACACCCATGAACATAAACATTGTGCTGAAGCAGAACTAAAAGACAAGACTTACGTCACATCCACAAAGCAAAATAAAACACCATGGTTAACGCAGAGGAAAGCAGTAACAGGACTTTTGTTCTGCTGAAGAAAGGAAAGGAAAACAGACATACTTTGGTAGCACACGTCATGTGAACCTAACAAAGCCCACAAGGAAAAATGCAATATTGTAATCATCACTTTCCCATGTGGTTTGTTACACAGCTTGTGTCCTAGCACTGCAATGTTTTACAGTTTAATGATGCTTTTTAAATTAAACTTCTATGTACTTTCATTTGATTATAACTGTGGAATGGAAACAGTGTCCAAGCTAACCCAGGCATGCTTTATTGTCCCCTGGCTATTGCATGCACACGTTCTATACTCACATATGTGCACACAGCAGCATGATGCAAACAGTTTTTAAAATACAATAATGAAGTTTAGTGCTCTTTAATGGTACCAAAATTATCATTAAATCCAAAGAGAACTGATTATATTCCTCTGTTTTTCAAGCACAATTTTAATAACCTTTTAAGCCTTATATAACAAGGTTTTTTTAAATAAATTTGAAATAGCTTTAAAACATGTACCTTACAGATCTTCTATGGGAATGCAACATGAATTTAATTTGGATTTTGTGTTCACCAATGACAGGACAGCAGTTTCCTTCTGATTCAGTCTGTCTGGATAATTATTAACTATTGATTCCCCTGTAAATTATATCTAGATGCCAATATTTTCTAGCTTGTGATAATGAAAGGATTTGCATTCATCCTTTTAATATTTCTTGCCATATATCTACCAATTTATCAAAGAAATTAAAGGAGGGAAAGACTAATAAGTACTAAAATTCTTTTAACTTTTACAAACAGCTATATTCCCTCCTAGCAGGAGTCTTGGCAGTCTTGGAATTCTTCACAGTAGTGAAACAATCAGGTCAGCACTGAACATTCTTGAACATCCTATCTTCATTTAGAGTTTGTAAACTCTAGTACTGATCAAGTTTTCCCTTTAGCTGTTAATATGCTACTGAGATACTGCTAGGCTACTGGGAACATATCAGTTTGACTAAAAATATCAGCCAAGCAAACTGACACTTGTAGTGAGAATGAAAAGTGACTTTGTCCCATAAAGGCATGACCTTGGTCATGTATGTGAAGCCAGTTCAACTGGATTTTTTCTGTCAGTGAAGAGAGAAGGAAGAAATCAAAGCAATCTGAGACAAATTTCACTTATATGACATGACAAGATAGGTTAGGACAGTTACCCTGAACAAGATTTTGTAAATACTTTGCAGAGCACTACAACTACATCGTATGACCAGGAGATCCCACGGGTGAATGACCATGTGCTACTGACAGTCTAGTCTCTCAACAGTGCAGCTGTTCCAAGGTTATCTGTGGTTCTGTGGTAGAAATACGTGAAAATACAAGTGATATACTTGTAACAACTGATAGCTTGAAAGTGACATAAGGATGCAACACAGACAGGGGAATGTCTGGTGAAAAAAAGCCTCCGAATACCATGACATAATAAAACATAGCACTTAAGCAGCAAATTTGCATGCATTAAGTAGAGACAGAGAAAACAAGCACAGAACAGCTTAAGAATCCTACAAGGATTTCATATTGTAAGCTCTCAGTTCCTGTACCACAGTGGAACTTGGCTCCTGATTCAAATACCTAAATTCAGATGTCTACTTGTAGGCATCCCCGTGTGAGCCAACTGTGTAAGCTTCCCATAGACAGGAGCATTCTGGTCAACTCAGTCAGTGGAGACTGAAGAGAAGTTCATCGTGTCCCAAAATGAATGCTAAGGGTGAGATTCATGTGCCTGAAATTAAAAACTCACTGCCTTACCTGTAATATCACTTAGGGTATTCTGCTTCACCCTAATCCACCACTCCAGAAAGACTCAGGTCTTCCATGGGGCTGTTGTCCTGTGGATGGGTTGTGTGGATGTCTCATACATCCTGAGGCATCTCAAGTAATGTTAGACACCTTAAATTAAGGCAACCAAATTAAGATGGTGGGGGCTAGTCTCCAAGCACCATTAGCTCCATAACAAGAACTCCCAAGCACCTGTATTTATGGATCTAAATTTAGATGTTTCTGTCTCAAGTGAATTATACACTGAGAGATTGATCAGCCTCTTAAATATCGTTGAGCAGCCTTTTGATTTTTTTTATTTTTTTTTGCTATATATTAATAACAAAAGTCAGTAAATTGCTAAGCACAATACTGGTAGAGTGGAAGCATCAGTATCACCATACTGTTTAGGTATTCAGTGATTTGGAGGAATTGCTGGACTTTGTTAGAAAATGTAACAGTTATTTTGTAATAATGGTATCAACTCTAATTCTAACCAAAATATGGTATTCCAGAATATCAAGTCAGAACGTTTTTGGAAATGTCAGACTATAATTAAATATGTTCTACACAAAAGAACAGATGACAAATACATCATGCCTCAGTGGGCAGACTGTGCCTATGACAGAGAAAAAATTCTGTAATGATTCTACCAGTAATTGTGATATTCAGAATGCTCTTAACTAGAGCCCTTGTGAAAACAAAAGAGTTCAATTGAAATGAAATTGATTCAGAAGAGATTAAAGTAGTTTTTTCACTTCCATTAAAACTGAAAGGAACACTCATATTCCTACCAGAAATAAACATGAAATACATGGAATTTCTAAATCCATGCAAGACTAATTAATAAATCTAATCCAGAATGAAAAAAAAATTGTATTAGCTAAATTATATGTTCTCAGAAGTTAATGCACTTAAGCAGCTTGGTGGGGATCAGCATGCAATACCCACGGGGACTGCTATAATGGAACAGTAATAGCTGGATCTCCAGACTGTCAAAAACACTGCAGAAAAGGCCTTGAAAGTGCAGCTTTATTACATCAAAGTTCTTGGTCCAAGCACTTAGCCAACATTGTCTCTGCCAACTCCATTACCAAGTTAGTCACTCATGTCACTCTCTAAAAAATAAAGTTTGCATAATACTGACTCAAAAATGTTGGGCAAAGTTTTTGACAAATGATTAAATTATTTTCTCCGTGCTTTGCCATGTGTAGGTACACATTTTCATAAATAACTTCGAAATAAATAAATAATGCACAAATTGTAAATAAATACTACATCTACTATGAAAAACTGAGATCCAGACAATACAAATCTACAAGTGAACTAAACTATGCTTAGATCAATTTTCTAGCACAGAACATCGTATGTCCACATTGTTCAACCTCCTTCTCCTCGATAACATGGTAGCCACATCTAAGGTGCCTGTTGCTCAGCCTGTATGATCTCTGGTCCATATCAACCCCACCCATGCTCAAACATTAACTGAGAAATTATTAGTTGGCTTGGAACAAAATCACAGACATGACTGTTACAACAGTTCTTAAACAGCACAAATTATGGAGATTCTTGATCCCAAGATGATTTCCTGGCATGTTTAATTATCACACATAAGTCTGACTAAAGACCGCTTATCAGAGATTATTTCCCAAACTGGAAATCTCAAGGAGTTCCAGAGGAATATATTCTTGATTTACAGTTGTTGCCCCTGTGATCTCAATGGTGAAACTGCACGTAATCCTGGCATAAGGAAGAGGTGAAGTAAAGTTTGTGATGGGCAGAATGGGAATTCTGATTGATCTTCACAAAATTAAGAGCTGACCTCAAAAAAAAACAAAACAAAACAAAACAAAAACCCAAATACAATGCACATGAGTAAGAATATTGTTAAGCACTTAGCAGAATCAGCTGCACAGAAATGCATCTAGGCAGCAGTTCTACAGAAAAGAAAATGAAGGTTAAAATGAGCCACTAATTACGCAAATCCAGATTCAGAGTCATCCATACAGTAATTGTAAAAGACTCAGTCAGTCTCACAGAACTATCTCTGAGTCCACATCACTGCAGCCAGGCCACTGTGTCCTGATGATCCCTTGAGAGGGCAAAATGACCCAGTACATCTTGGGGACATACTGCCAGGTTGGCTGAAGTACTCAGGTCAGATCTCCTTCTCTGACCCCTTTATTTCCTTTCAGACATCTGTGCCTTTGAGCCACTGTCTCACCCAGGCCATCCTCAGTGTCGAGCAGCTATGTGGTTCCATGAGACCCAGATGGCTCTAAGGCACCACAGCATGTGAACAAAAGAGCTGGAAACTGAAACATAGGTAACTATAGACTCTATCTAATCTTCCACACCAACAGCTCCTGACAGAGGCACCATGAGTTCCTGGCTTGCCACTAAACTACATGTTATACTGACTATACAGTATATTTCAAGCTGTTTAGCAGATCTCTCATTAGCAATTATTAAATATCAGCTTCCAGCTCAAAGAATGCAGTTTTGTTGATTCATTTGAGTAGAGAATTGTGTTGTCTTGGCTCCAGTACTAATACATTCAGCATACCTCGATGCCTTAAAATCCTGGCCCTCGCTCATCCATTGCTCCCTACCAAGACACCAATTCCAATAGAAAGCAAGGTGACAGAGCAATACCATTCAAGCAGGTCTTGTCCTAAATGGGGTTGGATTACAACTGATGTCTCCTTGCTGCTGGAAGCTATAAAGTACCCTCAGCAACACAGTTTAGCCGTAGCCCCAGTGACCCTTCATTTCTGTATACA
Source organism: Myiotriccus ornatus (assembly GCA_036023395.1). Taxonomy (NCBI): domain Eukaryota; kingdom Metazoa; phylum Chordata; class Aves; order Passeriformes; family Tyrannidae; genus Myiotriccus; species Myiotriccus ornatus. The sequence goes on from JAYRBT010000114.1 coordinate 84,627,249, forward strand.
GGGAATATGCCTAGACTCACTAAGCAAGTCAGAAAGAAAATCCACACAGCTTGATTTCCAAATCACTAAAGAACTCTGTAAGTCAGATGCAACTGTTTAAATTTTTAGGGCAACCACTCTACCACAAATGGCTAATACTGAATATTCAAACATGTTATTTGAAAAATACCACTTATATTCAGTTAACAATCAAATCCTGATATAAAATCCCTCTTTTTGCAAAGTGTGGGTTTTGTATGAAAAGAAAACAAACATGTGGAGGAAGCAGTGGGAAACGTCTTCAGTGACTGGCATAGACTGTGGCAATTTACTTTAAAACTATTCTGGATTACTCTTTCTTCTGATGTATGGAATTCAGTGTTTTCTGTCTCTCTGTAAGATGACTACATCAAATAGGAAACATGTATTCTTCCTTGTTTTATAAAAATAAGGGAGTTGTATGACTAATAATCCATATAATTCATGCAATTTCCAGAAATATACAACTTTAGAATTTTTCCTGTGGTCATTCAGAAATAAGGATAACATTTTACTCACATAAAGCTGATGACTACTGAAAATACTTTCTCTTCTTGAAAAATAAATAGGGGGAAAAAGCAGTTTGAGATAAAATAATAATAAGCATTTCTTCAAATTTTTTAAGACAGTTGTCTCACTCAGTGTATCAGGCTCTTTTACAGGGCTTGAGAAATCTGCTGGAGGTGAATTCACTGATCCCACAGAAAATTATTTCTTTCCACTGATGGAAAACAAAGGACAAGGACTGACCCAGAAACAAAGCAGTTTTATTTTTGAAAGCTTAAAAACATTTCTAATTGAATTCCTCCTTTTGTTTTTTGTTCCTAGAGTGAGGGTTAAAAATACTATTGTCCTTTAGTTGCAGCAACAAGACAATGCATTCTACATGAGCAGAGGGGATTCTCTGGGCACTGGGATCAGAAAATGCCGCTGTGCCAAATCTGCCAGCAGCATCAATCAGTGCATAGAGCTTGATGGTATGCGATAGCTCAGCACCAACAGGTTTGGCTCACAAGGTGCCTTGAGAGCACCCTTGTGTCTGTAAGAACAAAATTCCTTGGATACGGGTCATGGAGTGTCAGCAGTTCTTTGGGACTTCAGTAGCTTTTTCAGCTTTGCTACTTCACCCTATTTGCATTGCATCCCCATACAACTGACCAAGTTTAAGCCACCCTCAGGATATTACACTGTGAAAATAATGTTTGGCATTAATTAACTTTCCTTGTACGTATTTCCATTGCTCACAGCAGATAATAAAACTTTCAATTAGTATTTACTTGAGATCTCACAGCAACATAAATGAAGTGGACGGTCCAGAGGGGGTTTGTTGTATCACAAACAAACTGCTGTCAGCCAAGAACAAACTTCGAAAAATCATGCCTAGATAAAGGCATACCAACATACCCTGAATTTAAAGAAAACTGGTACCAATACATCTGCAAATTCTAAGCTGTGTGATTAGTCAGATCATGAGGCCAAAGAAACAAATAATATCTGACTCCTAGCTTTCAAACATATACTTTGCAAAGACAGGACACTAGCAATAAAAGGACATTCATATTTGAGACTGGTTTTAAAGTCGCCCACTTCCCACTGAGTTCCCATAAATATAAAATCATCAGCTGTGTAACTTATAACTATTTTCATATAAACACTAGTTACTTTAGGCATATTTTCTGGCATCACAAAGGTAGCTTCCTTTGCTACACACTGTTAAAACACAGAACATACAATGCTTGTGTAAGTATTTATGCTTTACAATAACATTTTCATTCAAGGGGTCAACATGTTAAAGATCATACTCATTCAAGGGAACAAATACTACAGAAAGATAACTATGATGAAAAATAAAATCTAAGTTCTCTGACCTTGTTTACCAGTCAGAATTCCCTAGATCATTTTATCAGTCTAAAAGCCCTTTTTAAGCATTTTAGATGAGCAGCAGTGTGTCAGAACAGTCCCAGGACCAGAGAATCCTAGAATCAAGGAATCATCAAGGTTGAAAGAGACCTTTAAGATCATCCAGTCCAACCATCCACCCAACACTACCACTGTAACCACTAAACCACATCACCCAGTGCCAGATCCAGACACCTCTTGAACACTTGCAGGGATGGTGACTGCACCACCTCCCTGGCTAAGCTTTGGCAACTGCAGTTTCAGAAGACTTGGTTCTCCAGTGCATCCATGGGAAGCTGACATGAAAATAAGTCTTGGAAATAACAGGGCAGGGCTGATAGAGCTAGTTTTATCATTGTTTCAAGATATGCTTTAGGTCCTGATATTCCTGTTACAGTTAAGGTACTGCAGAAATCTCTGAACATTTGGTCAGATGCCTCATGATGGTTTCCATAGCATGACATGCTCTCTGCTGTATCTCAGGTAGATCCCAGATATGCTGTACTGTGACTGCAGTATGGAGCACACAAGGCCAAAAAAAAAAAACCAGAAAAGAATCTCAGGAGGGGGCACCCCCCAAAAATGGGAGTCTACTGCGTAATACTAATTTAGATTTCTTTTGTGTTCAAAACAGAACTGGTGTATGGTGAGTTGAGATGAAATACTCTGTGTGAGGGCCTCTGTCTCTCTTTAGCAACAATGAAGAGAGTCTGAACAACTAATTTTCAGTGGATACTTTTAGATGGTTGGAAATAGTGAGATGCATCCCACCACCTGGACTAAATATTTTTGGCACAGAACTTACAATGACTCTAGCTTTGCTTATTGAATCTATGCAGGAGAGACCCAGGAGAGAGCCTAGCAGTGCATGATTGGACACTACTAAATTCAGGATTCAGCTGAGAGAGAGGAGTTAAAATGGAAGAACATTTAAGTAATACTTTCTCTTCTGCCAATTATCTGTTCCAAAGCTGAAATACAACTCAAGAGCATCACCAAGTGACTACAGATTAAAAGTGTATTTTAAGCATATCTGCAGTGTATGTTCAAATATTTCCTTCTCTTTGGGTATTTTCAGACATCCCCACCCATTCTCAATCTCACTTTAATGCTTGGTATTTACACCAGTAAGCATCCATTCTCTAAACTGATTCCACACTGTCCTAATTCCTCTAGCAATATTTACATTTTACACAAAAAGATAGAACACCAGAAGAGTTTTTCAGGATGTCACAAAAACTTTTTTCCTGGACCTGCATGACATTAAAACACTGCACACAGCACAGAGGAAGGTATAAGTTTATCTTGTGGTTGACTGGGAAACTGGAAGAAAATTAAAGAGAAACTTCCCAAATCTGAAGGAAACTCCCAGAGTGTTATTCTCTCACCTCTAACTAATTCTTTTTTTCTGTAATATTAGTTTGGCTTCTTTCAACAAGTAAAGCAAACTGACAGAACAGTTAATGGAAAATTAGTGGAAAGTTGTCATGCATGTGGGCAGTCCAGTTTCCTCTCAGTTAATGCTACCTAAGGGAATCAGTTAGCTGCCCACTATGTTTTGACCTCATTGGAATCTCCCGTAGTGGTGCCGTGAGAGACTAAAACTTTAACAGTGTTGCTCTTTATGGTAATTACTATACTATATGTTTGTTGATGAGTAACTACATGCAAAAACTAATCAGACCACAGAGCTATAAAATAACTTCATTTTATCTCTACTGAAAACAAATTTCAGTTTTGCCAAGTTGTGCATCTCATTGTCTCAGATAAAAGTCTAATGTATTTTTCATTTCTTATATACTAAGATTCACTAAATAATGTCACTTTCAAAATTTAGAGATCTAACAAAAAAAGCTGTTAACAAAAACAAACAAACAAAAGGTAGAGCACATTTAAGTTTTCAGGCTTCAAATCCTGCTATCCTTGTACTAAGCAAATAAACTCATCCTTTCTTAGTTCTGCTGATAGTCTTTGTGAAACACATCATCTTTGCAGCAATTTCTGGGTAGGTAATGTCTGTAATACAAACTCCTTTATCACAGTTATTTGCCAGCTGCTGTCAGTCCTCACGTAATCAAATATGAAGTCTGACTAAGCAAGGTTATACACAGGTGTGAAAGAGGAAAGCAGACACAAAAATGGAAGTGGAAAGGTGGAAACTGGGCTATTCAGCTCTCTGGGCAAATAAGAGTCAAAGCATGCTGATGGCAAAATTTGACCTATTATATAGTCTCCAGCAGTAAAATGCATATTTCATAACCATTGCTCAGCCATATCATGTGTATAGCCCTCATGTAAAATCTCCATTGTCTTCATATCGTAACTCTCCCAGGAAGGTAAGCAGAAATGATAACTCTTAATTTTGAGGCTGCAGACCTCTTAATCTGCAATAAAAGAGGTTAAAGGTATACAACAGTAACCCAAATTTGCCCCATGCTTAAAGCACATTCATGGAATTACTGTGCCTCAGAGGATATGTAATAACTTGTCAAACTCCACCAGTTTGTATGGTTGTCTGAACTCTAAGGCTGCTTTGCTGTTACTTACCTAGTCAGGCAAACAGCTTGTGAGGAGTTGCCGCAGCTCTCCTGACAAAGATGACCTAGTCAGAAGGGCACTACTCATCATGAACACTAAAATGGGGAAAATATAGCAAGGTTTTGATTTTTATTCCACATTCCAAACAGCATACTGAGAAAATCCCCTGCATAAAAAACACAACTGACACGGTCTATGAAATCACTTGGTATCCTTCTCACTTCTGATTTAGTTAACTCTGGACTTTGCCATCCAAATATGAAATATGTTGGGTTTCATATTTTGAAAGGTGAAAAATGAATAAGCAATGATGAGAACACAGCGAAGTGCAAGCAGACATGGTCCAAACCTCCCTGCACTGTCCCAGTAACACTGACTTGCAGCAATGTGCCCTGAGGCTGCCAATAATGATTAATTTTGGCATTCTCCTGTTATTTTTATATGGGCAAAACAATCCCATTCATTTCTTTTTGTGATCTTAGAGCTTGTGTCACATTCTGAAAAATCTCACAAGGAGTAGTAGATTCCTGGAGTATTTTTTGTAAAAAATAACCTTGTTAAACATTGCCCTAGCAGTGAAAAACTCATCCCTCAACTCTTTTTTGCCACAAACCACCATTATCAGATTATACTATGTTCTTATTAAATATAATGAATATGGATAATCAGTAATATGGATACTCACCATCTCATTTCAGGTCACATCTCAGATCTAACACCAAGTTAAACTCTCACCTTGAAGAAGAATCATAATATATAATCTGCCAACTGTTACTTAGGGCACGAACAATGTCTGAAAAAATCTCTCAACTTTGTCTTATGTCTTTTAAGCATCTTTGATGTTAAGACACAAAAGCTTTCCCTGTCAGCCTGACTTCAACAGAAGATTGCTGTTAGTCAGCCCCTTTCATATTTCTTTCCAGCTGTCTAAAGGTATATTGTCCTGGCAGCGCAACTTGTTTTACTCTTGAACATATATCCAGATATTTCTACATCCTTTTCTCAGTAAATTGAGAAGAAAATTCAAAGGGTGTTTGTAGTTAGTATCTTAGCATCTGCTTTTGCATAAAATGTTCCACTCCGCTCCCTGATCTCTCATTTCTGACTCCACAGTTTGCAGTATCACACTGTCTGCCTGCAGGTACCTTGCCCTAACCTCAGTTAGCACCAGTTTGTAGTATTAGTCTGTCCAGCACCTGTGGAGAGTGCTCTGCCACCACAGTCCCCCATCTTCCCTGTGTTTTGCACTTTCCCTCTCTTCCCATGAATGAGCCAAGCAGTGTAAGCCTGGTACTTAGGACCTACTTGAGCTGATTGAGTCTTTTGC
>JAYRBT010000114.1:84633130-84653927 GCA_036023395.1 Myiotriccus ornatus
TCCCTCTCTTCCCATGAATGAGCCAAGCAGTGTAAGCCTGGTACTTAGGACCTACTTGAGCTGATTGAGTCTTTTGCTACTATCCCTTTCAGCAGCTGCTCCAGCTCTCCAGCGATACCGTGTCTGTGATTCCACCCATCTCTCGTCTTTTTCCTACGTCCTCTGTCTTATGGAATCTTCTCAGTGGCTTTCTTCCTGCAGCTGATCTGAGGAAATGCTGCTTGTCGTGGCTGCTTTCCTCTCTCACACACCTATGCATCACTTGACCGCCTGGGGAGTGGCAGCATTTACTGCAGGAGTATAACAACATCCAACCAGTCCTTAAAAAAAACAAACCAAAACAACAACAACAAAAAAACCGCTATGGAATATTTTTTTCCTGTTGTTGTTACAGTGGTTGAACAAACTTTTATGCCAAAAGCACTATTATTTCCCATCTTCTAGATGGCCCTGGACTATTACTAGAAGAGTTAAAGATTTCTAGGAACCCTCTAAGCTGGGGCTTCTGCAACAGTGAAACTGCACGGGGACAGAGCAGGTTGTCTCCCTTGTTGTTTCAACTGCTCTATTACTGTATGTTCCCGAAGACCTGGAAGAAATAATTGCTACCAGCAGACAGTCTAATCATCCTGGACCTGATGAAAAACAAAGACCCACCTGAGATGTCACAGCTCATATAAACTGGTTCAGTTACAATGAAAATCCCACTGATGATTTGAAGCTGTTAGGCTGTAACAAATTAAACAACAATTTTCCAATGAACCTCTTTAAATACAAGTATGTTCCAACTTATGAATAACTACAGAGGACCAGAGGTGTTGTATCATATCTTCCACTACACATACGTGTTAAGTCTCAAGAGGCAGATTTATCCAATTTTCTTTGATCTCTGCTGTCTGGAACACACTACACCTGTGAGACAGATGCCATGTGCAAAGCAGGACTTGTAAATGAAAGCCAAATGTGGCTGAAAATAGTGCCTACAAGTCAGAACATATATATACCTAGTGCTTTCTCCCAAACTGTTGCTGCTGATCTCTTTAGGCTCCTTTTCAGACGGCTGTATGTGTATGGATCTTGTTACCGGCAATTTTTTTGTAAACACTAACTTATTAACAATTTGCACTTCTCTTATGCCAGCCACTAGTTTAATTTGTACAGCTGAGTCACAGCAGCTTCTTGGGAGGAAGAGAGGTTTCAGTATTTCTAATCAAATTACCTCTCATTACCAGTATAAGACTGGTGGCTGCCTAAAACTGTCCCTTGCTTTCTTCCACAACTGTTAGTATGAAGCACAGTTTGATGCCCACCACCTGGCAGAACAGGAAGATATTAAACATGAGAAGGTACATTTCTCAATTTTCACTCCTGCATTCTGTATTCTGTAAGGAAAGTGAGGCTTTGAAGTTTTATGACGAAGAAAGCTCTTCTTTTCTTTCCAATTTTGTCTAGTCTTGCAAACACAAATATGATACACAAATTTTTTTCTTTTTCTGACTACCTGTTTTCCAATAATCTGGTATTAAAAAGCTTAGTAGTTATGTAAATCCATGAAATCCAGCAGCAAGTACTGGGTGCAAATTATTTCTACCTAAAAAAAAAAAAAAAAATTAGAAAAAAATTTAAACTTTTCTTTGCGCAGAGAGTTTTTTCTGTACATGAAGTAATCGCAACTGATCATCAAGAAAAGGTTTCAACCCAGATGCCCTAGCAGATTTTATACTTTAAATGTTGCTCAGGTGTCTCTATGTGCTATTCAGAAAAGCTTGCTTGTCCATATAAAACACTCCAAATCTGAATTGCGCTTGTTATTACATTTGTGTATGTGAAAGGGAGTTTTGATCTTCTGAAGATTCAAATTCCAATTCAACTGTGGAATTATGTGAGCAAGCCTCCTAAAGTTATAGTTTTGCAGCTAGGAAAGAAAGTGCCATTCTGATCTGGTGCCTAAATAATTTCTCCTATTTGTATCCCATGCCAGAGGCAAATGCTCCATATTTTCTTGGAACAGAGTCAATATTGAAGATGGTGCAACAATACTGATGTAAACACAAGCAGCAGAATATTCTGAAACAGCCCATCAGCCAGACCACAACTTTTAGAAACTGTTGGCTACATTTTCTTGGGATACAACTGTCCAGAAGTCAGTTGACGGATGAAAGTCAAGTTGAGCAATTTACAGTATCATAGCACTTGTCACATGTGGTGGGAAGAATACACAGATGCTTTTTTGGCCTCTGCTTGGAACACCTAAATCCCTGGATGATTGCTGAGAGTAGGACAGCCATGGATTTTTTTTAAAGGCCATATTTCATAGAAGACACTCCATTTTTCTTCACATGTTGGTGTCAGGGAGAAAGGTGTTTTCTTCAGCTATTTAAAACATTGCAGAAAGAAATTTTTTGCTGTGTGCCCACAACTCAGCTAAAGGAAGTGCTTGTTTCTCTGTCTCTAGAAAATCTGAATTGAAGAAAAATGAACTGAAGGGGGAGGTGTGAGTGGGGGGGATCACACTCCTTTTTATGCTGTACAGATGTTGCTTAAAAGTTTTTAAATAGCTGAGGAATCAAAGGTCATTTGGGGGTTAGATGTGGTAGTGGAAAAATATCTGGCTGGCATAGTCCATGTAATGTGTTGCAATGGCTTTGAAAAACTCTGGAAATCCAAAGCTGAGGAATTTTATAGAAATCAAGGAGTTATTGGCAACATTTTTTGACAGAAGACAGCTCAGTGGAAATATTCTCATCCCGAAAAACTCCTGATGACATTTCTGGCTCATTTGTTTTTATTGCATGGCAATAGACTGACATCTAGTGGGTATTGTCCTCTCAGGAATGCTGGGACTAACCAGGACTATGAAGAAATTGTCTGATCTAATCTTTTTATTATTTATTTTTTAATGGAAAAGTATACTTTTGACTAGACAAAAACTTTCCTGGAAATTTTTCTCTTACTTTTTCATAGGAAACCACAATTCTTTCATCATTTGCCATTTTTGGCTGAAACCTAACCTGAAGTTTTCTTTTTCATTTTTTTAAATTAAATTCTAATTTTTTCAGTTTCACATTGAAGTTTTACAAGCTGCTGCATCCCCAGCCTCTGTCCCTGTGAGACAGCCGTTGCTGCTCTACCATGTAAATCCTCCTTCTTTTTCTTGTGATTCAGGGAAACAGAGAAGGTCTGCTCTACACAGAGCACAGCTCTACAACTGGTTGTTTGCCTTTTCTTACACCTACAAGCAATCTTTCTAATATTCTCTCAGTTTGGACTGAGAACACAGCTTCCAGTCTGGGAGCCTATGAAAAGGGTAGGAGGAAATGTTCATGTGCAGAACAGGACTATGAAGCTCATGTCTTAGCAGCCAGTGTGTGGTAAGGTAGTGATGGGGTACAGTATTCCCTGTGTGATCTTTACTTTGTGGACCGAGAAAAACACATGAAACTTAAAGCCGCTTTTGCTCTCCCTCTCTAAGAAACATGGTCTTTCCCCAAGTGCTGGGTTCCTCTCCGAGTGATGACTTTATGAATCCTGATAATCAAAGCCATCTTTCCACTTTTTTCTGCATTTCTGATCTGCCATTCCCACCCCAGGTGTGATTAATCCCTTAGCTTTCCAAAGGGTTTTGCCTCCCAAAGCCCTTTTCTGAGGCATGGTGGGGCGCTGGGCTGAGCCCGCCAGCAGCCCTGATGTAGGAAGGCTGGACCACCCCCTGGGCTGCCCCTGGATATGAGCCCAGCACATGCAGTCGGGGCAATGCTCAGCTTCCCTGATATCTGTGAACAGAAATGGTTTGGGGTTTCTTGTTTTCCAGTGAGCATTTTGCTATGTTAAACCATGAGATAAACAAAGCAAGGGAAAGGGAGAAAAGTTAGCTGGGCTGAAATGTAAGGGACTGGGAGGTCTGTGATCGACCATGGGAGGATATCTGGTGTGGGACCACAAGAAAGTCCTCCTGGTCTCCATACCCAACTCTAAAATGCAGGCAGTAACTCGCTGCCATGTGTCTACTGTCTTGATCTGCTGGTGAGATATCTTTGTGCCTGACTGAAGAACACACTTGTAATGGTCCAGTATATCCTGCCAGGACAGGGTTAATTTTTGCAGTAGACAGAAGGAGGCATGGCCAGGACCCAAAGGTTTTTCTGTACCACCCGAAGCCTTTATTGGGTGGAGGAGAGGGGAGAAGGGAGTCTTTCTCCAGTAGTAAAGGCAGTCTTGCGGTTGGGGTGGTGAGGCTGCAGTTGGGTCATGAGGGCCATGGTGAGCATATTGGCACGTGAATTACTCTCTCTTTTGTACACTTTTGTTATTAATATTGTCGCCGTTACTGTTGGCTTTTCTTATCTCATTGCTGTTTCCAGTAAATTGTTCTTATGTCAATCTGTGATGTTTTCCTTTTGTGCCTCCAATTCTCATCTCCATCCCACCGCAGTGGGGAGGGGGAGGATAAGGTGAGGGAGTGAGAGAGGGAGGCAAGTGGTTTGGAGAGTCCAGGTGAGGCCACTGAATTGGGGAGTACCATTCCTAAACCATGACAGATGGTCATCCTTGAACTGAAAAGGCAGCAAGTCCCTCTCTTTTCTGGGGAAAGGACACCCTCAATGATATCCAGCTGTGGTGATGCCTCAGCAATCCAGTTTCTGACAGTACATGACATGAACTAGAGGATGTGAGTGCCTAGGTATAAAATAGGAGACGGGCTGATGGGACTGAGAGCTGTCTGCCATTCCTTGTGTCAGAGCCACAGGCAGCGAGCCCTGGGCACAGCCACAGCTAGGGCTGCACCGCTTGCTGAGACACAAACTCATGGATGGCTCTTGCCACCTGCTTTACTCTTTTCCCTCTGCAAATGCCAGCAATCCAGATTCAATTGCTTTTACTTCACTGAGATCTCTGCTTGAAAGAAATAACGTATTCAATGCTGGGGTTGTAAAACGCATAGACTCAGCTGCTCACAAAATCTGAGCAAGAGTTTTATTTAGATAGGAGGCTTTGAAATATTGGTAAGAAGTTTCACTGGGTTTCTTACACTCCTCAGATTTACTCAACTAATAATTTTATTTGGCAGAACAATTTGACTATAAGCCTATGTTTTTTAAGAGCAACTGAGACAATAAATCACATCATGTATAAGAATTATTGTTCTCTGCTCTACTGGAAAGTACAAACAAGACCTGTCTTAGAAAGAAGCACATAGACATAGCAAATTACATGGTAGGTCAATTGTTGCAGAAAAATGAGTATGGAAGAAATAATACTTACATTACCTATCAAATTTGATTTGATTTGAGTACATATGCACAGAAATTGCTGTGGTCTATGAGTCTTCTTTTTTTGAAGAAGACTTATCTCCTGGTTTCTGTACCACAGCAAATATTTTTGGGGGCTTGTTTTGATGCATTTTTTACAGTGTTATTTCATTCCTGGAACTAGAGGAAAAATGGATGAGGAACAAATTTCCAGCACTGCTGAAGCTGGGAATTTCACCTTGACAGTGAAAAGCGGTTAGATTCAAGCTTCAGTGGAGGACAGCAAGAGGTCTAACAGGTATTTCTAAACCTTCTTTTCTTCAGACTGAAAAAACCCTGAATCTGTGCTGAACGTGTTTTAAAAATAAACAAGTGTGATAATGCTGGAAAACTGCCATTTTCCCCTTACACATTGATCCTGACAACCTGAGGTAAGCCATTATTGCCATTAAAATTTGCTGTGATTTTTACCCTTAGCCATAGTAGCCACCGTTAGTAGCCAACAGTTTGGTTATCTTTTAAATATTGGAAGACCAAAGGTCTTGGTTGACAAATCTTCTTAAAATGCCCCAGTATTTTCTTGGACAGAGGCAGGTGGCGGCTCAGTGCAGGCTGGTGTGCTGCCTGGGCCCAGAGCCAGACTTCCCACTAGCGCTCAAATTGTCCTCCTGGCATTTCCCTCCAGCCTTCAGAGCAGAAACTCATGTTTGATTGCATTCAAAGGCAGACTGTCTTTGCTGCTTGGCCCTAGTTCCTACAGCAGCAGAATATCCTAATTATTTTTGCAGACTCGAAGCAGTGCTGTTCTTCCATCACAGCAAGTTTTGATGTCAGGATGTCTGAGGGGCAGCACACAGGTTAAATAAGGCTACTGTGCATGCTGTTTGCCTTTCTTATCCAGGAGTTACAGTGAATGTTTGTGGTCTCATCCTTCCCAAAAGCTCAGTGGCCTTTTTACTGGTGGCAAATTCCTCAACACCAGTCTCATCAGGATCAAACAGAAGCAGAGCTTTCTGGGCTCAGAAAAAAATAGAGACTAAACTCTGCCAAATGCTTTGTCTGGTGCAGTTCCTCCCTAGATCCCCATGGGAATAGGATGGGAAATCAAGGGAATGTAATGCCAGTTTTTGCACTGTTTCTTCATCCTCCATAACTGTAAAATGCTACTGACAGGATCCCCACTTAAAGAGATATGGAAGAAGCAAAAAACAGGAAAAGTAAATTTACTTTGTGAAGAGAAATTCTATAAACAGGATTTTTCTCACTTGCTTTTTTGCCTCCAATGCATTTAACTACTGATAATGAAAAACCTTCCCTTCTGAGCTGGGCTTACCTATTTCTGGCAACCCAGTCTGACATCTCCTTTTACCTGTGGACACACAGCCTGTCACAGAAAATGTTTTCCTCCTGATTAAATACCCAGGCTAAGCAGATGAGTCCTGTCTGCTGCATAGCTCTTGCCTGGGTCAGGCATCGCACAGGATGCAGTTCTAGAGGGCAGAGCCCCAGCCAAAAACAGGGACAGCCAGCTCCAGCCCTGTCTGCCTTGCCAGCAGCAACAGCTACAGAGTCCCTCTAGACCCAGCCTCAGGGCTTGTCATAGCTCTGCTATCATTTGGAGCTGCACCCCACACTGTAAAGAAAAACAAGACCAGAGCTCCCACCTGCCAGCCATGCTCTAGAAGGCATGCATGTCTCTCAGAGGACTTGGAAACAGGCTGGGTTTGATGTTGCTATTGACTGGATCCACCTTAGCATCGCTTTCTCATTGATGGCATGGGCTGTGGATGGCACTGTCTGACAGGTAGTCCAGTCTACCAATTCTGGATTGGATGTGTACTGGATACATATTATAATCAAGTCCAGACATGGTCTAGAGTGCTCTGAGCTTCACAAATTAAAAGTTTTAAGAGTCTGACTTCAATTCACCACATAATACATGAGATGAGCTAGCAGCAGTTTAAAAAAAACCCCAGCACTGAGTGGGAAACCAAAAAATGTCATTGGGGCTTTCATGTTAGGGCCTTCTGCTCTTCCATGTTGCTTCTGATTCTGCACCTTGAGTTTTTAGGATTTTCCCCTATTCCTTCAGGAGTCATAATCCAGATCCCTAAAGACAGGAGTCTAAATATGTCTTTTTAAAACAGGAGCAATGGTTCACTTGCTTGCTCTCTTTCCTTCTACTCCTCATCTCTACCATTCTGCTGAGGTGGCAAAAATAAAACCCAGTTGCCTTCTCTACTTCCCTCCCATCTCGCTGTCCTCTTGGTGAGGAAAGGATGCTCATAAAAGAGGCAATGAGATGTTGCCTTGCCCACGTTATTCTCAGATATGTTTAGCATCCACAGCTCAGAAAGCCTGAGGAATCGATGAACAACCAGTGGATGCAGTGAGGATGCTACACCAGTGACAGTCCGAATTAAAAGCGATGACTCCACTGACCAGAGCTGTCAGCTGCATTACGTGACATTTTGAGATATTATGGGTTTGGCTGCAGGGAGGGGATACTGGCTGCTTGTGCTGAGCAATCAGAAGAGCCACACTTTCTACTCGTTTCCTGACAGGTGTGTGCCTGCCTTCTGCTGCTTGAATTTGCATCAGGGTGTCTGGTCAGCATCCCAGCTGCCAGGCAGAGATTAGCAACCCCTGTGGCAAAGTTTGAATTTTCCATTTACCAGATGGCTAAAGAATTGTGCTCTTGTATTTACGTCTTTGCTTGAATAAGAACTTTGGAACACAGGAACAGCCTGTGTCAGCTGGAGATACGATGATGACGCTGTGCTCTGCACAAGGCAGTGGTTTGGCTCTGTTCAGAGGCTGCAGCTAATCAGCTCAGCCTCTCACTTCTGATGAGGCAGTTCTCTTCATGAAGATACCAAATGCGGTCTCTTCACAGACTGCACTGGCAACAGGCTGTCTGCCAGACCTGTTTTTTAAAACCAGTCTTGGGAAGACGGGCCTTACCCAAGAGATGTCCTCTTTTCCCCATAGTGGCTGGTCAGACCTGCCTTAGTAATGTGCCATTGCTGAGCTTCACTGATGTAGGAGCAGGAGCACAGCAGGAAATCCTCTATTAGGGCTCAATGTCTTTATGCCCCTCCCCCATCAAAGCCACACTCAGTTAGTTATTAGTCTCCAGCAAGAGTTGTATTCCTCGCCTGTAAGGAGGTGGGTGGGAAAACGAGTGACATAAAACTCTGCAGATGGCAGTGGGGTGAACTCATTTCCTTCCTTCTGATCTTGCTATGTTTTGGGGCTACACTCAAGGAAATACAAAGTGATCATTTTAACACACTTAGAGTCCAGCAAAGCTCCCAGTGCACTGGGAGTACTTTCTCTTATGAGCACTTACATAAATAAAAAAAACATACATGAAAGGAAAAGAGAAGCAGGTTTTCAAGACTTTTGAAAAACAGTTTTCCATCCTTGTTGCTACTGCAATTGGCAAAAACAAGCTGCTTCTGAATACACAGGTGAGAAATTGCAGCTCTAATTTGTGTCAGTGGGCTTCACAGAATGAAACTCTAGGGTGACATTTTTCCACCCAGGAGTAGTAAAACGTATCCCCAATTCCAGGTATCATCCCAACACTGATTTCACCAGAGGCCCAGGATGGAAACTTTTGGGAGCAAGAATTCCTGCTGTTAGGGACCAGGAGTGGTTGAGGGGGGTTATTGAGGTGCAGCGTTGGTTTAGCTGGGAGATCAAAGCAGCACAATGGCTGACACAAAACTTTTAAGAACATGTTAAACGAACACCTGTCAGGTGTGACAAGTGGTCATGAAAACAGTGGAAACAGTGATCAGCTTAAGATCCTAGTAGCTCTGTTTTCCATTATTTCTGGGATGCTGTATGATTCTTTGGTCAAGCATACAACACAATTTTTAATTATGACTGTGGCAAATCTAGACATAACCAATAAAATAGTTAGAATTGTAATATTAGAGCTGTTTGTGCAGCAATTGGCTAGAGCTGGGCTGGGAAGGTATGTAAGTAAGGGAAATATTTAATATGCTGGGTGGTCTTCGCTCATCCTCCAAAAATGCCTTATGTTTCTAATTTTTTCACTATCTCTATTCATTATCGTACTTATTTGAAACAATTTTAAAAGCATAAAGCATTATTCAATGGAAGAAATTACTAGAGGTCTGTTGGAATCTTTCCATGTATGCCTCATCTGCAAAAATTACATCGGGTCGAGGAAAAGGAAAATGAGCCAAGCAGAAAGGCAATGCACAACAGGTGAAGAGCAAACTGGACAGCATGCTACTGACCCCCTCTGTCAGTTATGGGACACACTGCAGTGTGCTTTGAAGGTGTGTCCTTGCTGGTCTTGGACCACAGAGGGGCACTGTCAAAGTGTTACTGTCATTTTCCCGATGGAAAGTGCCTCTCCTTGTTATTTCCATGGGACTTCTATCCACTTGACTTCGCTGCTTACACCTCCAACGGCATAGCAATAAATGGGGCAATGGTATTTCATGCTGGATCACTGAATGATTCCAAGCTACCTGAACTATTCTGGAGCTTATTTATTCCCCCACTGCTATGTCTAAAGTGCAGTTGACTGGGTCTCCATGTCTCTCAAGCGTATCTCTGTCTCTGAGCCACTTTCACCAGCAGGTATTGCTTCTGTGCTCCCAAGCACCAGCTGTCCTGCAGAAAACATATTGCACTGTATTCATCCTACATTGGCATTGCAAGCAGCAAACAAAGTGGACTCTAAGACTGTTCTTGGAGGAGTGCAGTCAGCTGCCAGAAGGGATTATCTACTTCAGCTGGACTTGGGTCAGCTATTTGGAAAGCTGTGTCCCTCAGCATCCTCTTGGTCTCAGCATGGTCACACGGCTGCCTCGTGCTAATGCAAGTCTCCACATGCCCATCCCCAGGCCGACACGGACCAGGCCATCACCTTGTCACACCCTAACCGAAGGCAGCGGAAGATATAGGAGATCAACATTGCTGGAAACATAGCCTTGAAGTCACCTCTGTGACCCTAACTGCTCTGGAAGCCAGCAGGTGCAATGGCTTTCACCCCTTTCTCCTTCTGAAATTAATCATTCTGAATATGTCTTCCTTGAAAATGCACTAACATTTATGGGTTCTTTAGACTGGTTAGTGCTTAAAAAAAAAAAAAAAAAAAGGCACTGCATAGCTGACAAGGATTAGAATAAATGGTGTGAACAGTAGAACAGCATGTGCTAGGAGAGAAAATCATCCAAGAACCTTTTCAAGTTGGCAATTACGCAGAGGAGACTGGTGACCTCCCAGTAATCTTCTGGCTCTCTTCTTTAAAAAAAAAAAAAAAAAAGCGCCCATACCATTTCAGCTGGATGAGGAAAAAGGAACAAGAGATTTATACTGTCAGTACTTTCCAAACCCTTTAAATCTGAAGAGGCTAGACTGAGATCAATTTCTGTAGATAAAAGAAGGAAAGAATTACTTCAGATATCTACTGCAAAATCCTAAGGCTTGCATTATCTTTACCACAGATGGCAAAAAATGGGGAAGACAAAAACTATACCTGAAAGAACCTAGACTAATTAAAGACAATGTTCATTAAAGTGCTGCTTACCCACTGTTATTTGTTCAGAGTATTTTGTATTCCCAGAGCAGGAAAATAAGTTACAGAGAGGAAAAAAAAACAAAATACGGTGAAAGAAATAAATAAAGATGTGGTTTTCAATTATGTTCTAAAGAGAGTTAGAAAATCCACACAACGGAACTGAAAGGAAAGAGAAAGAGGAGAGAATATGAACCACTGAGAGTAAGCCAAAATATTATTCATCCCTTGAGTCTACCCTGAAAGGTTAGTGTTGTTTTTAAGAACACATTCCTTTAAGGAAAAGAATAATTTCCTAGCAGAGGTAATTTCTGGATGGTCATAAACTCTCTCAAGGGAAGCAGAAACCCTATCAGTGAAGTCAACAAAACCTAGGCAGAGGGAGAGGAGGAGGAAATAAGCACATGAGTCCTCATGGCAACCCCAAGAATGACCTGCTACTGGAAGGAGAGAGTTATAGAAAAGCCTGGCAGAGAGCAACTGTTGAGTTGTTGAGTAGGTAAAGATCTGGGTGGGAAAATGTCAAAAAGTAAAGGGAGTAAAAAACAGATAAATGCTCCCTAAAGATCACCCCTCTAGGTAAGATGGCAGTAGAAAAGGCCAACTCACTCTTGTCTAGTTTAAGTTTGATTAATTTGAACTATATGAGGTTTTCATGGAGAAGAAGAAGGTAGACCAAAAAGTTGTCACCTACCCTGTTGCACACAATATAGAATTTGTGAATTTTCAGCTCTGAAAAAAATTTAGGGAATCTCTAGCAACACTTAATGAACTAAGGGCTGTTATGGAGACAAAAGAGTCACCCCTGCTGGTACCATATCACACTCCCAGGTATGCAGTTTCTCCAGGTCACATCAAGTTGCACTGGAAACTGAACAGTGCAATGAACAAAAAACATCACTAACTTTGCAAGTGGAAAATAACAATTTTTATATATATTTTACTTTACTAAAAGACTATATGTTTCATTGTTCTGAAACTGTAAGTGGCAGCATCTTAGCCAGGAGGGAAGCATGATTCAGGAGCTTGATGGCAGGTCTGATGCCTCCCTGAAAAGAACACTGTGAACAGAGTTCATCAGTCTGAATAAGCACTATGGCAGCACCTCATCTAAAAGCCTCTCAAGTTACAAGTTTCTGAGTATTCCTAAGCCCCTCTTGCATGCTGGAGAATTAAGGGTGCCCAGAATATCTGGATGAATCTCTGCACCATGACAATTTGACCCACTGTCATTTGGAGAACCCACCACCCTTCTCTCTGAGTGACCGATCTTTGTCTCGCTAGGACCACTTAATGTGTTAAACAAGTTTTATTGCTAGGCATTCTTTTAACACTGGAAAAATTTAACAGGCTCAGTCATTTAATATGTTACGAGGTAAAGATACTGTTTTTCAAGGTAAGTGATGATACTTCGTATGAATTCAGAAAGAAAGAAATCCTGTAACCAATCCTGTTGGTCTATAAATTCAGTTTATCAATTTCTAAGTAATAGGTCACTGCTATAACCAGCAGACATAAAGACTCCTGAAATAAATTAGTTGTCTTTCATCAAAAGACTTGCAGCTAAGTTTTTCTAATGTTTTTCAAGTTTCTTTTACTGTCTGCCTTCTCAATAGTTAAACTCCTCTCAGCCTGTTTTTCAGTCTATAGACAGCTGAATGGAAGGACTATTTTCCCAGACATTGTGCGTAGTGCCAAACCCATTTTCAGCACACTTTAAGTACATTCATATTGTGGGAATCAGTGAGAAAATCTGTGTGCAAGAAAATCCAGTTTGGAACTCCGTTGCTTTAGCTTATCCATAGCATTAGTCCTGAAATGTGATCCACATGATTACTAGCACGGATGGAAACATTTTGTTGTGCAGGGACTAACTTGAGTTAGAAGTCTTAATTTAACACTACCTCATTTACGTTCTTGAGAAGTCAGGTCGTGATGTTATGTGATGTTTATACAAGAAGAGAATTGAAACCAATTTCTAACATACAGTTCATCAACAGATTGACTGGAGCTGCCTATTGATGGCAACGTATTCCTCTGCTAATACTGAAGATGTTGTTCATTGTTTTATGAGTTTGGAGGCACGAAACTGGAATTTTAAGAACTGGAAAACACATCCTAGGCCAAAACCAGCTGTTTCTCCTTGGGAGGTTTTGGGCTTTAGGTTTTGGTTTTCAGTAGCTCTTTTTCTGAAGCAACTATCTCAATATTGTCTCTCACCAGATCCCAAAACTTGGTTTTCATTTGAATGCCACTTCTTCCAGTCTTTTATGACTTTGGTGCAAATCTTGATTTCTTTGAAGGTTTTAACAACAAGAAAGATTGTTTTACCATAAGGTATGACTTTTGGCAACATAGTTTTTTACCCAGAGCTCAGAAATTTGAAAAAAAAAAACATTTTTGGGAAAAAGTTTTTTTAATTCTCAGTTCAAATCTCTGCTCCACAGAAATAAATCCATCAGAGGAGAACAATAGCTGTACATTTAGGCATTTATTTGGAGATGCAGATTTCATGTGACATAGGTCTTAAAACTCAGTCCTTTACATAACATGTTTGTTTAGGTCTCCATCATATCAGATATTGTCTAATTCATAACAATAAAATATGCACTACCATAACTGGACTCTTCTAGGCAATACTGTGAGAAAAATAATATCTTTTCCAATATTATCAAAAGGGTTCAGGGAAGTGCAAATACATACACACACCCCACACACCCTACACTTCTCCCTTCCACCAAGTTTCTGAAATACCAAACACTAAATCAGTCTGGAGTTTTATTTTTATTAAAATATTTTTATTAAATGAGGTCAGGAAGATAATTTAAGGAAAACTATCATAACTGAGTGAATCTGGAATATTTGAATCAAATCTGAACCTCAGCTTACTGAAATTTCCAAGCTTCTGTGAGGGGAGTTAGACTTCTCAATTTTTCTACAATTCCAGCAAATTATTATGGTCTTTCCCTAACTTTACAAATTACAACTTTTACAGAGTGAAATTATTGCCATAAAGTGCTGAATTATCACACTGAAAAGATATGTAAGGCACTTATGATAAAACACTCTCAAAATAGAAATCTCTCAAGAATATCTTATTTTGAAGATTCACATTCAAAAACAAACCTGAAAAGAAGTGAAAGAGAAAAACAGGAAACCCTTAGAAATTTCTGCAGTTATGTCCCAGAATTATATCAACATGCTTAATACTCCTTCTTTTATCCCAATAATAAGTAATAAACAATAAAAAATATTGTTAATTTAATAATAAGATAAATAAGATCCCTGGCAATAATAAACCTCAGGCCTAAACAGCCATCTGAGCCATCCTGAATTCTTGAAAATGGAAGCTCAGGAGGCCATTTTGCTTGTGTCTCCGTTTGGCAGGTAAAACGCGCCTTCTGACCTGCATTCACTTCCTCCTTATTTTCCTGTTGTTTCAAAATTCAACCCTTGCAAACAAATGCACAGCTTTTGCAACACCTAATAGACCTCCTGGCTGTGAAAAAGTACAAAATTATCAAAGGACAAACTGTTGATCAAAAATAGTTTTTTGATACTGCTAGTTCGAGGTGTTCATACACATCACACACAACATACAGAACGGTACATAAAGCTTTCTGAAATACAGCCAGATGAGAACCTATCTTTCCTAGCTATACACGATTGTATCTAACCCTTAACTCAGACACAAACATTTCCCAATTGGCTGATAAAGATTTTCCCAGTCCTAAAATACTTCGCTTCCTAAAGACTTGCAATGAGGTCAGTCTCCTGGAGGCATAAAACTGTTGGCTTTATTTCAGTGTTCGGCAACATGTGTGCCTAAGATGTAGGAGCTCTCTGGAGCTAACTTAGAATTGAGCTGCTTTATCATGTCTCCTCAAGCTGCAGAAAGTCAAATACTAACTCACCTAAAAAATCCAATGCGCAGGCTGGAAGGTGTAAAGACCTTCCCCGGTTCTTCGTTCGCGAAGTCTGGCCATTATTATTATTATTAAACCACTGGAGAAATTGCACAGTTCTGATATTTCCAAATTTCAGAACAGAAACTTGGAAACATTAAGGAAGTTCAGGTTTGACTCCAATTTTCCAGTGTTATTAAATTTGCAATTGTCTCTCTTTCCTCACCACCCCCATTGTTCTTCTGGACTTCTCCATTTCTGAATCACCTTCTGCATACCAAGGCAGTTCCACAATAGTGTGGTCATCCTTTCTATTTATGAAGATGGTATTTGCTGAACAGGAGACGGAGCCAGCAATTTTAGGGCGCTTCAAATTTCTTCCCTTTCTTGTTTTTCATGTGACTTTTTCAGTCTCAACTTCTGCAAACAGAGGTCAAGTAGCAACTACCCAAAAGAAGAAAAGCTAATCAGGGGAATGACACATCCATTTAGTTAACATTTTCTTTTTAAAAACCTTTGGGCTTTTTTAACTATATTAAAACCCTACTATTTTTCATGTAAAAAAGTGGAATGCAGTGATGAAACTTCTTTTACGAATAATATTTCTTTTTAATCCATCTTAATGATATTTCCAGAATAACTATTTAGTTACATGGGGGAGAAATAAAAACAAAGGAAGACTTTTTTTTAACATTTAAATAAAGAGGCAATCTGTCACCCTCAATTTTGCATTTATTTCAGAATTCTGTAGCTGAACTCAAACCCCATCACGGTTCTTCCTCTGACCCTTAAAATCAATCATGACACCACTGCAGGTCCTAATGAAAGTTGTGCTTATGGTCTTCACATGCCTTTAAAGTACCACTCATGTAAAGCAGAATAAGACCCAATTAATTACACAGTTAAATTAAGTTCGTAATTGTGGGTGCTTTGTAGCTTTAAAGAGATTCAAAGGGAAGATGCAACGATCTGGTCCAGAATTTTTCTTCATCAGGGCTTTACTGAACACATACTATGAATCAAGATAGATCTAGCTGCTGATTTGTAGCTGTCTCGCTCTTTCCCCACATTCATTCATCTGTCCATGCCCTTCTATGTCCTCCCCGCTCCATGTCTTGACACTGATTTTGCTGGAGTAGGGACCATATTTTTGCTCCGTGATTGTACTAGGACTGGCACAGGTGGATCAGGGCCACTGAGAAGGACTTCTTAGCTGTCCCAGCTAATAGTAACAATGTGACAACTGCATATGCACCAAGTCCTGACCTACCTGAGCATGCTGAAGTGACAACTGCTCCTCCACCACACCTTTTGAAATTGGATATTGTGTGTGCATGACCAAAGTTTCAGATTAGTTTAGCACCTAAAAGGCTCTCCAGAAGGTTGGTTTGAAGTAGAATCTGGTTTCAGAAAATCTGTTTAGAAAATTAATGAATCAGTTACAATCACCTACAGGAATTTGCTCCTCATGACAGCTGGGGACTAAATGTCCTGAGCTTTTGAAGATATACTCTTTGTTTGAAAAATCTTTAAATGCATGTATCTGATACACCTTGTCTGATAGGCTTTCAGCTATGAATTCTATCTATAATTACATTTAAGAGAAAATTCCATTTAAAAAATTTTGGGGTATTGAACTGTTTATTTTTCTTTAACTGAGGGATCTAATTTTGTATCAGGACTCTACACAAGACTTACTGAAATACTTGTAGATTATTTAGAAGATTGAAAGGTAAGTTTGAAGATTGATTGGTAAGTTCCTGTAATAGGGTGGGTTGGGCATAAGATCCCTGGAAAACTGACAGTGGCTGAGCATGCATTTTCTCTAAACTGCTGGCATTTTCCAAATAAGCTAAAAAAAATACGGGATTTTCAATCACAAATTATATGTAAACCTCTTCTGCTTGAACATCAGCCTTCTTCATAAAAGATGGTGGTACATAAGCTTTGTTTTAGTTTATAATAAATAATAAAAGAAAAATAATCTAACAGCGTAGTCATTTGATCTTTCGACCTCCTTTATTTCTCTGCTTAACTTCATGTATGGAAAGAATTACACAGAAACTGACTAATAAAAGCAGATAAGAATCTAATACAATGTGCTGTGGGCTGAGGAGAACAACTAGAATTACACTGAGCTGTTTGTTGGCATCAGGAGAAAATGGTTCAAAAATATCTTTTGTCACCTGGTTTTCACACCCCGTGAGGCTCAATCACTAGACATTGGCCAAGTTATGTCAATACAGTATGTGCAGATTTTTTTCATTTTGCTTATTGGCAATTTTTTTTTCCAGTGTGAACCAACCAGTAAGCTCTTATAATCATAGTTAGGTCACTGAACAGCAGTGACCTCATTTTCAAAGGAGCAGATAATTTTCAGCTCCCTGGGACTTCAGAATTTTCAGAAACTAAGAACTGAAACTCATCTGTATTTCTGACTTGAAAATATTCAACATAAGTACTTGAAGGCGGCCTAAAAAATCAAAGTATGTGCAGCTGGCAGACAAGCATTACATCCAGATCTTGAAAAGGTGCCTCAGCTGAGATTCATTGGTGACCTCCAAAGAAAATTCCACACCTCTGTCTGTGCACTATGTGCTGCAAGGCATGCACCAATTTGTGCTAATGATTACTGCCTTCACAGAGAAATAATAATTTTTAAAAAGTTAATAACTCAGCAGCTGACTTTTAAAATTAATGGAATCAATTGTTTTCCCAGATGGTAAAGCTAAAATGGCTGAGGGGAAGCAATTATGGTATTTGGTGTGGTCCAACACTGTGGCTTCTTTCATGGGATCAGCACCCCAGAATAATGGAAATACAGAAAGTATCAGATGAGTGTGCATACCTTGTCAACACTCATTTGGAGATGTTGAATCAAACTGCCAGGATATCAGACCTCCATCATCGAGCATGTCACATATTTTGGAGGATTTCAAATGTAATAGGTTTATATATGCCGCTGCAAGCTGTAGAACAGAAAATAACAAACTTCTGTGCTTCTATTGATATGTGGATATGCAAATCTTGTAAGTCGCAAAGGTGACAAATCTCTCCCTGTAGTTATAGTTGCTCCCTGTCATGTTTTAGCTGGTTTTCTGGAGACCAGTCAGGAATTTTTTCCCTTCCCCCCTGCCCACTGCTGCAGAGCTATTAGGTAAGCACTTAAGAGTACAAACGAACTAGCTCCCTGGCTAATTGCGGAAAAATTAGTCTCCTAGGAAACGGGGCAGATGAAAGGCTATTGTTTACCTTTTTCTCTCGTCTCCTGGGCAATGGGGGAGGAGGAGTTTGGTGGGCTGGGCTGTGGCTGGAACACATGGTCGGGGTGAAGGCTGGTGTGTGTGGCTCCACGACCTGTTTACTAGTTGCGGATCCTGCTTGGAGTTTGTATCAGAGAGGAACTGTTTTCCCTGGAGGTTTTCTTTCAATTTTTTTTCCTTTCACCGTTCCCATTGGTTTTCTTTCCCTGGTGGGGTCTTTGTGCACATCAGGGGGAAGCTTGGTGCTGCTCTCGGCTCCTCAGCCATTGGCTAGCTGTGGGCCCTGCCTGAATTCTTCATCGGAAATGAGCCATTGTTTTTTTCCTTCCCTGGAGTTTTTTTTTGTTTTGCTTTTCCCTTTCACCATTCCCTGAGCGAGAAGCCCCACCGCGGGGAGAGAGAGAGAGAACTGTGCAGAACAGTTTCGACCAGCTGGAGTAAGTGAAGGATTGGGTTTTTGTTGTTGTTGTTGTTATTGTTTTCCTTCCCCCTCTCCCTCTCCCCTTTCCCAGGTTGTGGGAAGGGAAAGGTGGCCCAGTTTTTTTTTGTTGGATTGGTTTCTCCGGCATACCCTGGTGCCTGGCTACAGGACATTACAAGTTCTGCATCTCCAGTGATCCAACAGCGCCCCTGTTGACTGTGGTTGGAATTGCACCAAAGGGCGCAAAATTGAACTGTTTACTTTTCCCTTTGCCTGTTTATTGGTTTGTTTTTTAAGGGGATTATTTGTGGGTATAGGAGTATTGTTTGGTTGTTTTACTTGGTTTTTTTTTTGTTGTTTCTGCTAATACACACATACCTATTAATAAAGGGCTGTTATTTTTTCCTTTTCCATAATTTGTTTTCCCTCAATCAGAGCCTCTTCATTTCGGATTTATAATTGCTTAGAGGGAGGAGTTTGGGTCTTTTCTCATAACTCATTCTCAGCAAAGGACCTGTGTCTCATTTAAATAGGGACACTCCCACATAGTCCTTCAGGTTTGGTTGATTCCTGCTTGATAAGATGCATTTTTTGTCATTTTCTGAGTCCCTCAAAATGGTCACTAGGAGCTCTAGCAAGCAGGACTTTCCTCTGTAAATGTTACTGCGATATTTGAAAAGAGAGAGGGCAGTACAGAAGAATTTTTCCAGAGCTAAAAGTTTAAAGATGTCAGGACTTGTCTATATCCTTGCTTGTTTTCTCTCAAAGTTGCCCTGATGAAGGTAGTAAGCATTCTCACCAGAAAAACAGAAATTCCATATTTCTGTTATTATCTGTTTCTGTTTTGAATAATCAGGTTTGTCAAGTTGCCAGTTGTCACAGTCAACAGCCACATCCTGAAGCCAACATCTCCTATCTAGGCTGATGCCCTATAGAAGTCTGTTACATGGTTGACCCCTTCAAGGTTCAATCCTCAACACAATCTTTGCTGGAGCAGCAGTTTGTTGGTACATACAGAACAACCACTCTCTATACTACACTTCCCAGCACACCAGTGGATGTCGTACATGGGACAGATATTTAGTCACTTAAATAAGGGGCTCTTTTTTTTCCCCACAGCACCTTGGTGTCAGGGAACAGCAAGATCAGGATAATCACTAAGAAGTTCAAGAGGAATCCTAAGTCTGAGAGACCCTGGAAGGGCCCTAACTCTTGTGGTCTTGTGCAGTCCTGGACTCCTTGTGCAGTCCTGGCTCTTGCACAGGCAGTCATAGCACTTTAAAAGTGGCAAAACCGTAAGTACAGCAAGAAATAATAGGAAGCACTGAGACCATGCCAGCCTCATTTATAGATGTATTTTAAAGGTACTAAGTGTAGATCTGCACTTTTGTCTAACACCCTGCCTTCAGCACACACTTAATTTAGTGATAAATAATTCGTTTGTTCAACATCTGTTTGGACAACAAACATCAGCTCTGTTTTCATGGAAAAGTGTAAATAAAAATCAAAATTCTTCTAGTTACCTTGGTCTTCGCAATCTTGCTTTCTTTATTAAGTGCCCAAGGTGTATTCAGTATATTTTTCTAGTTTTGTAACGTCTAGCATTTTGATTTTACCCTTGGGGAGGAAAATGGTGAAGAAGTAGGAAATTTCAGTAGAAATATGATATGAAGGACAAAGCTTGGCACAGAACTGTAGCCAGTAATGAAAACAGACCCTTCGTAGCTTTCTTATACTCTGTAAAATTGACTTTGTAAGTTGTAATCTAACAACACAGCTGTAGCCAGCCCAGTCACAAAGACAGCATTCATATCTCTTCATAATAATGAGGAGCTGGGTGTTGAAACCTACTAAACCTATTATATGATTTGGCCTTACCTTAGGAACAGCCTGGGACAACAACTCCTGTTGCATGTTGATGCAACCCCAAGCTGTAGTTAGGTTGCCTGCTGACAATTATTTATTTATTTTTAGACAACTCCTGAAAGAGTCAGAAGTTCAGATCACTGTATCAGATATCCCTTCTTATAACGACACCTGATCCTCTACTTTCTAATGAAGAGTTTTCAAGAGTGACTGTTTGATTCTGCAAATACTGTGAACCCTGCTATAAGTCAGAAATCAAATATCCTGGCAGTCCCACTTTGCTTTTAGGAATCAGAAGTCACTTTTGGAGGTAATTATGGCCTAGATTTTTATTATCACGATTTAACTCCATGTCCCGGTTTGAATGAGACAAGGTCTTTTGCTGAGGATGAGTTAGAAGAAAAAGATCCGAACTCCTTCCTCTAAGCAATTATAAATCCAAAATTAAGAGGCTCGATTGAAGGAAAAACAACTTATGGAAAAGGAAAACTAACAGCCCTTTATTAAAAGGTATATGTGTATTAACAGAA
>JAYRBT010000114.1:84654027-84730192 GCA_036023395.1 Myiotriccus ornatus
GGTAAAGTTCCTTATCTGCCCTGTTTCTAGGCAACTAATAGTTCAGCCCCGGCTACATCTTTTGTCCCGCTAAGTATCTTTGATGGGCCGGGGGGAAGGGAGAAAATTCTGTAGCTCTCTAGCTAAAACCATGACACTCCACTGTAATTCCAGTGAATTCAAAGCAGTTTTTAAGCAATTTCCTTAGCATCAGCAGCAAGTTACATCTCATGTGTTTCATAAAAACTATCTAATGCTGTGTCATTGCAGCAGGGCTTGCAGACATCAGGTTATTACAAAACAGCTCCAGAAAGGACATCAAGAGATTACCTATTCCACCTAGACAGATTCATATAGACACAGGTCATTATTAGCAGATTTTTGTATAACTTGCTCTTACAGAGTGTCTTATTGAATCAGCAGGCTGTCTTCCACAGCAACCTTTCCCACAGTTTATTTGTCCTATTAGAAAGGTTCTCCCTGCTGTTTAAGCTGGAACTTTCTTCCTGAAATTTAATCACCTGGTTCTAATTTTACCTCTCATGGTTACAGTAAATAAATTATTCTCCTAAATTTTCAAGACTTTTTGAAATCTTTAGACATGGCTGACAGAGAAACATCCACATCCCCACTTCCTGGGGCTTCTAGCAACCCTAATTCATTCAATCTTCCCATGGTGGCTGAGCTTCCTAGACAATCCTTGTTCTCTGCTTTCGGGAGCCCCACAGCCAGACCACTGGTCTCCTGCCACAGACCTCAACAGAGCATGACCAGTAGCTGAGAAGTAGAAGGGAATCACGTGCCTCCCAAGTGTACTCTTCTTTATCCATTAGACTCTGTTGTTTGCCTTTTTGCACTGTAGCTGTGGTCGCTGACTCTCGCTGGGCTGTTTAAGCTCATATGTTCTGTTCCTGAACACCCTTCACGGAGTGATCTGTATCACACGTACACTGCACGTGATGTGGAGAAAGAGATTGTTGTTCAGGCCAATAAAATGTAACTTGAATACACGTAGGAACGTTTTGCAACCTGGAAAATAAGACGTGTAACATGAGCCTGAAGGGTCAGTTTTGCTGCCACTAGCACAGAATGAATACTGATCTATACATTGATCTTGCAACAACAGAACACAGTTTTGCTCCTTATCCCTCTCTTGCTTTCTTTCTTTCACACAGCCAACTTTCCCTGTGTCCCTCAGACAGACTCACATACCATTGCCAAAGGCACATTTTGTCCAGAGACCAGGCACAGAGGTTGGCTGTTTGCCCAGCTGGGAGACAGCCACTCTTGTGCCTGGGTATTGGGGTGCAATAGTGCAAACAAGTGATATCTGCCAGGCTGCTCCTGCTCCAGGCAGCTGCCTTTGTTCACTGCCCCTCTCCTTGCCTGCCACTGCCCAGGCTTGGGGAGCACAAGGTGGCACTTGGCTTTGCTTGCAGTTCACATAACTTGTTTTCAATCACTTCCAGGGAAAAGGGTTGTTTGAACCTCCTGCAAGCCAGATGTGCTCCCAAGTTTCCAGGTGAAATGTGCTAATCTAGAGAGACTTGGGGTTTAGGATCGTATTTGAGAGTGTTCCTGTATATGACCTTGTGCAGCATTATCCCGGTTCTATTTCTTGCAAATGTGGAAGAATAAAGTCATCATGAAAAAGTGGAAAAAGAATGAAACTAGAGAAGCAGATGAGGCAAAGCTGTACAGGTCATACCAGGCTTTGTTTCCTGTATAATGTGCAGTTAAATGCTTCGTACGCCTTTGGTGAGAGGTACCACTTTGAGACCACACGCTGTGCTTCTTCACAAAGAATTCACACCTTTTTTTTTTTTCCTTCTCCTGTATCCTGTAATAAAAATCTTTTAGACTGTGGTTGGTCTCTGTGTATTGGAAAAGTGGTGGATGGAGGCAGGAAAGAAACCATGAAAGCTGTAGCATCACATCTTAAATGGAGCAAGCAGAATATGTAGCAATGACAAAATCACTCCTTACAACTTCTTAATAAAACTTAATGTTGTTAAACATTAAAGGTGCTTGTATTTTTATTATTCTAATTAAGATTCAATTAAAATTAGGAACAGAAAAACAACAGACCTAAGCTGCATATGAATAACTGACCAAGGAAAATGATCATGCACATGAACAAGACATGCCTTTCATATTGGCTCCCATCTAACATCCAGCCATCCCATCTTTAAATAATCATTGTGGTGATGATACATAGTACATTCCTGAAATCAAACTGCAAACTATAAAGGAAAAATCATATGGCACCTTGCTGATACATGGTCTTGTACTGAACTTAGAATACAATGTAGAGAGAGATCTCTGGCTTAATTAGCTGCCCACTGAGCTGGAGTTGGCTGCTATCTTTTTCTACATATGAAACCACAGAGATTTCTTAGTACATTTTTTCCACATGTGCTTATAATACTATCCCTGTTCCTTGAATCCAGCATTTTAATAAACACTCATCTTTAAAAAAATATAAGAAAATGTCTATCCACTTACCTAAAGTATCCCTTAGCCCAGACCTCCCTTTCCATCAACGCAAGTCAGAATAATCCCCAGGGAAATCCGTACAGTGTCCCTGGTAGGTGGCTGTTGTGAATCAGATCAAAAGGCTCTTTTTTATATAATTTTATTCCTCTTTATTAGGGATATGATTTCTCATTCTTTGCTTCAAACATATTAAGATCCTCACTTCCCTAAGCAGCTGTGCCTAAGGTTTTGGCTGGTTACAAGATATTAAGACCTTGCTAAGGCTGGACAGACATGGGCTAACACAGAACAGACAAAGAGATACTGAGGTCTGAAAGTGGGCACCACCAACATGCACTTCATCTGCATGGGGTCACAGGTATTTTAAAGGTGTCCATGGGTCAAGAAAAAAAGGATTCACCACTTGTGCACCACTTACAAATGTATCTGCCTGACACTTCTTGTGTATGAAGGGATGGTATGTTTGCACCAATATTTACACTTAAGCTCTGGTTAATTCTACATTTTATCTTGTAGCTTGCTTCAAAAGCACTTTTCTAGGAACTGGTCCATCATCAAAATATCTCATGTTCCAAATTTGCTTTACTTAGGACTATTATGGATTTGAAAAGAAAAAAAAATGTAACTACTTGAGTGACAGGCAAAGTTGATTTCAGATGTTGTGCCATGTTACATTTATATGATCCCCATATTAATATTTAAGATATTAAAATATTTTTAAGTTAAACCATTTCTGACAGAACTGAAGTTAAAATTTATATGTAATTGGCTCCATATGAAGATCTCAGTACCAAGTACCTCCCATCAGACTGCAAAATTAACTTTCTTTTATGTACCCACAGGCTCACTGTTTGCACTCTGACCATGGAAACCATTGTTGTACCACTTTATTTTATTTTTATTTTACTTTTATTATTAAATTATGAGCTTTAAAACACATGCAAGGTAGCCCCTAAGAAGTGATGATTATGGGCAGTGCTTCACAGTGTACAGAAACTGTGATCTAGTACAAGTAGCTGTACTGTTAAACAAGCAAACAATAGGCATATATTAAAAGTCATCTTTAATAGAATTTAAAAATAGCTATTGCAAACTTTATTTGAGGAAAAATAAACCAATTACAATTTTCCAAAATCCTTTAAAACAGTCTAGTTCCTTAGCATTTATTATTTGAAAAGACAGAAGCGATTTGCATAGCTGGCATGTTAATTCACCTCTGTTTGCTCAAAACAGCTCATAAAAGCATTATTTTTGATTTGATCAAAAGTGGAAATGCGTATGATGAATCTAACCTACACCACATGGGTATCTGACCATGTTTCAAGGCAGCCAAAATTGCTTAAGAGCCTGATATGGAAAAAGAAGAGATGTGCCAGTCAGTAAGACAGCTTATGTATGGTACATTACACCTGCTTATACTTCCTTTGAGCCAGCAATTTTATATTTTCTTCCTTGTATTTAGTACCCCACACAATCTAACAATACAAAAACCCACAACAAAAAAACCCTAGTTCATAACATCAGAAGATCTAAGCAAGACTGATGAAGTTTATGGGTAACCAATAAGAAATATAGAAATAAAATGTATGATTTTTAAAGATAAATCTTTCGCTGGAGTTCTGGTGACTCAAAAGTGGCATGTAAGGAATTAATGCTCATATGCATCTGAAAACAAGCTATCCATAGGAAAAATAATCACTGGATTGATCTAATACAGCACAGTCAGCCTTAATTGCCTAGAATAGCATTAGTGCAATGCTATGGTATTTCCATATGGCACACAAAAATACAATAAACTGAATGAGAAACAACATGGAAGTGAAATATTTTGATATGGGGAAAAGGAGACAATTATATTTTTTACATAAATCACCAGTGAGAATATTTTCAAAATCTTCAAATCACAAAGAGATGGTTCACTGCATAAAGATTTATGGTACAAGAAGAAAGATTGTAACAAAAATATTATTGTTCATTAGAAGAAAAACTGAATACTCTGTGTTTGAGATAGAAAAATTATGCCATTAGGCACTAGTTCCAATATATTCTTTCCTAAAAACCTAACTGTATCTTAAAAAAACAAACATCACGCAATGCTGTTGGTTTGGGCACTTTGTGAAAATCTTGACTACAACTGCACATACACTGGACACTGTAGCATACTCCAGCCTATAATGGCTTTGCATATGCATATGCTTTCTACAGGAACCAACTTAAACCAAGTATTTCCAATATTCATACCAACTTGAACACCACTTTTGGAGAAATATTGCTAGGATAATATTTTGGAAACTGAATAAAACCAATTTTTGCATCTTAGGCTTGACTTTCAGCAGTGACTTTCAAGACAAAAGATAGGCACATATTATCAGAAGGACATGCAACTGCTGGAGCGAGTCCAGAGGAGGGCCATGAAGTTGATAAGACGACTACCCCATCTACCCCATGAAGAGAGGCTGAGAAAGTTGGGGCCTTTCAGCCTGGAGAAGGTTGCATGGAGACCTCATAACAACCTTCCAGTATCTGAAAGGGGCCTTCAGGGAGGCCGGAGAAGGGACTCCTTATCAGGAATTTTAGTGACAGGACAAGGAATAATGGGTACAAAGTGAAAGAGGGGCAATTTAGGTTAGATATTAGGAAGGTATTTTTTACTGTGAGAGTGGTGCGACACCAGAACAGGTTGCCCAGGGAGGCTGAGGATGCCCCAACCCTGGCAGTGCTCAAGGCCAGGTTGGATAAGGAAGGTCTTGAGCAATCTGTTCTACTGCCCACAGCAGGGAGGGTTGGGACTAGATGATCTTTAGTGTCCATTCCAAGCCCTTTAAATTCTATAATTCTGTGATCATTGGACCTTGGCTCTCATGTTTGTCCTGCAGCAGTATGGCCAATTCTCCCTTTTATCACGTGCCATTGATGTCCACAAGCCACAGGCTCCTGCTTGTGAAGTAAGTGGGAGTATGTGGTATGGAAGCAAACTGGGAAATACCTGCACTTCTTGTGTTTGATACAATTTGTGCCAGGGAGGTTTATTTTGGATATTAGGAAAGATTTCCTCACCAAAAGGACTGCTAAGCACTGGAACAGGCTGCCCAGGGAAGTGGTGGTGTCACCATTCCTGGAGGTATATAGAAGATGTGTAGATGTGTCACTTGGAGACAGCGGTGGACTTGACAGTACTGGGTTAACAGTTGGACTCAGTGATCTTAAAGGTCTTTTCCAACCTAAACAATTCTAAAGCAGTGCCCTGGGAACCAAACCAGCCATCAAGCTGGCCCAGCATGCAGACTCTGAGGTGCTCTAAAGCTGTTAGGTAGCACTTACACCCTGTTCTGAAAAATAGCATTTAGTAGAGAAGATTTCTAGATGACACCCACCTTGAAACCTACAGAGAAAACCTCAGCTAAGATCATGGGTGACAGCAAAGGTGGAATTTTTGGGGGGACCTTTAAAATGCACTATGGTGTTTTTCTAGACTCAATCCTAAGTAAATGAATATTTCTTACTGATTCAATAGTGTATTAACGGCCCTGGATACATCATGTCCATTGACGCCATATGGCTGAAAAGCAAAGTACGAGAGAACATTCAGGTTTCAAAGAAACAGCAGCCACACAGAAATGTTCATGCAGTGCAACATGAAGACTCCATCACAAAATACCTTTTTCTGACTGTTTTTAGCATCACTCCTTAACGCTCCTGATAGACGTTTGCTAAAGAGTTCCAAAAGACTTTTTGCTAAAAGATTTCCTATAAACTTCAGTGGGAGCAGGCCCCTCTAACATCAGAAACTGATGTTACAGTGGGGATCATATATACACACTGAGCATTTGTGTAAAAGTTTCCCCAAAATGATGAGGAAAACAAAAGAAAAGTCACTATTCCTCATAGTATTCCCTGTCCAAAGTTCCGTTCACTGCCAACACACAATACAAATTTTATTCTCTGCAACTCATTCAAAGCACCAGCCACACCTGCAAAGCAACTGAAGGCACTGATACAGGAATGTTACAGGCCGCCTGGTGCAAACATTGTGTGAAGTCATACAAGGAACACTGTTCCTTTAAAATACTTTGGTACACAGAAAAATTTGGATGTCTGTAATGATATGCCTGCTGAATAGAAAAAAGTAAAATAAAAGAGGATGTTTGTTCACTGACTCCAACAATTTCCCTGATATAGTGCATTATGACTGATGCTTTTTATATGGTGTGCAAGGCAGCCAAAAGTCATTTAAAAACATGTGTTGTTTGTCTCAAAAGCAAATGTAAGGGAATACTAGTAAAAGCTGCACTGTCCGAGACTCCGCTAAGCACTTTAAATTTGTTTTTCTTGAAGGAAATCAGGAAGATGGGACTGCATGCTAAATAGAACTAATTTATTCCTCCTATCTACTGCAAAGGAGTAATTTATCTCCAGTACCTCATGTCTAGAAAATGAGTCTCTTTATCCTAACATCAACCAGGTACCAATGTCCCTTTTAGAGGCTCTACATATAGTAAAACCTGAACATATGTGAGCTTTGGGTTCTTGAACTTATATTAAAAGGAGGGAAATGACATGTCGAGGCTGCTCCCAAAGACAAGACACCAGCTTTCACAGGTCACCAAGAAATCAAACCCACAGCAAAACACATCTCAGTTTAAAGAGTGAACGTTTTCCAAACCTTACATTTGGCACAATTCAACTTGTCCTCCCATAAAGGAGTAAAGAATTTGTGATGCAGAGATGTGTTTCAGTTTGTGTCTTGGTTTCTCGTAGCTTTGGACCCATGCAACCAAGGGCATGGCTTACAGAGGGTCAGACTGTGCTAAGCAGTTTCAATAAATACAGTATTACTTAATGTGGGTCAGAGCAGCACAGGTGCTCTGTTAAGGCACTATTTAACTATTCAAGGGGCTAGATCCAAAGTGCACCAGGGACAAGTGAAAAGAGTGAAGGAACTACAAGGAACCAGGCCTAAGCTTCACCAGAGAAATAGAACAGAACCCCAAATTTGTGAAAAACATTGTGGATTCTAAATATAGCTAAAGTAAAACAAATAATCCCATCTAAATTAGTTCTGCAGTTAAAAACCCATAAATCAGTATTAGAAGGCACTCCCAGTTCAGGAAGTTCAGGCCTCTTCCCATGCTACTATGCAAAATTTCCATTGTGAACAACAGTATAGATGAGCATAAATACAAAAAAATACATTTTAAGCAGTAGCAAAATTTGAATAAAAAATACTCAAGGAAAGTGACTGCCGTATTATTACATGTGCACAAATACACACTCCGTCTCAAGAAGGTATGAAAGAAAGGGAATCAATAGTCTCATAATTTCTACCTCTGTTAATTGGCATACAGCTATTAATTTCATTTTAGTAACTGTGAGTGTTTGGCTTTCTTATTAAAAAGAAGTAAGC
This sequence comes from Myiotriccus ornatus, assembly GCA_036023395.1. Lineage (NCBI taxonomy): Eukaryota > Metazoa > Chordata > Aves > Passeriformes > Tyrannidae > Myiotriccus > Myiotriccus ornatus. The sequence continues at coordinate 84,661,907 of JAYRBT010000114.1, forward strand.
ATTAGATGTCACAGGTAGTGTTCAAGAAGGATAAATTGGCTGCCAGACAAGGAACACGCTCATACACTCACTCAGCAGCAATAAGCTCTGAAGCTCACACGTTCCCACATTCATAGAAATCTTTAATTCTCCCCACGTGCAAAAAGCAGGTTTAGGTGTAAAAGTGCCTGCTGCTTTTCACCATCCTTCTCCTCCATCCCACTTCAGCAAAGCACTTAAGCATACAAGGATGTGCTTGAAGTTAAGCAAGCGTGTGTGTTGTTTTGCTGGACTGAATACATGTGCAGTCCATGCCTCCTAAAAGCCTCTTCCACCAACCAACAGCAGGGTGCACAGATGGCATCCAGGGCCACCAACTCACATGGTGCTGAGAGCTGTAAACAGCTGTTTGGGGTTATCACCCTTAACAAGATGACACTGCAAATCCAAGACTAAAATGAAGCCCCAGAGTGACATTACCAGATGACTTCCAAAAACCAGAAAAGGTTCAAGGTAGCCTTACTCCAGTTGGCCATAAACATACACCAGCTGACACCAGCATTCGCATATGGAAAGACAATTAGGTTTGGTTTTGAATAATTCCGGAAAAATGAAGTCTGAAAGACTTCGTTCAAAGACTGTATCACTGATGCATTTAGAGTAAAACCCTTTCAGAGTAAAATGCATGAGAACATCCTGAGGCCTTATTTTCAAGCATGATTAGCTTATGAATTGGCAAAAAAATATGCCTATCTTCTCCGTAATGATAAAACAAACAAAAAAAAAAGGAAACTGACAACTCTCTGGAGCATTCAGCAGTTTATAAATGGAGCACTTTTGGGGTCTTGGATTTGCTCTGAAGCCGGCTCCCTTTTCTTTTTTTTTTCATATTGTTCCCTATTAGAGTACACAGTGAAATTCAGTATTAATGTTAAGTGTCTTATCTTCAGAACAGAACAAAGTGAGCTCTGGTAGCAAGCTCCCATTGCTCTGCTTATCAACACTCCAATGGAGAAGCAGATAGTGTTTCAGAAAAGCAAACTAACATACACCCCTAAAAAACAAGCACAGTTGAAAGCTGGGGTAAAATTGAAGTGGGAATATGGAGCTAAGATTACTTTTTCTCAGTCTGCTTTCTCAGTAACTCTGTGCTTCTGCAGAAAATAACTTCAGTATGAAACTAACACTTGGAAAGTTTTTCCAGCAGACACTTAAAGAAGTTTTCTGGCACAGCCAGAAATTTACCACATGGGCCAGCCCAGTTCTCCCTGAACACAGCAGGAGTTTGGTCACAGTAATCACTGAAGATGGGCTGGTATCTGAACACAAAATTTTCTTTGGATAATTTATGGAAACCTTAGATGTGAAACAATCTGTTTCCTTTTACAGGATCCAACTGCACAGCAAGTTTAAATGAAGGATAAACAGCACACAGAACAAGGAGGCCAACGAAGAGTGCTGAAGCAAGGCTGGAGAACCATCTCGGTGGCAAAGACTGCAATCACTTTCACAGAAGTCACAAGAGGTTAGACTTTGCATTACTTCTGAGTTGTAGCTCCTCACTGCTCTTCTCCCTGTTCAAAAAAGTTAGTTAACATAATTAATGAATTTCTGAGAACTGATCAACAACTAGCTTCAAAAAGAAACCATTTTTAAAGGATGCACTGAACCCTGATGCAGACTTCATCATACACTGCAAAATACTTCCCAGAATTATTATTTAAGCATAGACATTAACCATTTTTCTTCACCCAGAATATATCAATATATTCAGGGAAATGCTTGTTGGAAGGTACACCTTCATAGATTCAATCTCAATTGTTAGACCCAATCTGTTCACAAACCTCAGTCAAACATTTTGAAAGGAATTTTGTCCCTAACTGCACGACAAAGGAATTTGGATGCTTTCCCTGTCAGGTTATTGGCTATAACATTTAAGAGCTAGCTCTCTCATAACTGATGGTTTCCCTTTCTATCATATTTGGGAGCTTCAGCTTCCTGAATTGGGGACTGCTTACCTGACCTAGCTCCTGCTTCTGTACGAGAGCTCCTTAGACATCTCCTAACTCTGAATATGACATGAATCTGACTGTCACTAATCACATAAAATATAGCCTCACAGTCACAACAAATAAAGCCCCATCATCAATTACATCAGTGATGGAAAATCAGATTAAAATAAAAGCATATCCCTGTATTAGATAGAAAGGAGTTCTCTCAGGAGAACTCAGAATCACGACATATGTATATATGTTAACCAATAATATGTCTACGGTATATAGTAATAGGAATGGTGTATTGTAAAATAATATTTAAAATAAATAACTTTCTTGAAGTTAAAGCGTTCTATTTCAGCACTGATTATGTCATACAATTTTTTTTCTCACAGATATTAAATATAGTTAAATTTGTATTGAGAATTTATGAACTGCAGTTATTTAAATACAATAAAAATATTTCACATGTGCATTTATATGTAACTTTGTAATACATATATTCATTAGCCTATCTAATGGCATTTTTCTAACAGATTAGGTCCTGAACTCTTCTTCTGGGAACTGAAGTATGTGGGAATTAATTTTTGCCATAGATGCTGTGTTATGTGTTTGTCAAATAAAAACTTGGTGCAATTTTTTAAGCCACACCAGGCCTTAAAACATGTTCTACATTAATGGACTGTGTAGTTACATCCACTAATTTCCCATTTTACTTTAAAATTCTGTGATTGAACAAGCACTTCAGCCTACACAGAATAAATGTGATCTTCACCTAGCTATAGTAGCACACATCATAGTATATTTGGTTGTCTTTTGTATTGTGCTAAAACAAACTAACATGAAAAAAACTGCCTATACAGCTTTTTTATGCCTTATTTCAAACCAAGCCTAAATCCTTAATAATGTTCCAACTGGTTGGTGTAATGAAAACCTAGTATTTTTCTGCAGCAGTTTGTAATCTTTCTTTGCTATTCAATTTGCCCAAAAAATTTATGTATCTTTGCCTTTCTCCAAAACACACACTGCACACACAAAAAAGACAAAGAAACAAACAAACAAAAAACTTTGTTCTTCCAACATACATCTTTATTAGATAGCTATAGAAATCAAAACACTGGCATTTTCTCTGGTGTTTTGATTTAAGGATTCTTAGTTTGAACATGAAACAGATGGTAAAGCTACTTGAGAGGTAATCTTTAACTTGGTAAGTGAACTACAGTGAAGTTCCTGCTTTGTTTTGGTGACTTTGGGAACACACTGGGCCAAACTGAAGCCAATTTATATAGCTGACAACTAAGTTATGACAATTCACACCAATTGAGGAACCAACCCATTAGGACAATAAACATATATATGGGAAAACACTACTATTTGTTAAGAAATTGGGCATGTCAATGTCCAAAAAGGATGCACTTTAATGAAAAGAAGTCAACTTCAGTTTAATGCAGCTTTCACTTCAATAAAATTTGTTCTACTTCCTTAAAAAGCCTTTCTTTTAAACTTCTGAATCACTAAGTCTTGTTTGAAACGTCTGACACTTACTAGGTTCATAGTAATCCACCACAGTCACTGAAGCGTCCTGGATATTTGCCACTTTGAAGTCTCTTGTAGATGGAATATCCACACAAACCTGTGTTGCATTTAGCTAGAGAAACAGGAGAGAAACATCCTGAGAACCCTGGTGATGGTTTCATGGAAGAGGTAAGGACTTTTATCTCAGCAGTAGTCTATTTCTAAAGACTTGGAGTCAGGATGCATATAAAGATGCTTAACTTGGTCAAACTACAGACTTCTTGAAATGTCTGCCTTCTTATACATTATTTTTAAGGGGCTTAATTTAGAAACCCCTTACAAATACAACTGAGTGGTACCTATCCAATTAGTCTCACTAAAAACTGTGGAAATATTAATTCAATGTGAATAGCAGATGTTGATTTCCCCAAAGAATACAATCATAATGCCTTTCCAAATTTAGGCCAAACAATGTCTGAACCAAGATTAACATCACTACGAACACATTTTTTTGTTATTTTCGACTTACAGAGTCTAAGTATAGGTTGACTTTTCCATTGTCTTTTTCCATCTTCTTAACTGTATTGTCTAATGGAACAAAATCTGGTGACACAGAGAAACCACTGAGTAAGCCAACCTCCATGAGGACCATACCACTACGGGAAGCTGTGCCTGAACCAAAGTACCTTTTCAAAACACAGAGACAAAGAAGCTTTTAGAAGAAATACAGTAGCCTACTCTCCAAAGAAAATGTTTGATCTTTACATCTCAACTACCGAAGTAATAATGTTTAAGAATAATTAGGAAACAAAGGGAACAAAACGCTGACAAGAAAATTTCTAACAATAACAAGCTAAAAATTGGTTTCTCGATTATTTTGTCTGTTAATTTCAACCACATATGCAAAAGCAGGTGCAGCACAGACAAAACTACCGTACATAAATCATATAAGAGACTACACTGACACCAGGAGGATTTTTCTTTTGACATCTGTAAGTGGAGGTTTACATCAACAATACACAGGAAATATTGCAATTAAACATGCTTCAGAGAAGCAACTAAGAAAAGCTGCAGGAATTCTTGTACTGAAATATATATATTTCTTCTTATGAATTCATTGTTTTGCCTCTATTCATTTTGGAGGATGAGATGAAACTATACAAGAAAAAAGTCTCACAAACCTTTTTAAATTTTCTTCATAGAGACTGATGGTTTAATTAACAAAGTCATCATCACATTATTTCTCAAAATTTCAGTTTGAAAATGCATAGCTATGCTATTAACCCAAATTTGAAAAAAAAATTTAATAAGTTGATTTTTTCTTTTTTCCTGAATAATGTTTATTATTACATCTTCTTCCAATGTGAAAATCAGATGCTGGACTAAAAAGGTTTGCTCTGTTGAGCAAGCCTTACCTACCACAGTGCACAGTACATGTAGAAAAATTTTATGGTGCTCCTTGCTACAAGTGATACCTGCAAAAGACGGTACTGCTTTAAATAAAGTAGGTGGCAGAAGAGTTTCCCCTGCCTTAGCATGGAGGGTAAATGATTATTGTTACACTAGAACAGCAGTGTCTCCAATCCTTACTTTGAACGCCTGACAGTAGTTGAAAGTAATTAAACTATTTCTTTGTAGAGTTCAATAGTTTATTAAAAAAAAAAAAGGGGGGGGTGAAGAGTTGCTTTCAAAGTAATGCTGTTACGTCTGACATTATGGCTGATTCAATGCAGATACAACTTTGAAAGAAACACAGCACAACTGCTGACTTCAGTTGGCTCATAAGATTAGAAGCAAATGAAACCATCTGTTGGATGATGTGCTGTGCCAAAGTAGCTGCTATTGAAAACAAATAGCTGAATTGGAACTGGATGTAATTATTTCTGCATAATTACCAATAAGAGGAGAGTAAAATACTCGTGTTGTCTAGCCAGCGTGGGGTGCTACTAAAATACTAACAGGCAACCAAACCAGCCTGATACTGTCAAGGAGTGACTCAGATATGCCTGTAAGTTATGAGGATCTGCCTGTCCTAACAAGGAAAACAGGGAGCCTTGGGCTTGGGTCTCTTCTGCTACATGGTCTCTTAAAAAAGGGGGAAAAAATGGTCATGCAACAATGACCAGTAAGAAAGACTTGAAGCTTGTACCTGAAGAAAACTGAGAATGTTTTCAGATCAATCTCATGTTTCAGCTCTTCAGCAATATGAGATATGGGGGAGACCCTTTCGCAGATGATGCAAAGAGGAGAAAACAACACCAAGCTAGTGTAGGTAGAAAGCAGAAACAAGAAGGTACAGCCATCAGTGATCAATTTCTCATGTCTGGAAAAGGTGTGCAGGCAAAAAGACTGTGAAGAAACAGAGGCACCTCTAGGTATTTGCTTCCCAGACAGTGAGTTAGCTCCTCTAACTAAGAACCACTTCAATTTGAGTGAGACATCATCTGCTCCAGAGTCATAAGTGATACCCCATGGAGACAACCACGGCCAACCACTATTGAGCTGGTTGAAAGAAGATGGATATTCTGCAGATTAGAGAAATTAAAAAACCGTGAAGTTGCAGCCTCCAGTAACTAACTATGTATATCCACAGCTAGATGCAGGTCCAAAGGCAGACTATGCATACCCACTGGTTGATATTTCAGCAATCTTTCTGTATTTGTCTCCTTTGGTTTCTCTATTAGAAAGCCACATCATGTTGTAAAGATCATAAATGAACCAACTTTAAACTAATTAAGGAATACAGATAAGGCATATATTAGATACAATTTATAGGGGGAAAAAAAAAAAGAAAAGGATGAGGCTGATCCATCAAGCTAAGCAACCAGAGATGAATTCTTAGCCTAAGGAATAGAAACAGATTTACTAGAAGATATACCATCCACTTTCCATGATAAGAGCTGATGGATCTCAATGTTCCAAATAGTCTCCTGAGGGAGATTTTTTAATGTCACTAGATTTCCCGCTATGCTTTGAACACTTTACAATTAGAGCATCATCACCCTAGAGCCTTCCTGGAGAGACAGAGCACTTCTTGTCTGTATTTTTGAAGCAAAGGTCTTAGAAAATCTGATTGCTCCAAAAACTTACACCAAACCCAGCATATAAGCCCTTTACATGTCAGGAGTCTGTGCTAGACTTTAGAATGCTTTTGACACTCCATAGAAAGTTTTAAAAGAGAACAAGCCCATTCTATTTCAAAAGCTCTCATGTATTCTAGTGTCTCTGCCCACCATCCGTGTCACTGAACTCGATACCACAAACAGATAAAAACAGAGCTCTGGCTTTATGCCTGCTGGCCACTTCCCAAATTAAATCAATCCTCTGTACTGAAATCATACTCTCTATAGCTGATTACTTGTATGAGGGTGTCACCTACAGGCTCCATCTCCAGTCACAGCTCCCTTGTGGTAACCAGAACATAAAAGTAGTTCTAGACATATGGTGTTCAAAGTTTAAATAAACAGCAAAAAGAAGGTGTGGATGAAAGGAATGTCAGAGTAATCATGTTGGATCAGGTAGTATTTTGCAAATCTTGCATTTATGAGGAACTCATTGTAAAATCACAAGGAGAAAACAGTGTTTCTATAGGAAGCATTCACAAACAGATCAAATTCCTAAATACAAAGAATGTAATCATTTCAACAACATCCTTGTAGATAATAAAAGACAGAAGATTAAAAAAAACATAGATAGAGATACATTGTCCTATAGGGTTTTACATGAAATATGCAGTGGTCTTTAACTACAATAGGAAATTCATACTGAAGAAACAATCAGAGGACAAATACCTTTATATATTCCTTTTAAATATATGTATAAAGGAAGTTAAATTGAGGCATAAAGCCGTCAAAGAAGCAATTTGGTTTAATGACTGGCTGACCTATGCAATATGACTGTTCTCATCTGATCCAAATTCTATTCAGGTAACATCTGGTTGCTGTTCTGTGGTCTCTGAGATGATACTTTAGCTCAGTTCTTAGTAGGTGATTACCAAAGTGGAAACATCATCCCAGATGCACAAACACAGCCCCACATGCCTCATCCTCCTCCCCTTATTCAGCAGAAAGAACAGAATTAGCATGGCTGGAAAACTCACCACCTCTTTCAAATCTACAATAATGCTTACATTGTATTCTACTACCAAATTCATAACTACTGGTAAATGAAAGACCACAAAGTTACTTGCACAATAGGGCAAATCCACAATTGAATTTATCATTATGTAAATACAGATTTTGACTCCTCTTAAAATTGTTCTGAGCCAAGTATCTAATTCTGGATCAAAAGCAAAGGATTCTCTTCATGAAAGGTAATAGTAATGGGTCACTGTCATGGTTTGCTACTAGAAGTCAGAATGTGGAAGACACTGGTTCAATTTTCAAGTCCGTGCACAGTCTTCCATATAGGTCAGAAGCACTTGCATCAAAGAAGCCTCTGAGTTTTTTCTCATATTTCACACAAACTTTTCCACATACCCCTAATGTTTAAGGTACCAGCATTTTTACAGTTACCAGTAAAAAAATATCACCTGGCCAGCAAAAACTGACTTACGAGCTGCTTCTTAACTACTGCCATTTTTACAAAGTAATTTTTATTCTCTTTTATTTATACATTTACATTCCATATATTAGTAAATTCACACCAAAAAATGGATAATTTAGTTCATTTAAAGTAACCTAAAAGCTGTATAGACAAAGATGTCTATGAGATGCTCCAGCTGATTTACCTACCTTGTGCACACATTCAAGGTCAAATGGTTTTTATCGTCTTTGTCATCCTTTACATCAACAATCAAGTCAAAGGCTTCTTGCTTTTGGACAGATCTGAGCCTCTGATCAGTGTGTTTTGTGTTGTACATAACATTGAGCTGCGGATTACAAGTACAGGCATTAGATGACACGTGTAAAGTAAACCAGTGTGGTTAAAACACAAAGTTTCTAACAGTGTAACACCAGAGGAGTATTCACATGTGAAAAGATATGGACCCATACAGTTGCACATGGACTTGTACATCTGACAGTTGCATACATGAAACTCATAGGAATTCTCAGAATGAAATATCCTTTCTGAACACTTCGTAATGTGGCAGAGCCACTGCAATTAGGAGGACACAACTGAGGCAAACACAAGGGAGCTCTAGGACAACCAACAATTTTCTCCCTACTAGCTTGTTTATAATGTGTGCAGTTGTTACCTGACAGTGTGAACTGGGATGAATAAAGAGTGTTGGTCAGGGACTGGATTAAAAGAGGCAGGCTGTATATAAAAGTAGAGCACAAGCAAATACATAGTGTATGTACAGAATGTGTCATCAGTCTTCATGTCACTGCATTCATACACTCAAAACAGATGAGGGATAGTATGTTACTCCAAATTCAGAACACCACAGCTTTCTTGCAGTTAAGCAGTTTCATTTGGTTCATCTGTACAAAGACAAAGCTACAGATTTGATCTGCCTCAAGGACGGAGCTCTCACCATTTCTGCTTAGCAAACTGCCAAGCTCTGCTAAGCAAGACAAGTAAGACAATGTGACAGGACGTCCAGTGCAGGACAGTAACATTAATACAAAATACATTTATTTCTTAAGACATAGTTTGAAGAATTTCCAATTCTTCTAGTGTACACATGCATAAGAAGTTTGAAACAATGGTAGAAGAGTGGTAAAACCAGAAATCCTTAAAACAGATTTCTATATCCTATAAAACTACCAAGGCCAAAGCAGAAAAACTGAAGCTGAAATCGAGCAAACAGTGAGTACTCTCATGGTATCATCCATGACAGAGTATTGTGTACTGACTACAGCACTGAATTTGATGAGGTAAATAAGCAGCTGAATCATTAACTGCAGTGTTTCCTTAAAACTATCTTAGTTCCAGACTGGAGGATCATAAATGTGACAGCAATTTTTAAAACAGCACTGGGAGTCTAAAACACTATGAATATCAAATCAACTCAGTATCTGTACCAGAAAATGCAATCAAAACTATAAAAATGAATCAAATTAGTGGACAAATGAGTACATATGACACTCTCCAGCTACCTGAATCAAACGAAAAAATGTGCATAACACAGCTCTGTCTAGTATAAACTAGCTGGATGTTCCACCGGCATGAAGCTGGTTAGGCACCAAAGCAAGACTGACTGGCCTGGAGTTCCACGGGTATTAGTTTTTTCCTGTTTTAAAAATGGGTGTTACATTTCCCCTTTTCCAGTCAGTGGGAACTGCACTGGACTGCCATGACAACAATCATCATCTTTTCCCTCAGTCATCCAGATAAAACACATAGCAGGGCGATTTTTGATTCTTTGATTTTGGTAGAAAAATAAGCTGAAAGTGGCTCAAATAACTCCCCTTGCAAGACCCCAACATGCATTTTGTTTTGCTACAAAAAAAAAGGGAATGAAGACTGCATCTGGAAAATTACAGCCCCTCTACAACAGTTTCAGCCAGCAAATGGAACTGTCAGACTAAATTTAAAACTATGACAGGTGGTTGTCCAAGTTACACGTTACCGAGTCAGTTATAGGCAAGCAGGTCTTTGCAAATAGAGGAGTCTTTAATTTCTGATTTTTGTTTTTGCTGCTGTCTCTCACTCCTTGATATGAAAGTTATGCTCTTTCTTTCAATCCACACACACAATTCATGTTGCTCTGCCCACACTGCTGGATTTAGCATGCTGTGTGAGTACAGAGCCAGTTCTGTACAGGCTTTCAGGACAACCACGGTGCAACAGTGAAGATTTATCATGTACAACTGCTCCACAGGAAAAGGCAGTACCAAGGATGAAGCCAATCTAGAAAGCCTGCCAGTTAAAGGCACGCAAAAAGTTTGGTAAAGACGAGCTGGCAGCGCCTCAACAATCTGTCATCACAGAAACAAAGCTGTTTTAACTTTTGCCAGAAAAAGCTAATGAATGAGAATTTACTGCCAATGCAGGATGTCTGAAGCCACATACTGAACAGGTCAATCAGCTAGTACTTTCATGGAAGAAGTTACCGCTGTTACGGTCTGACTTTCTTTTCCTGGTTTCTCATGACAATGAAGGAAAATGTTTTCACAACAAAGAGTTTAATTAAAGCCTTCTTCTTTATACACTCTTGCTTTGGGGACAGAAGGCTGTTATACAGAAACTAATATTAAATTAACAAAATGAGTAACTGCATTTCTTAACTCTTTTAAGAGGCAACTGCCAAAACTAAAGGCAGAACTGGTCCAGTCTTGTCATACTGCAGCCAATTCTGGTGAGAGGCCCAAGAAGAGAAACTAAAAGCTAGTCTTCTGCATGAGAGTGGTACTCATAACAGTAGCTGACAATATCAACTGCACTTTGCTTCAAAAAATACGACACATTTATAATGCCCTAATCACCGCCTTTTGCCCTATCCTTTTTCTTCTTCAACTAGCAGCACAAATGAACTTGACTGAAGGCACGAATTCAACGAAATCATCTCCAATAATCTTCCGTCCTTTTTTGAGTCCTTAATATCCATTCAAACTATAATGGAGAAACTGTGTACCTTTTTCAGTACCATCACACTAAAAAGCATTCAGTCCCTTGCCTAAGTCTAGCAAAAATACGCTGAGTGGAAAAAATAGTCAGTGCTTTTCAGTAATGAGTAACAGGGGATTCTCAGGTTTTTTCCTCGCTCCTTCTCTATATGTGATCAGAAGAGACTGAGGAGATCTTGTTCACCTATCCACTTTGCCCATACCCATCCTCAATGAGCCTGCCCACCCTCCCCTTGTTGCTAGTCCCGGATTTCAGTGGCACTCTCTTTCCTTCCAGGAGGCATGGGCCACACCAATTTTTTGAGGCTTGTGTCAAGACCAGTTCACAGTGGTTCCAGAGAGCAGAGAGGTGTTTCTTTCAAGACTTTCAGCAGGCCACCTACAGACTTCATATACCCATCCTCTCTTCCCTCTTGCAGAGTCAGTGTCTTAGGTCATCCATGGTATATGCCCACGTAATGAAGAGATGAGCTAGGAAACTCTGTTGACAGCAGGACCACAAAGCTACAAGTAAATGTCTGCTTTTGCAATTACAGTATCAAAAATAAATACATTAATGAGATCCTGCAGGGTCAAGAGTGAATGCACTACCAACATGCACACACAGTGAGATTTCACAAAAAAAATAAGAATGCATTCTGTTGGGAAAGCAGACATTTCTATTAATGGATTTAATCTTGTGTTTTGCTGTTTTGACATGCTACATTTGGCTAGAAAGTAAAATCCCAGAACAGTGATGGTTACCATTGTACTCTGGCAGGCCTAAGACAATGAAACCCAGCTGACGAAATGTGATTGCAATGTCATATGCTATCTGATTTATTAAATTCAACCCACATCTAGCTTGCGTCTGGGAAAAGAGAAATCTCATTCAATGGCTTCAGTGCTCTTTCTTTTAGAACACTGACCTGCTAAAGGAAGCAGAAGGAAAGAACTGATCTCAGCAAAGACAAGGTTTTGGACGAGCTACTCCAGGGTGTGAAGAACAATATTTCTAATCAAGTCACAGCATCTCTGACTCAAACCTTGAGGAAAAGAGGCAACAGCACAGTGAACTAAATTCAGAAGATAATCTGGGCCTTGGTTCCTGAATATCAGTTATTCGGGAAAACATTTCCATGCCCATATAACAAACCAGGAACTTAAACCATGGTGCTATTACACACCCAGGGAGTCCTCCCACCACAGTCAGCTACTGGCTATTCGAGGTGGAATACTTCTTCTCAGTCTTCACCAGGCATGCTGGTTTGAATTTTAAATTTTCCTGCTGGCAATAACATAATTGGAACCAATGTGTTTCCATAAAAGGTATTAATTTCAATAAATCAGTGTCTTCCAGCAAGAAACAATTTGCTGAAAAGTTTTTGGTCAGCTCGTCTGACAAATTAGTTGACTTAATACCAGGGAGCATTTCTCAATAATGATTTAAGATTAAGTACTCTTAACTGTTCTGGAGCCCCCCTTTGTTACATTCCATACACACACACACACACACACTGAAACCACAGACATGTGAACGCAGTCCTGCTGAGATGTTCAGTCCTACGAGCCTGAATCTAAATTATCCTCTGAAACTTTTGAACTTTGCTGTAAACTTTGTTTGTACTTCTGGGAATTAATAAACACAGGTCATGATTTACAGCCCTGTGGGTTTTGCAGACTGGTGGTGAATGAATGAGGTGTATCTCCACCTGCTGTTCATTGATGATAGGCAGCTGTGAAGGTTTCTTTGAAAAGGTCTTTTATCCCAAAGCATATTTACCAACCATCACCAGACTTTTTTGTTTCCCAGATGCATAAGAACACTAAAGTGAAGATCAAGTTGGAAGGAACTTGAGATGGAATCTGACCTGGTATAAAACTTTGAGAAGATTAAAGGCAGTCTTAGTTCAGTTTTCCCAAGTATGACTAGAAGGAGTCTAGTAGGAATTCTGTCTGGTTTTGCAATACAGTCACAGTTATGAGTTTAAATACTTGCAGTAAAATGAGCCTCTCATGCTCAGAGACTAATATTTCTGCATTATTTGTAGCTTTTCAAAGGTTTTCTCTTTTACCTGTGTGGTTCTAACCCATTTCATGGACAGGGCAGCAGGGAAGTGAGACCCACCAGTCACCCAATCAAGATGGATCCAATACTGTCTTCTTCTGATATGGTATTTCACATAAATAAGGGAAAATTTTAGAGGGGGAATTTCTTAAAAACCTAATCTCTGATATGAGGGAAGAGTAAGCAGCTGTAAAGGCTATTTATGGTTTGTTAGTTCTAAATGCAGTATGCACTGATCCCAGTTTAATTTGTTTAAATATAAGTAAAGATGTTTTAATGGCCTTGGCCCATGGAAGTGCCCCAAAACTGTCAGTCAGACAGCAGTACTTAAAAGGCCAGGCCACCAGTCAGAAACTGAAGGAATACGTCCATTCACAATATTTGGTTCACAGAATTCCTCAATTAGTAAAGTGCTTTGCTATTGATTTAAGATATTTCAGGAGACTGTTCCTACTAACATGTTTTATAAAGCTTCCAAACTATACTTTCCTTAAAGAGAGCATATCTTTAGCAAGAATAACTGCACTGCGTACCTGAAAGACAGCAAATCCCATTCCTTCTGCTGACACTGTAATTGCCATGGATGGTGCAGGGGCAATCTGAAAGAAAGATGATTAAACCAATATTTTCAAAGTACTTTCAGTCAGCAGACTTTACGAAAGTATTCCTCACTTTCTACAGTACCTCCTTGGTCTGAAGCAGAAAACGGTTTCGAGTATCAATTGAAAATGTTTCTGGCATTGCCAAAGAAGGTGCTGTCACTGTTATATCGATTTCTGTTTTGCCTCCAGTAGTGAGAGCTGCAAATAGACTCAAGGCTTGCAGAGCCACCACTGTGTCCTGTTGAGAGAAACAAATTGGTATTAAATAGAAGATTTGGTATTAAATAGAAGAAGCCTGAGCAGCACAAAGGCCATGCCTTGGGGAGCTCATGGTCCCTGCATCAACCCTTCTGTTGATTATGCTGGAGTCTTCACACAACCATCTCCACATCTCTGTTGGGATTCCTGTGGCATAAAGATCCCAGCACAGAAGAGAGATGGCAGCACAGGATGAGAAGTTAGCTGCTCTGATATGCTACGAAAAATGAGCCAGCTAAGAAAGTTTTCCTCTTGTGCAAGGTATCTGGAAGACTTGACAAGCTTGTAGACACAACAGTCAGAATTACAAACCACACCAACAGAGAACAAAAAGACAAACAGGAATATATCTCTGATCTATAGGAAGAGGAATCTAGGATCTAGGAAGCTTTAAGATCTTGTGGGAGAATATGTTTTTAATCATTCAAAAGCAGAAATATACCTGCCTTACCTAAGTTTTGGAAACCAAGGAATACCTGGAAGCACTTTTTCCAAATCTTAAAAATTAAAATTTTTGCATTTATATTTCTTGCAGTAAATTCAGAGAGAGTTAAAGATATCTAGAAATGCTATTTGCCATTGCTGAAGGTGACTTCAGAACTCTTCCACATCCTAGACTCAAATGACTCTCAGAAACACAGTTGGAAATCAGGAGGGCTACGAACCACCTACAGAGGAGATAAACATTCTCCTTGGCTGCTCTAAAGCAGAAGGCACACCCAAGGCTCTTCAGCATGCAACATTCACAGCTGAAGCACAAGGTGCACAGCTCAGCATGACACACACACTGAAAAGTCAGGGAATGTGGTTTCAAGTCAGAATTAGAGGCCCCTCTTGCCCAGCAACACATGCTTTGCAGAATTTGTTACTTCTCCCTACCATTTAAATCTACATTCATATATGTGCTATTTTTTGTATTAATTGTATTCCTCTACATATATGAAATATGTATATTTATGCCCAAACATTCAAGGCAATTTAAAGCAAAATATACTGACTGCAAATTCCTAGTAAGATATATCACATATACAAATTCGAGTGAATTATCACATTCTAAGTTGCAAAGCATCATACATGCAACTGATTACTTTCCTCCTTATCGTTTAACAATACATTAAGTTTCTAATGTAATAAATTCATGGAAGGAAACATTCCAAACATTATTTTTGAAAGTAATCTTGGAAGTTGACAAAAAACTATGGGGTTATTTCTACAAATTTTTATAAGTATCTAGTGGGACACTGGAGTAATTTTGAAATCAAAACAGTTTACACTGTGGAAGCACAAAAGGATTAAATTAAATTCTTAATTTCCGCCTCAAGGGTTAAATGGTACATTGCTGAATTTTCAAACTTTCCAGTAAAAAAAAAGTTTCCAGAGAAGAGAGCAAAGCTTTTTCAACTAATATAGTGCTTCAAACAACCTCTTTAAATAATAAGCAAGAATTAACACATTAGGAAAATCTTAATACCTCAGGGGAACCAGGCGAGTTCTTAAATTGCATTTTACTTAGTAGAACTCATTTTTCTCAGATTAATACCAACAAACTTTTGAAAATAATGGATAGCCTGTACGGCTTGGTACCAAGCAGAGTGATGAAATGTGACATTTCACTGTGACCAGCATTTGTAGCTAATTTAAAAGCTAGTTTAAACTAATGCAATCCAAAGTACTATCTAATGCTTTTGGATGTCAGCACCGCTTACAAGATGTGGCTTCAATAACATGGAAACCTCCTGGAGATAATGAAGATCTTCCAAATTTCATGGCCCATCAAAAATCTGCACAATAATGAGGACAAAGTACTCAAAGTACTTAAAGTACTATGAAGTTAAGACCAACTGCCAACAGAGGCACTAGGCTAGGCTGTTTCTCTAAAACCTATTCCCCTTTACTACACCCCTTAACTTTACTTAAAGGCTTAGTTCCAGGAGTTTGAAGACCTACACATGGAAAGAATAGAAAGAGGTCCCTCTCCTTGGAAAGAAAGTAAGCACAGACATCTATCACATTATTTGGAAAATATGTTTGAATACTTTTCTATGAGTATCACTGCTTCTTAATTTAAGATGTTTTTGTTATTAATATTTTATATAAACAGGGTCTCCCTCTGATTCTCTTTTTTCTTAGACTTGACAAAAGTACTTAAACTGGCAGTCCAGGTTTAAGATACCAATATCACCAAGAATGCAAGCTTGTACATAACCATGGCTGTCACAGCAAAACAAAACTCAGTAATTATTATGTAAAAAATGGTCCTTTTTTTCCTTTACTTTTTTTTTTCATTGCTTGTTTAGAAAAGTATAAAAAAGCCCCTTATGGTAAGATATTACCTGAGTTGATGAAAATCCCCCAAGGTGATTTCTTTGATGACTTAACCATTTCATAATAGGGATCCCCTCTGCTAATCTGTCCTGATGAAAGTGAGAGAGCAGAGCATATGCGGCAAGTTCAATATCGATGGACCGTGGCTGCCATGAGTCAGAAATTTCAGAAGCAGGTGTTATCCAGAAATGAAATTCGCCTGCAAAAAGAACCAATAATAACCTCAGGTTCACAGACTGAAGTCTTAGGATTTCTGCGAAAGACTTAGGGGAGACCTCTTCAGTAATGCTTACATATGGGATCTAGCAAGGTTGTATGAAATGGTGTCAATGTTTAGGCATTTGTCCCATAAAGGACTGACTTAAGCACTTCCTCAGCAGTGCCTGAATCTATACACAGATAAAGCAGGAGTGCAAACAGTTGCTCCCATTGATTTCAGTGAACTTTACATTGATCCTTTCATTGTCAGCCTAAAGTACTCACATAAAGGAGCCCTAATGAAAAACCCATCCTGTTGTTCAAGTGCTCCTTTCTCTTCAACACTAGAGAAAGTACCTCAGGCAGCAGAGCTGCTCACTAGACTCATTCTTGAGTGAAGCCTCCCCAAAAAAGTGACTTCTTCCCTTCCCAAAAGTGACTGTCCAAAAGGTCTAACTCAGTAAACACAGAGGGACACTCAAGAGGCTCCGTTACCAGGCTACAACATTAATACCTTTGGATTTTTCAACAGGAGAGTTACTACTCTGAGCCAAAAATTTCCATTTCTTATACTCAATATAGTCTATTCTTCCCCAAAACTATGAAAATCAATTCAGCTGTGCTAAACTTGAAAGAGGTCAAACAGAATGAGATGGTGGGTGCCCAGAGAAAATGCAACAGACCTCTGTACTGCCTTACAGAAAGTTCAATACTTTACCTCCATTTCAATACTGATTCTAACCAATTGTCCGCCAATACCCTCCTGATTTCTCCAAACCACTTTGGAATAGTTAATTTCATCCAACTATATCTCTTTAACTGGGCTGATCTTACAAGTGTGCATACGTACACGGGAAAACCGACAAGTCATATTCTTCAACAGCGTCATGGTTCTCCCTATCAGGAACACAGTAATTGAGACTGAAAGCTTTGTTGTGAGTTGTCATTCATTTATGGGCACTTTTCATTACAGCTGTCTTGGAACTTCTTAGCTTATTCTCTATATCAACTCAAAAGAGATTGAATTCTATAGGCTGCTGTCCATGTATGATAGGTATTTTTAAATTTGACAAAAATCCACCTATACCACTGTGTAATAGTTGTGCGATACCTTGGTGTTCTGCTCTCTCGTTCAGCATATTCAGTGCTTCCTTCGCTTTTGTACTTTTTGCCAAGGACAATGCATATGTCACAAGTGCCAAAGTGTAATTTTCTGAAATACCTTCTCCTAATTTATCTTCTAGAAAGTTTGTAGCAGTCTTGATGGCATAAGCATGCTGGAAATGAAGATCATATTGAAGAATGTACAGTGAATAAAATATATATTGAAATACTTAAGTGCAAAAGAAAAATTTGTACAGAAACAGAAAAATTATTAGCACCGAACAACCACCCAGGAATATAGAAAAATCTCTTTCACAGTCACAGACACAAACCTCAAAGGCCAGCCTTTTGATCTGGCACCATCTTTTACGAACATGAGTAATTTCAGTGAAATCAACTGAAATGAGTTAACATCTCTAAGACTAGTTTCCCCCATAAATACCTCTGCAAGTTTTTGGACTAAAGCCATGGCAATATTCTCGCTAAAAGCCTTGATAACTGCCTTTAGATTTTGCAAAGGCACATAAAATTGAGGGGCTTAAAAGTACAAGTTTGCATTGCTTTGGGCAGGTAAGGGATGTTAAACAAAGTAAGGTTACATTTTGTCTCTGTTCACATATCCCTCTATGTCTTTAAACGACCAAGTGTTTGCTAGGTACTACAACAATTTATGGTAACTGTTCCTGTAATTATGAATTATATTTATGAATTCCAATACCTGTTTATCTGGGAACCCTAGGAGGGACGACACGATGTAAGCTGTGAGAGTAATTGGATTATTGGCTCCTCCTTGAAGATCACTGTGTAACACTTTCCCAGGTTCATGAAACTCTCCATTTAACTTCTGATGACGGACAATCCATTTAGCTGTATCCATGAGCACATCTTCATCAATATCTATGAATGGACGAGCTTGAAGGAAACATCTTAATACAAAAGCTGATAACCTTGGGGAAAAGGTTAACCAAATATGACAAAATTAGCCATGAATTACAGCTTTCTTACACTTTAAGATGATGTAAGAATACTGTAAAGCGTAAGGAGTTATACACACACCTCCCAAACAGAGGAAAATATATGCCTCACCAAGATAAGCAAGTAGACTAAGCTTAATCCACAAAAAAATGAAGATATGGTCTTGCACCTCTTCTGCAGCTGCTATGTGTCAAAAATCCAAGTCTGCCAGCACACTTATATCTTTATTCAACTGCTGCTCTCCTGCCTTCTGCTGTTCGGCAAATATTACAATTTACGAGGTAATGCAGTTATGAGTGTGATGTTAATTACCACCATTATCCCTGCAATTATAGCCTTGAAACAAACTTTTTTGTTATATTTTAGTAATTCCAAGTTATCCTTCAACTCCTTTCTTTCCAAATGTGGATTCATGTAACCTGTCACTGCACTGTTTAAGCACTAGTGTGGCCAGTACAGATGAATTATCTTCATTTTCCAATCCATCCATACCACATGCTCTCCATGCTTCTTGGAGCAAAACTCAGCACTGAAAAGACTTTTTCAGCTGTTTTTACAGTCTCAATAAAAGGAAGCATGAGTGTTAGTAGGACAAATTTTTATCACTACTAACTCAATTCACCCGGTAGGAAATGTCTCAGTCAGTCTTCAGCCTCCTGTATGGAGATAACTGAAAATCTATTTGAAGCAGTGATGATCACATAGCCTTAAATGGTTCCTGCCAACTGCAAGAGTAAGTAATTTAATTGTTATTCTTCATTCCTTTCAAAAAAGCAACAGATAAACTATCAGACCAAACTATTCCCCTGGTTAAAATAATTCATCAGTCATTCTTCTGCAAGATTAAAAAGCCTTACACTAATAATGGCTTTGACAGTATGTTACCCAGCAAGGAAGACCTTAGAGTTGGCCTAAACACCTAATGAACACCAGGCAGAAGGCTAATACAGCTGGAAATTTTTACCAGCTTCACAAAAAATTTTGAGACACAGGGAAAATATCTAAAATACTAAAATTCCACAATGATTCTGGCAGAACTACTTACCATGTGCTCCCAGAGGGATCTTCATTTCCAAAGGCACTAAAAGAGCCATCATCCCTCTGGAAAAGCAGCTCTCTTTGGTAGCCTGAAGTGGAAAAGCAGGGACTGGTATTGAATATTCATGCGGTTTCCAGCACAAACTGCTGATGTGAAGCAAAGCACTTACTAAAACTGAGAAGGGCAAAACTTAAGCTTGAATTTCCTAAAAAACCCTCTCAAATATGCAGGAACCAAAGATGGTGAGAAAGTGGGCAGCAATAACACAAAGGATCCATCTACAAAAGCAGAACCATAAACTCCTGCTGCTCCTCATCTGCCACCCAAACACGACAGAGGTGCAGAGACATGCTGCCAACATACTCAGTTGTTCCAGGAGCAGAGCAGTGAAAGCAGAGCAGAGTAGGCAGCTAGAGTTCAGTGCTTCATCACTCTGGGGAGCTGGAGTTGTACACCTACAGAAATGCTCTATCTTTCCAGCAAAAGGAAGGGCAAGCAAAAATTAAGTATTTTCCAAGTGGAAGGGCAAGGCTACACATGCAGCTGAAAACCAGGCCCTTTCAGCAGCTGGCTTTTGCCAATCAAATGACAAGCTATCAGAAAAAGTATGCTGGAAAAGGCTGTTCTGAAATGAGTGAAAAATGTCAAAAGATCTGAAGATCCTGAAATCCCGAGAAGGAAGCATTTAAAATGTATCCCAAGTTTTTTCAGTATCCAGAACAAGTGCAGCTTTCTCCTGACTACTGGACATACATTATAAAAGGGCTTCAAGGGCTCATCAGCTGCTCAAAACCTTCAGCAGCATCCTTACTCAAGAGCTGACTTCAGTACAAAATCAACGTTCATTAACACAAGAAATTACTTATTGTAGCTTCTGATATCCAAAGCCTCTCTTCCATTACATTTTGCCTGCCACTCGTGTATCTGGAACAATAATGACATCTATTTATAGCATTTCACAAGAAATCTTTTCTTCTTTCCCCCTCACTTTGTCTTTTCCCTTGGCTTTGCTATTTTAGCTAATTAAGAAAGCATATTCATTAGTATAAAACCTGATAGATGTAGACACAGTACAGAATCAGACAGACAGAAAGAAAACTCTCAGGCAACATCAGTGAGTCCTGCATGAATTAATTTATGAATACGTCTTGTGAGGTCCATCCACTACAACTGTTCCCCTGTAAAATGTTCCTTGTTTTCACTGATAAAGGATTAATCACCCACTTACATAGCATCCTGACTATACATACACAGTGAGTGAATCACGGCCTTAATCACTAAGGAACAAACAGTTTGGTCCCTCAGCCTCAGTTCCAGTGTAAAATGAAATCCTAGTCATGGTCTCTCTTTAACAGAAGAGACAGATATAGAGCTATAAAGATGTGAATCTGAACTGCTACACTATACTTGGGCACCTTCCCATTAAACCATGGGATTACCCAGTAGCATCAAATTTAGCTTTTGACTCTTTAGAAGAGTTTGCAATTGAAATTTTCACTTAAATATAGGGGGTTTATAATGTATTTAGCATTACAGTGGCTAATTACATGACTAAAACTGGTGGATCTTTGCCATACAGACATACCTGTCATCTCAATTAATTATACTTAATAAAGCACTCTTAAATGGAAGGAAAGAAAAAGAAGGAATGAGTGGCATTTCTCACCAAGGAAAACAAAAGTCACCGTCAAAGTTTAAGCCTCAAAATAATGTTCTGTGGAGAGCACAAATTCATGTATATATACAAATAGATTGCTTCCTCTTCAGAAATATACGACTGCAGGGTCTGAAAACAAGGTCTTCTGCTCCTTTGCAGAACTGGCCAGCGTAAGTATTATAATCACCACCCCCCTGGTTCTGTAAAAGCACTAAACTAAGGCTGCTTAACAAAGGCTGCTGAGGAGCAAATGGGATAAATTTGTCTCAGAATTTAAGACTGGGAGGGACCAGAAAGATCAGAACCAGAAGGAGGATGGAGAGATCACTCAACTATTTCCTACAGTCTGTTTGCTTTTGTCTCAACGCCAACCCCGTTGCAGTCACGCAAAAGTCTCTAAACATGAGCATATCTAACACGGGGAATCCTGCAGAAACGCTGGAACAGGAGACCTGGAGGCTGGGAACCGCCGTGTTCATTCCAACGGAGACTCCATCAGACGTGAAAAATGATACTTCAAATGTCAACACATACAAGTGGAAAGGCAAGAAAAGAAGGATCCTATTATGAAGATGTACACCAGTACTCCCAGAGGACTGGCTGGAACCCAGGAGATGTAGTAGGCTCACCGAGCAAGACTGAAAGAGGACTGCATCAGGATGGAAAGGACTTCACAAATATGTGAAAGACTAAAGGGTCTCACATTTCAAACAGCTTGGAAATACTGCTCAAACCTGTTATTTTTCTGGGTCTAATAAAAAAGTTTTCAGACCAACCAGGATTTTTTTCATTTTAGAATAAGTGATTTAAAGATGGGACCTATCATTACCACAATTAAAGAAATGTGTTTAAAAGGCAACTTTTCTCTGGCTTTGCCTTTGTTCTAGGTAAATAAAACTCCTAAAAGATCATATAGCAGTCTCTGCTAGCTATATGATCCCTTCCACTCACAAGCATTTAGCCTTAAAATTAATTACATTAACTACAGATTCTGAAGTCACTTTTTCAAATACTTGGTGAATTATGACATGTGAAAAAGTCTGTTTTAAATTAAACTTCATGACAATCCTTTGAAAAACTGAGTTTAGAAAAATTACATCTTAGACTAAAGATAAATTTCAACTTCAAGATTACACTTCTAAAAAATCAGTGCAACAACTGAAATAAATTGTTAGAATAAAGCAAAACAAAACCACCAAAAACAAAACACAAACAAACAAACAAAAAAAAAAAACACCAGAATATTTTTTAGATTGTGGTTCCTTTCTATCTTAAGGTTACAAATATTTCAGCAGACTTGCTGTTTTGGCTGTTACGGTGTTAAAAACATGTACATCAATCCAAAGCCTCAGAAAGAAGTTAAGTAATGCAACACCTGGTATGTAAGTGACATTTAAACCTATAATTTTGACTTGCTTTGAAATAACTTTAATAAATCGACTATTGGAAAACTTTAGCTAAAGCTTAAAAGAGTGATAGGTTGCTTACAAACTTCAGAATAGCTGTTTACAAAATCTCTTCCTTCCTAACATATTTTTCAACTAAACCATGTATAGGAAAAATTTTTAAAAAATTTTAAAAGGGTTTTAAAAAAAAAATCATTTAACTGGTTTGACAGAAAATTGGAATCTTAATGAAAGGAAAATTTATTTTCAGCTGTGCCTTTTCCAAGGGAAATGTCAACAACTTTAAAAAATCAAACAAAAAATGCTTACAGAAAGTAAATAAAAATTGAAATTATCATCACAATGCCTTAGAAAGGGGTGTAGCTCACAAGGGGATGGTCTCATTGCTCTCTGTGAACCAGGCTTTCAGCACGGAGACTGACATGTGGTGAGTGTGGTGCATCACAGTTAGATGCTGTCTGATCCAAAAGGCACAGAGAAGCAAAGTGCAACTATGTTCTCCACACTCTGTGATACCCTGGAGTACCTCCTGATTAAAATATACAACAATTTCCATCTACACTTTTCCAGCTTTTGATTTCCAGCACAGAGTTCACTTCTGAGCAAGTCTAAAACCTGGGGGACAAAAGCCAGCCACCAGAGCATAAACCACTCCTTGAGCTGTACAAGGACATGTCAGGATCAGGATAGCAACACTGAAGACAGATACACAGATGGGATGAATACAGTTCACTCTGCTCACTAACTAATTTTTAACCTCTGTGCCTCAGGCAGAGGTCAGAAATGTTTGTTCACATGTGGTTTTATCAAATGAGAAATCACAACCATCTAGGAAATCTGAAAAAAAAAAAAAAGCAATTATATAAAAACATGTGGGTTTGTGAGCAAACACGCCCTTGTAAACAAAATAGTTTACTGTCTACTTCTGTCAGCCCAGAAAAAACAAGGAAAAGAAAGAAAAAGTGGTTTTTTCTTCCAGTTCTCATCTCGCCAAAAGAGCAATATTTCAAACACTAAATGCAGGCTCACAGATATCTTTCTACTAGTAAGAGTTCTTAGAAATCTACCATCTTTCTTTTACGCATACAGACCTTTTCTCATAAATGATACAGCTTTTGATCTAATATCCTCTCTCAGCTGCCTGGTTCTAGTCAGGTATTGCAAAACATAAACATTCGGAGCAAAGTTGATCATATTCTGTTCACCGCAGCCATAGGGCATCTTAATCAATGATGACAAACCATTGATAGAAGGCCCAAGTAAATCACCTGAAAGATAAAATTTAATCAAAATTAATTAAAGCTTATTGCAAATAAATGCATATCTCACACATAAAGGGTAGTGTAATCTATGCTGGGAGAAAATAAGATATATTAGGAATGTTTCTACTAAACACCACTAATCAGGCACAAAAAATACTTCCTCTTCTTACCAACTTTACGCCTACTGACCCAGATCCCTACAGACCTTTCCAACTACAGAGTAATTTCAAATTCACCCACAGTTATCAAAGTCCAGATGTCACAGGAAACAATTATCAATCAGGTTATAGGTTTCATTCTGCAGATAGTAGAATTAAAACAGGATACTAGCAAACCTGGCAGGACCTCCTCTGATTAAAATCCAACTCCCTAATTCTGAAAATACCATTAAAACACCACAGTATCATAAATTAAATAAAGGAATAAAACACTCCATCCATAATGTCTTCCTAAGTTTAGTCTAATGCATGATGATAAATTCCTTTGAATTAACGATTCAACCTATTAATACTGCAATTAAATAAAAATTAATGCCATTCCCTAAAGATGGAAACAGAATAAGGTAATTCTTACCAACAGCAGTGATCTGAACTCTCTCGCTGTCACTTACAACATCAGAAGGAAAAGTGAAATCCAAAGCTTTTGACACTGATTGTCGTTTATTCCCAATCAAATCCAAAAGAACTGTCTGAGAATATGTCTGTTCCAATCCTTCAGCCTACCAAGATAAAGACAGGGCTATTGTAATCTCTATCAGTTTATTGCTTTTAGGACAGATGTTCTGTGCTTACTGTACTGAGGGATCTAAAACACTGTCAGGTGTTTTGGGCTGCTTGCTAACACATGAAGAACCTGACCTACTGGCCCAGCCAAAATGACATAGAGATGTTTTTCTCATAAAGATCCACCTCCACTATCTGCATTTCAAGACCATGTAGCAACTACAAAAATATACCTGCAATGTCAGTGAGAGCATCTCTGATTCCAGTGAGTCCCATGCCAAGGCACAGCCAAGGCTGGAAGTGATACCTTTGTTGTTCTCTACAGTCCTACAGCTTGTCATACAAGAAAGAATGTTATATATATACCAAATATTTATATACCAAGCTGAAGTTAGGTATATGTCCATAAAGGTCCCGTTTCCTCATGGATGCATAATCCCTTGACAAAAATTGTCCTTGAATTAGAGAAAATAAATGGTGTACTGGACTTTTATTCTCTTCTGCACAACAACTGAACTTCAACAGAAAGGGCAGTAAATGGCTTCACCAACAAACAGCTCCCAACCCTATAGGAAGTGGTTTTAAGCGGTCTAAGGAGAGGCTGAGACAGCTGCCTCTGTTCAGTCTGGAGAAGAAAAGGCTCACGGGGATCTGATCCATGTGTATCAATAACTGATCAATGTGTATCAATACCTGATGGGAGGGAGCAAAGAAGATGGAGCCAGGCTCTTTTTAGTGGTGCCCAGAAGTAGAAAGGAGGCAATGCACACAAAATAAAGGGATTTCCTCTTACACAAAAAAAAAAAATACTTTTTGAACTGTGACAGTGTTAAAACACTAGAATAAGCTGCCCAGAGAGGCTGTGAAGGCACTGTTCTCGGGGATATTAAAAACGTGACTGTACAGGATTCTGAGTATCCTGCTGTAGCTGATCCTGCTCTGAGCAGGAAGGTTGGACTACTCTCGTCCAACCTCAACCATTTTTTGATTCTATGATCTTAAGAATTCATTCTAGGATGAGATGTACAAATGTCTACTACCTTCCACTGAAATGGAGCCTAATATGAATCAGACTTAAACATCCAAAGTAAGCAAGTCTGGTTTATCAGAAAGCCTGGAGGTTAAAAATCTAGCACCAGTAGCAAAATACAGAAATGTTCATATAAAATAGGCTTTGAACAAAAGCCAAGTGTATGGTAAAACTGATTATACTTATCCGTAACACAGTTACTAGGCCCATTCTCCACAGATTACTAAACTAGCTGTAGCAGCAGGTGTTCATTGATGCACAAATAGCTTTCACCTTGCTTTCAGAAGCACTGGACTAAATATGTGCTGTAGAACAGATCTGTGTGTCCATTCCTGGAAGGGGATCTGAAGAATTTTAAAGGAGAAATTATTTTATAACATGTGTTTTCTACTTAAAGCCACCTGACACCCAATCAGTCTCACAGAGCAAGAGGCAGACAACTAAATTGGTTTGCCTTTTTGCTGCACTCTGTTGCCTATTTTAGGGAACAGTTTACTTCAGGAACAAGCTGCCGATTGTTTACCTTTACTAAAACTTTCTGAATGATAGCATCAGAAGCAGCAGATGATATTGCTGTCACTTTGATGGGAATCTCTCCCAGCTGTTTCAGCTTGATTGGGAATTGAACAGTTCTGCCATCTTCACTTGGCACAGATATAGACTGTCGATTTTCTGTAGCATTTATTTCATTCGATGTTAGAATAATTTCAAAAGCATCATTCATATCCAGGATCACAGTAACCTGTAAATACAGAAGTATTTGCAATACAAAGTGTTAATTTTGAAAAGCTGCTTTCATAAGCTGCCACCTGTTTTGAGTATAGAGAAACAGCTTTATGATCTGTCCACTAAAGAAAATACTCTAGCTCTCACACAAGAAAGACAGGGTCTCCACCACTGATGAAAATCCTGCAGTATCTAGTAATGTTCAAAGATAAAGAGACTGTTATTTTACCTCAGCTTCTTCTTTCAAATAATTAAAGATGTTCACTTCCAAAATGAACTGCTCTCCTCTGATGATGGAGTATGGAAGGTTCAGGAAAACAAAAAAAGGTTGAAAAGCTTCTAGCTGCAAAAAAAAATCAGCAGTGAGCCCCTACAATCAGACACTAGTAAGAAAATTACCATACAACATGTCTTCTGATCACTTTTAAATTCAGATGATAAAGTATGTTGACTTGTAGTCTACAGCTGACTAAAGGTATTACTGCAGGGCTGAAACAGAAGGCAAAGAGGCTTCTGGCCATTAGCACCTTTGTGGGAACTCAGAGGCACCATTCAGATGAGAGCTGCTGACAGCATTGCCAGGGCAAGGTCTCCACAAAGGCAACTGAACTACGACTAAGAGTCTCTCACCCAGCAAGTTTGGAAGCTGTGATCTGTCCTGAGATCCCATTAAGATAAATGTGAATTGTTTTGAGTGCACAAGTAATGAAAAATGAAGACTCTGTCAGCTGCCCTATCTTTACGTCAGTAGAGAAATGCATGTTGGAATACAAAATAACTAACTCTCCCAAATTTTATAATTCAGCAACACCTTAGAATGATTTTTTACTTTTTAATATTAATCTTGGCACAAGTTCTTTAGTTATACTTCTAAAAATACATATTTTCTTAATTAAAAGAAAAACTGCAGAAATATACCAGCAAGCAGATACTTTTATCTGTGAACAGAGGGTTTTGGAAGAAGTCTTGGCTCTAAAAAGTCAGTGGTAAGCTCTCATCAAGTTTAGGGGGATCAAAATTTCACTGTTTAAGAACATCTGTACCGTAAGAATGGCTGAGACATAAGATCCTTTATTACTGAAATGCCAACTAAAAATGGTTTTAATTTGGTTTTCATTTAAGAAATTCTTCCAAGTGTTTTGAGTTTCAGATCCAAAAACCCCTCAGCTTTTCTCTTCTAGCTAGCAAATATTCCAATGTGGCTTTTTTTAAAGAAAAAGTTGTTTGCTAAAGCTCTCAGTGTCAAAAACTTCTTTAGATATTAGACTTTAGCATGATGGAAATTCTGACGGAAATTTTTTTATTAGTTCCTAGTCAAGGTTTTCCCTATGTACCTATTTTCTTTGTCTTTTTTGTTTTACTTTTCTTTAAAATTAAAGTTTTACACTCAGGAATACTCCAGTATATGACAATAAAATACAATTGAGTAAAATTATGAACATTCCATGCAGTAGAAGTCAGAAAAGCCCAAGAGGCAAAGCAGTAAATGACATTAAGCATGCAGATGTCACTTATTTATTTCCCCATTACACTTTCCTTGTATTTCTTTTATTTGACACTCTGTATGGTACTGATTAACATGTTTCAGCTATATGGAGCTCTAAGCTCAATCTAAACATCCCAGCAAGGGTGAAGTACTGCACAGTGCATGTGGGTGATTATAGCTAAATAATAATCTCAACATCTGTTCTACTTGTGGCCTTCTCAGATTTGAGGATGAGAGGCTAAGTGTGTATATCCATACAGTTTGAATCAGAAAACTATTCTTCTTTCCCATCTCCACCAAGCCAAGTGAAAGAAACAAGAATCATTACTCCAGTCTCAAAGGAGCCTTAACCAGATCAGGCTCCAAACTCTGTGGTGGAGTTAAATCAGGATGTTCAAAGCACATGTTCTGTGTCTGGTATAGCAGCCAACTACAAAATCCGGACCTAGATGTCAGTTTGGATCTCAAAAGTTGCCCTTCCCCAAGAATTTGAGGGCATGAGAACTTAAAATGGGTAAATGGCTCTGTCCAAGCTATGCCTGTGCTAGTCCAGGCATCAAGATGGAAATCTATGACCCAGTACTGCAGTCTCAACCTTTCTAAATTTAGGTACTTACGTGGAAAATGGAGAGAGATAACTACTTTCAGAAGGTCAATCATGGTATATAAAAGACTAGCTAAATGAGATTTCAAAAATTAATTCCTATTTAAAACAAGTGATTTCCTTGAACACAGAGTGAGCCTAGGACAACTGCACCTGTACTGCACTGGGAATCTCAGATTAGAGATCTAATCTGAGGAGTGCTGAATTCAGCTTAAATTGCCGAACTCCTTGGGCACTTGGAAGCACAGAAAGAGTCTCAGGAGACAGGAATTTGGCAGCAAGAAGCATCTCATCCCACCTCTACCTCTCAGTGTCCACTCTGCTCCTCAAGCTAAGGCACCCAAAATTTAGCATCTATGACAGAATCTCAGAATGGTTGGAAGGGATGTCTGGATAGCATCTAGTCCAATACCCTTCTAAAGTAGGTTTACCTAGAGCAGGTTGTGTCCGTGTTCACTCCAAGACTGGTTTTCACAGATAAATGAAAGTAATTTAGTCTTTGAGTAATTCTCCCATTCTCCCTCCTGGGGTAAGTCTTAGCAGAGCAGCAGACATCGTGCCTGTCCCATCCCAGCTAGTCTGTGCAAACCCCACTGTATGCCTTATCAGCTCATGGAATGTGCTCTGGGCAGAGCCAAGAAAACATGGAACACTGTCCTCAGGCAGTCATTGGCCCTTTCT
Source organism: Myiotriccus ornatus (assembly GCA_036023395.1). Taxonomy (NCBI): domain Eukaryota; kingdom Metazoa; phylum Chordata; class Aves; order Passeriformes; family Tyrannidae; genus Myiotriccus; species Myiotriccus ornatus. The sequence continues at coordinate 84,691,031 of JAYRBT010000114.1, forward strand.
GCATACAAAGATACTGAAGTGGGCACATCCTGCAAGTACTCTTAACAAAACATTTGCTCCAGTGGAAAAAAGTGTCCAAATATCTGTGTGGATGTACAGGAGCAGGAAGGGAAGGCAGATACAGTATCACATGTCTTCAGTGATGATGTTTTCTTTACAGTTTGAATACACACAGCCTCTAAATCTCTTCATTAGTATAAGGAAATGACTGCTGCTAGACCTAAAATACATCTTCCAGTAAGAACCTGCGGTGTTACAGCCTCACATGCAAACTGCCTAGAGCTATGGTACCTCCACTGGAGCAGTCGTCACGCCAAGGCCACTGTTTTCAGACATCACAAAAGCACTGGCAACCCAGGACGTGATGGTATCAGGTACAACGACTTCCATTGTGGTTTCTGTGTCAGATCTAATGGCAGAAGGGGAGAGCAGACTTTCAAAACCATCCATTTACAGTCATCAGTAAGCGGACATGTATTTTTAAAATGCATGAAAAATTAAGTCCAAACTCCTGGCAGGAAAAGCTGCTCATTATCTGATTTTTTTCTTCTGATCATTTAGAAATACTGTGATGGGAGTAAAATGATTTAAAAAAAAAATAAATTATTTTAAATTACATGAATTGAAGGTAATTACACTGAATCACATTACACGTAATCTGTTTTTACAGATCCCCTAAAACAAGCCCAGATAATGGTTGCTTCCGGAACTTCTCAGCTGTAGAAGAATACAAGATTTTTGCTTCACAACACAGGTCAGATTTAACCATTATTTGACAGTTTGAACTGCTCATGGAATTGGGTGCCGACAGCAACAGATGTCCCTTTCTGGGCTAATCACCATCTTCTTATGCACTGTAGAGAAAAAGGCTGGGTCTCCCTATTAATTATCTCCCCATCTGTAAAAGCAAGAGAGTTTCTTTTGTCTTCAGGATTTTTATCTAGTTTCTACTGAAACTCCTAGGCCTTCAGTCAGGCATAGTCCTCTTTTGTGCAGTTTACACCTCATTTTTTGGGTCTCCAATCTCACTTGTGGCCTCTAGGTGGTAGCAGAATATAAATGCTAACACATCGTTAAGCAATGTTTTTCAGCACCAGCGCAGAATGCTACCAAAACATACAAAATAACAATGGCAAGTGCAAATCAGTTTCCACTTGCTTCTAATCTTATACCTAGTTTTAGTGTCGATCCAAAGCCAAGTTTCTGGAAAATGTGTCCTCACATAGGGATTGCTGAAATCAGGAGGTCCATTTTTAGATACTGGCATATCATCACCGAAACCGTCTTCTATGGGTATCATTCCACCATCTACAAAATAAGAAAAAACTGTCCTACCTACAAATACCGATATTCAGAAGAATCATATTAATACATTTAAGAAAATTCAAATTACGATGGCGTTTACAGTATAATCTATAGCTTTGTTATATATGATAAGACTACTCTGGCACTAGGACATTTTTTTCCTTGGGTTTTTTTTGTTTGGTTTTGTTTGGGTTTTTTTTGTTTGTTTGTTTTTTGGTTTTTTAAGAATAAAAAAAGTTTCACACAAACTTAAATTTCTACATGGCCCTTCTGGAGCGGTTATGAAACTGGTGCAATTTGACTTTACTTTTGCAAAATACATCAACTGGAACTGCAAATAAAAACTCCATTCACCCTCAAGCCTTTAAGGACAGCAGCAAAAAGGAAGTTTTTAAAATACTAATTGTATGCATTTGTAAGTCTAGAACTTTTGAAATGGTAATGATTTGCAAGGCTGGATGCAGCCTGTATGCAGTACAATAAAACATAATAGGAGCCCTAACCCATGTACCTCCTTCCCACTCAGTAAATTAGATTTGACTACATTTATTTTATTACTTACAAAGAAAATGTTCTTTATCTTCCTCAAGAATTGCATCAGTTGATACCCAAAGGCTGCATTTCTGGATAAAATTTATACAGTATATCTCAATACAGGACATTCAGGACATCAACAGTGCTTATCTATTTTCTTTTCCTTTTCTTTCCTTCTACGTAAATAAAGTCATAAAGCAATCATAGAACTAAAGCAAGTAATACACAGGAACCAACAAAACAGAGATCACATGAATCTGAATGACTGAAAACTTTTCAAAAGGAAGACTCTGTCAAGCATAAAGTAATCTGTATTTATGGAAGCATACACATATTTATTTGCATTCAGCATATTTACATATTGATAAATTTCACAATTCAAAACCCGTATAAGTCATGGAAGCAATACACTGTCTACAGTTCCAAACTTTAAAAAGTGCATTTTCTTCTAGCAAGTAATGTGCAAATCACTAAGCAGTAAAAAAAAGCCAGCTTACAATGAAAAAAAAAAAAAAGTACCTGAAATACACCAAAAGAACCTCTGACCAGGGGAAAATACTGCACTGTGCTGTATAAATTGAGCTCATGCAGGACCTAAAACAAACAAACAAACAAAAAACCAAACAAATCATTCAGAGTGAATGCAAACTCACACTTTTCAAAACTTTCACTGATGTAGATGCTAATTCACAGGAGCTCTGCCACAAGCTGTAGCTTACTTAGCTCTCGTATCAAAGAGAAAACAATCTGTGACAGGATGAAGAGAATTAGGCTGCAATGGTTATGCACTAAAGCAAGTAAAGGGAATTGAAAAATGTGAATAATTTATTCTGCTCTTCAAAGAATAAAATTCTTTATTTTATATCACTACTTTTGAAGCACACAAAGCACAAATCATTAGGGTTTTTCCTGACTTCTTTGTCTTTCCTGAAAGAAACTGCCAAGACTTAACTGAGCAAGGTATCAAATGGAAGAACAATAAAATATTAAGTGGTATTCAAAATGCTGTGCCTATATCCATGTACACCTTACAGTCTTTTCTGCTCAAGTTACTTGCAGAAGTAAAAAATATATTTGCAAGATTACATACTAAAAATCCTGCCCAAAGAACATTAACTGTTTGGCATATAATCTGTAACATTTCCATAAGCATACCTTTTTCGTACACACAATAATGAAAACCTTTAATTCCCTATGTACTTACAGAATCTTCTGTTATGTCACTGCTTTCTCCTAGAAGCTTTGTACTTTTATCAACAACAGCAAGTCCAACTACTGATCCTGGTTCTGTTGTACTGATTTTAAGGGAGACTTTCTCAGATGGCTTGACCTTATCTTTGCTCCAAGAAATTTTAATCTAGGAAAAAAGTAAAAAACAACACTGATTTAAATTATACAGTGATATTTACAGCCATTAACAATACCAAGGAAGTATTTTTTTAGATTATTTGGCTATAATTAAGACTCTGAATTTGCTTTTCTTAGGAACTCTGAACCTTTGAGAGTCCTTTTCCTAGGAGTTTTGAGCATTTGGATAAATCATGAGGTGTGCGGTGACACTTTTCCTGCAGCAGGACAAACAGCCTCCCTACTGATGTCTGGTTGTAAGTGTTACAGTTTCCATAGGAAAGAATTTGCACCTGCTGATAGCTTTTGGGTGGTCTTACCTGTAAAGAGTTATAGCAATGCTTTTTTTTGCACATTGGACCAACTCTCATCCTGGTACACTGGAAAAAATCAATTCCTTCATGCAACAGGACTTTTCCCACTCCTCTTAAAGCTTTTTTGAGCTAAAGTATGCACAGTCACACGAAACAAACACTGATCACATCCACCTACAATATGACCACTGCCTGGCTAGAATCTTTGGGTCAGTAATTGACCAAACTGTTAAAACACAAGGAGTACATCTGATTACGTGAAAACACAGGGCTAGTAGAAAATTCTTTCAAATAGCCAATAGCTGGAATCTATCTGCACTGGTACTACAAGAACTCTTTCCAAGGAGTTGTAGAAGCCTCAGATTAGGTCCACAATGACAAAAGTTTTTCCATTTATAATCCTATGATCTAAAACACTGTTTACCACGCAACAACCAGACAAAACCATAGTCTCGGACTCAAGTTCAAAGTAGTTACCTTGTCATCCAAAACAGGATGGATGGGGACAGTGAGAACATCATTTACAACTACTCCAAACTCATCAACATAGAATACAAGTATAGATGCCAAAGGAGCCCAGGAATTTTCTGCTGTTAAAGTGAATGTTTTTGCAGACTTTGTGCCAAAATCCATAATTTGTTCCTTAGATAATACCTGAAAAGAAAAAAATCACTCAGTCTGTTGGTATCTCAATATGTCATAAGCTCAGCAATTCCTTCTACAAGTAGCTGTTAAAAGAGGAGACACATAGCTGTGGTGTTTGGGTTTTTTTTTTCACTAAGTGGTTGACCAGTTCTGTGAAAATGGGCATGGAACACATAGGTAATGTAATATTTAAATATTAGTAATAGATTTTTTCTGTGCTTTAGTTGCTGTATCACTATGTACCCGTAGAGAACTACAAGAAATGCACATATTATCTATGAGAACATAAAAATACAACTGTAGTAGGGTTGGTTCATGTGGGTCATCTATAAAAGCATTTGATTTTGGACCAGGAATACAGCTTTAAAAGCAAACCTCCAAAACACCCCTACCTAGAACACTTCGGCTTCCGCCATGGAGAGTGTGAACTGGGGCCCAGTAATGTGCTCCAGTTAAAAGGAGGCATTCATTTTACCAGAACAGATTAGAGCTAGTCAGAAGGTACCTCAAAATACCTGGAGTTTAGGTCCACAGCATCAATTTTTTCACTCTAAATCTGTTCCTACTGGATCATAGCACTTACTAATGAAGACAGAGCAATGAAAGGAGGTTCCCTGCCTTTGATTCATGGACCTGATTTATTTTAAATCTTCTAGAGGGTGTTTCTATTTTAAGAAATACCCATATGAATGCCCAATTTTTATATGGTTTTCCTTATTGTTTACTGTTAAAGCCTCTGAAAGAAAAAGGATAGTAGCTATCACGATCACTATGGTGTAGACTGTGAACAAAGAGGCACGTGTTAAAGACAGGATGGGAGACTGATGATGGTATATTTAATGAATCCTTCAATTCAGATGCTGCTAGATACAGTAGAGCAGCTCAGCAGTTAAACGAGCCACACCTCAAGACATTTATTTTAAAATGCTTCTATGAAATTGCCATGTTGGCAATGCCACCCTGCCCAATGGACCATCTGCTTCCTCAGCAGGCAGGTTTTCTCATCCTGTACCCACAGGCTCAGCCCTGACAGTCTTGAACATGTAAATTGGAAGACACACTTTTCCCAGAGAGCTCCTCCTTACAGAATTCCTCCTAGGTAGCAATATGGAGCTCTCTTTCAAAAAGAAGCATCCTAATGGAAGGGAAGTTTTTGGGCCACCTCTTTCACAAAGCACAATAAAAAATTCTGAATATCTCTAATGTTTAATCACATTCCCCTCCCTTGAGTATTTCTCAAGATGATAGAAGTCACCTTGGACTGTCCCTGTATGCAAACCCAGTAACTTACCAGATAGTGGAACTCTCTCACTGGCTTGTTGCTTGCAATGCTCAATTCAAAAGGCTTCCCAGCCTAGGAAAAACATACAATTCATATGCACGAGTATGGAAACATGATGAGTAACCTGAATGGTTCTTATCTTGGCAAGTTTTGTTTCAGACCGTACCTTTATATCCTGGCTCTTTGTTTTAATCTGGAGGTAAGTCTGGCTGGGGGAGCTGAACACATCATAAACACCTATGTCTGTCCTACTGCTGAGGAACTCTGCCTGTGAGACAGTGCAAAAACAGCTCTCAACAAAACAGCAAAATCTGTGTGATGGTCACATACTCTTTACACGGTAGTCTTAGTAACAGTACAGGATCACTTTACTGCTTTAGGTATCTGTTTTGGTTTTTCCCCTGATATCTTGGTGCAATTATTAGATCCCATTTGAGAGGATCTGTCACTTTCTCTCCAGCTGTTAACATAAACGTGAGGTAACAAAAATAATAATAGGTGACATGTCAGCTGTTGTAGGTGGTAGGAACAGCATATCATTGATCAAAACCCGCTTAATTTGATGTGTTAATGCTCCAAAGCCACAGAGTGCAAAGCAATACCTGAACTCTCAGAGTTTTTGTATCAGACAGGATTGGAAACTCAATATCAATTATTCCATTTTCTGGGACTGTGTAATTCAGTACATGGACTGTCAGATTTCTCTCCTCTGTTGCCTCATTTTCAAGGTGAGAAAGTGAAGAGTGGTGAAAAAGCAGGTCTGACTGTTGTGCAGTGACTGTTACAAAATTCTGCCTCTCTTCAGCTGTAAGCTCATTGCTATCAGAACGTGACACCTTTAGCTAAAAACGAAAAGAAAGAAAACACTCGTTGAACAGAGAAAAGTTAAAATGCACAGCACAACATGTAACCATATATTTGCACTCACTTCATATTAAGAAAACAAAGGCATCCTCAGATGTCTCTCACAGAATCACACAATATGTTGGGTTGGAAGGGACCCACAAGGATCATTGAGTTCAATCCTTAACCCTGCACAGGACCATCCCCAAGGGACACACTATGGGCCTGAGAGTATCATCCAAACGCTTCTTGAACTCTGTCAGGCTTGGTGCTGTGACCACTTCCCTGGGGAGCCTGTTCCAGTGCCCACCCACCCTCGGGGTGAAGAACTTTTCTCAAATACCCAACATAGATCTCCCCTGACACAACTTCAGGCCATTCCCTCAGGTCGTATCACTGGTCTCCACAGAGAAGAGATCAGTGCCTGCCCCTTCTTTTCCCCCCTTCTTTTCCCCTCACAAGGAAGTTGTAACTGCAATGAGGTCGCCTCTCAGTCTCCTCTTTTCCAGGCTGAACAGACCAAGTAACCTCAGCCACCCCTCATACGGCTGCCCCTCAAGGCCCTTCACCATCTCTGTTGCCCTCCTTTGGACACTCTCCAATAGCTTAATATCTTTCTTATATTGCAGTGACCACAACTGCACTGAAGTAACTTAATTTTTTATCCTTTTTAAGCACTCAGGTAGGCAAGTCAGTCAAGAACAAAAAGAACTCCAGGGAGTTAAAAAAGAGAAAACACAAAGCAAATTGAACTGAAAGGTGACCTGACTTTCAGCTCTTCCAAATACTCTTCTTGTTGAAAATGATCATGTCTCAGGTAAATTATGCAGTCTATTTAATTTTGTCACTTGTATTTCACCACCACAAGAAAGGACAGCCTCACATCACGTGCAGGAAAATGAGTCGGATGAGCAGGGATGGTGCTAAATCAGATGTGTTTACGGATTCATCAAGTGAGTTGAAGAAAAGACTGAAACCAGGCCCAAAATTGACAGTCTGCAACTTCTTAAAATTTACATCAACCTTTATACCCACACACAAGCAGATTCTCATCTACTGTAAGAACATTCTCATTCTGCGTTATATACTCCAAAAAATCAACTTCTGTTTTTAGAAGCACTGAACTAATGCTTCTCTTTTCTTTTTCAATCCATAGTTTTGTCACTAAATTACCTCTCCTCCTACGTTATTATTTTCTTATCCTCTCTCTCTCTCTGAACAGCATATGCAGATCTCTACTTATTAGTAACAGCAGCAGTTGTTCCTTCGTGTTCCTCTGGGACCATAACTGATACCTTCCTCTGTGCCAGCTGCAAGCATTGCTAAATGCCTCAGCTACTTCTCACTCAGCTCATCTTTACGAGAGGAGGAAAAAACAGGTCAGAGCTGGAGTCAAAATGGAATCCTGGCAAGGAAAATGAAATGGATGAAAAAAATAAAGCCCAAACGATCAGGCTAGCATGAACATACAGCTTGAGCCAAGCTACTCTGAAAGTGTATATTCACCCTATTTTACTGGTATTTGGGTCTATACAGTAAAGGCTCAGGAACTGTAAGATTGATTTCCCTTTTCAAGCAAAATACAGTGGTGCAATATGGAACCTCTGCAAAATGTAGAAATACTGAATGCAAATTATGAACAGCGTGAAGAACATTAAATACTTCTTTGAGTGGACTGCAACTGGTATGAGAAAGATAGGACAGAAGGCAATAACAATTGAGAGCAATGTGGTTTGATGAGTATTACTGAATTTTGTAACGGCACCTTGCATATATATATATATGCATTATATAAAGTATATATTTTTGTGTATATATATATATACACACACTTAGATATGCAAATACTATTAGGAGGGTTGGAACTCAATAACTACTTTGTTGTTTTAAAGTACAGTCACTGAACAGAAAAGAATCGGTTAGAAACTGAAAAGATTTTCCTCCTATAAGGATGCCAACGAACTATACTCAAATATATCCTGCCAATACCACAGCATTCCGTGCCAATTTATACTTTTCTAGAGGAAATGCCTTTAAGTTTCATATTTGCTGATATGTGTCATGAAAAAGAGGTAATTTGAAAACAAATCTGTAAAATATGCTTAAAAATCCCAGGCAAACTTTGTTATCTAAGAAAAAATGCAGGAGATGTCACATTTGTTTATGCACAGATTATAATAAAAGAAAAGAACTTACAGTAGCTATGAAGTTCAGAGCAGGTTTTATAACTCTAGAGTAGTCCAGAAATTCAATAAAATAATCACTTTGCTTTGGAAATATGATGGTACTTGAATTTTGGGAAATTCCTGTTAAATAATTATATGTGTTTAGAAAATATGTATTTCACATACACATTACTTTAGCAGCAATACAATTTACTGTCCATAATTTATAAATACTTCTATCATATTTTTCACCATTTCCACTTCTCTCGCTCTTCACCCTTCCAGCTACACATCAGCACAAAGGTGGTACACGTACTGGTACTGCCTCCCACAACGCTAAATAAGATGTACCACGTAGGGCTCCACGCCAGAATGACACAAGGAAGGAACTTATTAATCCCAAACCACCCTCTTAAAAGGGTTTCTACAGAAAGTCTGTAATGAAATCTAGTTTCTGGGACTGGCAGAAATTTTGAACAGATTTTTTTTTTCTAATATGTAAGTGCAGTGAAACACAAACTCGCAAAAAAACCTCAGTTTGCAAATCAGTGGATCTAGAAGAGGCTGGACAGGGGACAACCTGGGGCCAGAGAATCAACTAATGTGATTTACAAACACAAATGTAAGGTAAGTTTATGGTTCAGCTTACATTTGTAAGATTCAGGCTAATGCCAGCAATTTTTTATGCCTATTCTTCTCATAAAAAGTGATCAGTCATTGACTTTAAGCTTCCATCTGAACGTATTTCTTGTTTATTTAATAAATCATTTAATGTAGAACTCCATTCAACCGACTTAACAGCTGGTTAAACTATTTAATATCTAGGCAAGCAGCAGTTCAGATAATACATTTGCACGTGGATGGTTTGTGCTGACATCAGCACATGATGATTTCCTAGCACTCCAAGCTCTTCCACACAGCAGTAAGCTCTTCCAGCAACACCTACTCTGGCTTCCTCTCAGACATCACACATCCACATACCTGTGAGTGACTCTGTGACCACCGCAATCATTTCTATTGGCTCTGTGTAATCATTATCACCTTGGTGCCACGACTGCTCAGCATTCAAGTTTTGCAACATAAGTTTGTTACAGGTTACATTCACAGATCCGTTTATCTACAACGTAGAAAAAAAAATCATTGAGCAAGAAAAGCCAAGGACACCTTTCCATCTACAACAGCTGGTTAAGTCCTGTAGCTCTCCTCACATAAAAGTTTTGGAGTGTCAACACCAGAAAATCATCAATGCTGACCTTCATTTTTCGCTTTCAGCAACAATTTTTATTAAATCCAGCAAAGCTCACTACTTTTTTAGAGGCAACAATGCTTTATGGAGAAAGTTACTTTTTTTTTTCCCGTGTCTAGAATTATCCGCTTCTATATACCTAGAGCAGTGGCACCTATGCTTTACAGAAAAATACAGTGAGTAGGTAGGTTCAGCGAGGTGGGTATACCCTACTGAACATCACTGAGCTCAGAGCTTCTGTAGACTAAATGCTGCTGAAGGCACTGAAGTCAGACAGCTGCTGAAGTCAAAAACAGAAAGTGACAGGCACACCACGTTCCAGAAATTCAACTTTTTTTAAACACACTTCACATCTCAAAAGCAAAATGCCTGATTTTGCAAAAAAAATACAAAGAATTTGTCACCTCTTTTAGGTCTTCAGTTGAAACCGTATGTCCTTTTAAATTTTTTAACTGGTGCAGTAGATCAAATGTCATTACTAGGCAATTATTAGGCAAAATGCTTTGGTTTCCACCATGCTAGAGCTCCACTTAGACAATTGCCGTGTTCTCCTCTGGCCTTGTAACACAGGGCTGGGTGTGAAGGGGCAGACATAGGGCCAGGGAGCATTGCTGGGCACAGGTCCTATGGTGCTACAGTGGCTCCCAGAAAATTTTTCTACCTGGGCCAACTAGTGCTCTCCAAAATAACTTCCAAGGCACAGGTCAAAGGACCACAGGCGCCAAGTATCATTCCCAAAAAGCACTCTGAATGGACACTGACACTTCAGGCTGGAAATTAAAGAGAGTTTAACACTCCCCATGCAAGTCACTACATAGACCATGCCAGCTGAACTCAGCATTCACAAATGGTTCCAGACATTATTCAACCCACAAAAGGACACAGGCCTAAAGAAACTGCTAAGAGACAACTCACCTCCATTGTTCTCGTTATATTTCTCTTGTTTGTCCAGTAAGAGACAGAAAGGCAAGTGACTGTTACAGTTCCTTTTACTGGTTTTCCATATGTGTACCTGAAACACATCAGTCAAAGGGAAAAAATACACCTGAAGAGGTCTCAAGGCAAAAGATTCTGCCAAAATAATTTTCCCTGGTCTCAAACATGGCTTGAACACATTTCTGCTTTGAAACCTGGAGAAGATACACAGTGCTACTCTTTCCTGCACAAAAGCTCAATAAACCTATTACAATTACTATGGGCTGTACAATGTAGAAAAATTAACTATATTAACTGGAAGCAAGTTTTTTAACAGAACACTGGTGTAGCATCTTAATTAATATGCAGTAGAGTTAAAATGGGATATGGCAAGTGCAAGTGTTTTGCTTATCAAGTGCTGCTAACAAAATGAGATATCTCAAGATTCTTGTACTCAAATTATTTAGTAACCACAGTCCCAAGAAATCATGGCATTATTACATAACAAACATAATTTCCAGCAGTGGCAAATCTGAAAAATTTGTTAACATATTCACTTCTTAGGATGACATTAGCAACCTGCACTCACTGAGCAGCAATAAAATAAAAATTTTCTATGAATATTTTAAAGTTGTATGTAAGACACACATATGGTAAGACATTACCAGATTGAGACAGAGAAGCAGGGTAAGGGGTGAGGAAGAACATCATGCGACAGGTGGAACACCTAAAATCATTCTAGTCCTCAGCAGTAATACATTCAGATTTGATAACTTTAAAATACTTTAAATCAGTATACACCACTTCAGTAATATCAAAGGTGAAAAGCAGAGAGAAAGAAAAATGAAAACAGCATAGTTACAGGAATAACTCTTGACAACACTGTCTTGTATCTGATCTCGGTCTTTCCAAGCAGACCTAATTACAGTAATAAGCTGTCATTAACCTTGAAATGATATTGCCATCGGGCAGCATCCCTGCACTAATCTAATAATAGTCCAGAGATGAAAAAGGAGAAGGGTTATGTGACATCTACAAGTGTGAGGGGCATATAAACTCTCTGTATAACGAGGCATTATGCCTATAAAAATAGTCACCAGGAATGAAGTCGTGCTCTATAAATAATTATGATGTATAATTAAGACTTCGTCACTGCTTGGACTCAATCTCAGATGATTCACTGGTGTCTAAGTACAAATTTATTGCAGCAAACAGGTACACTTTCAAAGCCCTTATGAGTATATCAAATGAAGGAGCCATGTACCCTGTGAAAGACAAAAACAACTTAGGAAACCAAACACACACAATGGATTCCAAAAGCAAAGGAGAATGTGAAAAAAAAATGAGGAAAACTTTTTTTAAAAATTGCCCCTTATTTGATTCATAGAATCACAAAAGAGTTTGGGATAGAAGGGACCTTAAAGGTCCTATAGTTCCAACCCCCCTTGCCATGGGCAGGGATGACACCCACTAGATCAGTATGCTTAGGGCCCCTTGTCAATTTGGCCTTGAGAGTTTGTATCATCAGATAGTTTATAATATCAGGTGGTATTGGCTCTAGTTTTTTTCTCAAAGTCCAAACACTTAATTTAAATAGCTTGTTAAACAATCATTCCTTCATTTCACTTATCAATGGAATGCTTGTTTAGAAGTTACGTATTCTATGGTACTAAATAACCTAAGAAAGACCTTTTATTTCCAGGCTTCTTGGATGGATCTATCAGGTACCTCCATCTGGTTCTCATCTTCCAAAAATAAAACTAATTTCTGTTTGAGATTATTGCATACTAAATTTTTGTCTAGATATTTGCTCAGCTGAAAAATAAAATATTATTAATACAAGAGTCTACACTGAATCCTCTCCTGAATTTCTCAAGAGTTTTTAATTCTTCACCCATTTACAGATACAGATATTTTGATACATAGGAGAAACGTATACTTGAAATCCACAATGCTGATATACTGGATCAAGAAGGATGTTCATAGATGTTTGCAAGTTTTTCCAAGCAGTCTAATAAAATACAGTTACTCTATCTACAGATCTTGACATGGTAAGTTGAAGAGACCATAAAAGAACCATAAGGCCAAAAATAGCCCCGAAATATACACTGTAAGCAGGAAACTTTAAAAAAAAAAAAATCAAATAAAGTAGCTGAAAATGTATAGGATATAGTTTAGAAGTATATTTACCAGACCAAAAGAACTTACTACAAGTCTGAAGATCTATCAAACCTTGTTACAACAAAATCCAGTAACCAGAAATGGAGGTTAGTCAACTAATTTTGAGTAGATGGGGCTTTTTTAGCATTCTAAATATAAATTTTTACTTTGACACTTAGAGACCCACAATAATTTTCTTAAGAGTAAGCACTACAACAGTATTGATGATGTACTTACTTGGCGGTGACAACACCAGTTACATCTTCATCTCTGAGAGAGTAGTACAATGGTGTAGTTATCATGACATCAAATTTTGGTAAAACTAAAAAAAAATTATGAAGTGTTAAATTCTCAGAAGGAATATTTTTTTTTTTTAAAGTAGTAAGGGTAAGACATGTAATTTGATAAAGACTGCCACTATAGTTTCCTAGGGAATATAAGGTAAGATGTGTTTTTAACCCAACCCTATGCATGACCCGGACTGACATTTTGTTGAAAAGAGAACAAGCACCATAAAAGCCACCTGCATATAAGCTTGTAAGACTGAAACACAAAATGTTTAGTTTACTCAGTCTTTACAGAATCATCAACAAGCTTCACAGATATTATATAGATATTTTAGGAGGAACACATTGCCTGCATGATTCTGGAAAAACATGGGCAATAACCGCATCCCAGAGGCTTAAGATAAGCATTTTAAAGACTGCATGACATCCAGACACTACAGTAGAATGTTATTAAAACTACCAAATATAAACAGGGCAGCTGATTTTTTCTTCAGTCTCAGAAAAGCAAGAGATTTGAAAATTGAACTTTCTGTGAGTAAAGGGTTCCTGCTAGCCAAGTTAAGCTAGAATAAACTAACGGAGAATTAATAACAATTTTGGTCCAACTAAATGCCCTTAAATAACACTTACCATATTCCATCACTTTAAATCTTTGATAATGAACTTGACCCTATTGAAAAAAATTCATATGAAAAAACTGTCATTAGATTAGTAAATTTAACATACCTTCTTGGCCAAATCCCACCCATATTCAAGTTAAACTACAATTTCTGATTTGGTGTGATTTTAAATCATTGTTCAACAACTATCAGCTCCTGTAGGAACCAGTAGTATGTATTTGCACAACAGAATGACACAGAACTCAACATGCAGCAGATTGTAAGTATATATAATGAAAAGCTTGTGGAGCTTCCAATCTGCAGAAATCTACATATGTCTGGTTTCTGTATAAAAAAAATAGAATACCTGAGCCAGCCAATATAAAACTATCTAGGATAAGCAGTCACACTCATCAGGATAAACCAGGACTGACCTACCAGCAGTATCTTTAGTAGCTCATTTAAAAATAACTTCTACAAATGAGAAGCTCCTACAGTGTGTATCTCGTGGACCATTTCAAAAGCATGGTAATCTCACAGTTCCACATTTACTCAAAAGACAAATAATATGTAACTACAGTCTACACTCATACTTACTTCAGTGGAGATATCTTGTGTTAGATCTCCCTGTCTTATTTATTTGTTAGTTAAAAACAATGAAAAAAACCCAGAAAACTATATAACACATTGTTATTGTGTTCTATTTTCCTATTTTTCTACTTTTTTTCCCACTTATTTCCTGATTTTCCTCAGAAGGGTAAAGGAATATGGATAACCAATCATCAGGTGGCATTGAGATACGTCAGACAGGAACAAGTGCCTGTGGCAAGAGAGGATTAACAGAGAGCTCCTGTGCTAAAACACTAGGACCAGTACCTTAGCTGGAAACAGCTATAATTAACCTTTGTTACCTGATCAATGACTTTGTAAACTGCTTAATTTTTAGCAATTTGCTTAATTTTTTAGCATCTCAGACCGAGCCCTTTATATATCTCTATTTACACTTTTCCTACCAAAATACTTCTATCAAAGTAAAAATCAGATTGCTGTCAATTCCATGATGAAGTCAGTGATCACAAAAAAAAAATGCCATATTAATATTTCTAGGTTTGAAAATATACAGGCAGAATTTGTTATTTTCACAACATTTGTGCAAATCACAACACTTTGAAATGCTACAGCACTGACATGCAGTCCACAATCAGATTACTATAAGGTAGTCTTAGGAACATGTATCTTAGGAAAATGACCTGTAGCAAATTTATCTCACATCTCGTTCTCTGAAAACGAAAATTCTGAAAATGAAATTTTGTTTCACATTATCTTAAAGTAAAACAACAACAACATCAACAACAAACAACCAACTAAAAACTAGGAGAACTCTTAAGTAGTAGAAAACAGAGATTACAGTGGGACTAGCACTCCTAGCTGTACCTTCTCTAAAATGACAAGCTTTGTGACAGAAATCCAGTCGTGCTTCACAGCTCAGGGAAAGGAAAAAACCCTACTAGTCATCTTGATGATCCAAATACCAAGCCACTAAAACACTTTTCAGCCATCTGGTTTGGAGCAGGACAAGTAACAGCCATTTCAACCACTTTATCACCTTAGTTCATCAGGGCAGGGCTGTTTCTCTGGCAAATATTGTTCAAATATATTGAATGGGAAGTTGTTAAACCAGTTTCCAAGAAGAGGGGCTTTTGAGAGAGCAGTCAGTTTTATATAACACCCAAAACAGATTTTAAGCAATTTTTTAAGATAGAAAAACACCACCATGCCTATTCCACTTGTTTCCAGAGCTGCTTTATTCTAGTACAGGTTTTGTCTTTCAATTCCTTCTCTTGCTTCTTAAACATACTCGCCCTTCCAGACTAATAACATTTTGCGCTAAATCACCATTTCTTAAACTGCAAAACACCCATTGCATTCTGTGTCCCTTAGCCAGAGTTAGAAAATAGTGCCAAAAAGAGATCCATATAAGTATTCTGGGATAGTGAGGATGATGGAGCCTTTCTGCAGTTGAGCATTAGGTGCTGTGGATCCTGACATCTAAGAATCTCTAACAACTACAGTGCAGATTTTCCTCTGCTGTGATGAACCAGTCTTGTTTTAAGTCATTCGGTTCTGATTCAACAAGTGAGGTCACAGGAACTGTTCCCTGCAGATTTTTTCTTCTTTGGCAACCAAAGTCCCTGACATTAATCTGTCCTGTGTCTGTTTCCTTATTTGTTTCTGACATTGAGGTGCATCACAAGTTAGAGCATCAGAAAAGACTCTGGGTGTGATCCAAGGGCCCTGGAAAAGATAAGTGCTAGCACTAGCTGCATTCCAGAGGCTACCCCATCATCTCAGAGGCCCTGTCAGAAGCATTCCTTCACTCTGGCTTTGCTAAATAAAACAGATTTTTGTCTAGATAGAAGCATTTTGTGATCATTTTCATGTTTTATTTTCAAACACAAGAAACAAAGCCCAAAATAAAATTCTGTTCAAATCCAACATCACAGTCTCCAGTGTCACCAGTATTCACACTATCAGAACCCGATTGAATCAGTGTGCATTTGCAAACTACTGAATACACCACAGCCAATGCTAAATGTTTTATGTACAGTCTGATTTTGAACAAAGGTGACACTTTTTTTAAGCAATTCTATACTGAACACCAAACTTGATGGATCAAATGTGAAATCTGTTACTAACCAAGCAGTAAAACATGACAGAATTCATAGTGGATATACTGTAACAGACATAAAATCTCAAAAGTCAAAAAAATTCAAATAATCATTCCCAGTTGATTTTGAATGTTGCTTAATAGCTGAAGCTTTTAAAAAAATTAACTCTTAAAATATTTCAGAAAGCCCTCATTGCACCTGAAACATTACTACTCTTCAATATTGGATCATAAATTTATAAATAACAACTTCCATAAATTAGATTACAAAATGCCATAAAACTAAAAACAACTTCTGGTTGGAGGTGCATGCTAAAACCCAGCAACTGAAAGCCTTTCAGAGAAAGGCTCCACAACAGGAAATATAAGATATCCAACTAAAATACAAGGTGGAGACTTGGGAACCAGACTGTAATTACTCTTGTCTTGAGTTTTCCTGGAACAGCTGTACTAACACCTGAACTCTTATTGAAAAATACTACAGGATGTTTAACTGCAGCAAGCAGCCAAAACCTGATTTAAAACAGGTTTCAGAGGCAACACTTCCAAGAATCCAAACTTGGTACACTTGGAAACTGATCTGTAACCACCAGAAGGGAAATGTTACTTATTCACTTAACGACACTCTTAAAAAACAAGAGGTAAACCTGAGAAAGAAAAGCTGGACAGCTGGCTATTTAACTAGAAAGTTCAGGTCATGGCATCAAGACAGTAAATCATGCAGAGATCAGTCTGGGTTTGCCATCTGAAGATGTTCCTAATGCCCTGAATATAGCCATAAGCTGCACTGAGTGCCGTGCAGACCCAGAGCGAGCAGTATTAGTTAAGGATAGGTAGACAATCCATTAAAAACGCCAGAATACTAAGTATTCCTTAGCAGTAAATTTAAGTTCTCAGTGGTGAATATATATATATATTACATATATTATCTATATAATGCAACTTTATATATATAACACAGTAAAAACCTGTGCCACCTTGTGACAGCCAAATTGCTGCAGAACAGCAAGGAATATCCGCGCAATAGCCAGGAATATCCACTAGGAGTGATACAGTCACTCTCTAGTTTTCACTAAACACCAATTAAATCTTTACCACATCACCAACACAGAGACACCCACACACCTTAAACCTCAAACTGAATCCCATCCCATATAATCTTCTGTTTCAGGGCATAAGCTCACTTGTAACAAAGAGAACCAAGTAGAGTTTCCTATCAGAAAAGTCCTGTTCTTTTATTCTGCAAAGTTTCTTTCAGGTTTCATTAATTTAATGGTTGATGTGCTATAAGAAAAATAACAGTCTGTGAGACAGCACAGTAGGCAGACTTGATGTAATAGTGTGAATATTGAAATCGTCACTTAATATATTTTGAATAGGACAGCCTTATCCAACTTAAGATGCCGTGTAGGCACATGCTACAGAAATAATGCATATTGCTTTGTCATTACACTTAAAATTGAATTTGAAAATTAAAGCAGAGAAGGTGTGAACAAAAATGGTCTGAAAGTAAATACGACTATCTGTGTGTGGGGATTGGGGTTGCTGATTTATTCTCAAAGGATAAGCACTGTAAGAATAACCACATTTTTCTGTACTCCAAAGCCTAAATATTTTTTTAGTTATAATATACTCTTCTTTTTCTCCTCTATTTGAATTTTCCATTCAAAGAGTTTTGTGTCTAAAGAAACCATTTAGCCTGATCTTTTTTTATCCCAGGTTTTGTTCCTTTGTATTCAGCTACTCCAGCAATCTGCATTTAGAATGCATCTTACAAAAAGGCAACCATCAAGTAACAGAAAAACACACTCCGTTTTTCATTTGTTCCAGTGATAAAGAGCTTTATCAATGAAAGACATATATATGCCAAAGAGGATTTTTCTGGCTTCAATTTCTATTAGTTGGTTCATATTATGCCTTTCTCCACTAGATTAAATAGCCTTTAAAATGTGTAACAGCACTCTCAGACTGTAATCACTAAATCCATTGATTCATTTGATCCTCTTGATACACAGTCCACAGAGCAGACTTCTGCAGTCTCTTCTACCATGGAGCTGTCTTCCCTGGCTCCATGTGCAAACTCTGTCATCAATTTATATTAGAAACCCCTTGGGTGATTGTAATTTGCACAAAAATCAATCCATCCTTCTTTGACAGACTGTACACACGCCACTGTTTTTCATTAAGATTTTGTACAGTGAAAAGCCTTTTCAAAAATCTGTTAGGTCATTAAATCAACCTTATTAACCAATTCCGTATTAGCCTTATGGAATGTAATTTTTTATCAATGGAATCCCAAGTCACCTTTGTCATTGTTTTTCTCACATCAGATAACAAGTCTATAGTTTCCCATGTTACCTCACTTACTCTTTTCTGTTAAGAACGTTCATCCTCTTATGGTCTTTTCAAAACTGCCCACACTGAAATTCACTTAACTACTAAGAACCACCATCTCCATTAAAAGTTTTTCCTCTGCTACACAGTTACTTTTTCCTCATGTTACCGGGCTATGCCACTGCTGGAATTTCTTTTGTTTCTAGCAAGCTTTAAAAACTCTTTCATACTTTTATTATTAACCATTAGGTTTTCCTTGTTATCTTTACATTTTCTACATATATGCAAGAGTTCAGACTTTCATTCATATTTATATAAATGAAATTTATATATTTTTCATTTACATAAAAAGTTCCTTTTTTCCCCCCACTTATTAAATACAGTATTACTTAAGTAATAACCGTTTCCTCATTTAATGAAAAAAAGGAATTCCACTTCTGTTCTGCCCAAGATTATCTTTTCCCAAAAGACCACTTTCATATATGTCCCAAAACCACTTTGCAGTACTTCCCACCTTGAATTATCTCCTGTAACAGTGATGAACAGAGAAAGATATTGTCTCCTGTACTGAACTGTCTCCTGTAACAGTGATGAACATAGAAAGATATCCTAGATGAGCATTCTCCATGACCCTGGATATGCTGAACCATGTAGAGCTCTACTAAGTACCCCAAAACTCTTATGTTAAAACCCTAAGTTTTAAAAATTTAATAGTAGGGAAAATTATAATGAAAATATGATACAGACAACATAGGAAAGGTTGTAGCCTGATCTATCTGAGAGCCAATGTCTAGTCTTTTGCAGCAAGGTTCAACACCTAAGCAACTGCACTGACACTCTGTCTTCACCTAACAGCTCAGGGGGTTTCTAGGTATCAGTTCTCAGTGGAGTGTACTGTGAATGTGTCCAGACATTTTTCAATCCCACCTGAATTTTCAGTATTCACAATATCCACTGTGCTCTGCAATTCAGTTATGCTATTTTAGTTATTTTGAAATCACTCTTTACCTCCTTTACCTGATGCCCTTTAGCTATGTGTTGAAAGAGACAGTGAACGAAATGTTCCCTATTTACTCTCTCCTTCTTCCTCGTGACTTGAGAGACATTCCCACCCTGACATAGGTTTTCCAGGATCATTAATCTCTAAGCAAAAGTACTAAATGGCTAAAATTTAGAATGCCATCAACTACCATTTACTAAGATTTCATTTCACTTGTCTTTTCACACAGATGTTTCACTAGCCCAGATGAACCTATAAGGCATTTTAATTTCAACTTCACAACTTCATTTTTTTTCTTTCTGATTTTGTTTCAGGAGGGAGTGGCACTCATTCAAATCCTGAAAACAGCTGCTGCAGTTCCTTCATCAATGATCTCCTGACTTCAGGATTACTCAAGCCTCTGCAGAAAGCCCAAGCAACATTTCATAAACACTCTTTCACCTGGCAAGGAGCCCACCACTGTCACCAGCCTTTGTTCCCATGTCTGAGCCACACTTCCCCACCAGCTGAAAAGCACCTATGTAGCCGTGAGTGGCGATGGATGTCAACCAGATCAGCGAACCGCTCTGGTCTAGGCAAAGAAAAACCCACAGATGTTTTTCAACACAGTCACTTCCCCATCGCACTTCAGATCCCACCCTGACTACAGCTGCCTCAGCATGACTGAGAAGCTACTGAACACCAGTCTGGGGATGGGAAGGGGTGGCAGAGTACGTGGATGAGGGCAGGAACAACTTAATACATTTTTCCCATCACAGACAACAGTAACAACTCCACACCCACATGAGAACACGTTTGAAAAATCCAGTCCTGACACTCACTTGAGCACCACCCTCACATACCTCAGCCTATACAAATCTATCAAGTATATAACTGGTACTGGCAAATATTACTCCCAAGTAATACATGATCACACGAGTTTTTCTGCTTTCTACCCCATCATCTCTCTCATTATGGAACATTAAGTAGTCGTGTTTGTACTTGCTAAATGTCCCTGAACAGCCACTACAAGCCAAGTCAGAAATGCAGTTCCCAAATTACAGCATTCAGAAGCAGACTGAATAAACCTGACACACAGAGTTTTGAACAGCTAAACCTCCAGCTATTTTTGCAACATTTTCCATGGTCTGTGAGGAGTGTACAGCTTAAAGGACTGAACTGAACTGAGAGAATACAACCAATAGCAACATGCAACGCAAATTGTTCCAGTTTCTTTACTGGAATAGTTGTGCATTACTAGCCACCTTTCTATTTTACATAGTTATTTTTTCCTCAGTAACTCATTAGTCATTGCAAATTGATGAAACGCCCCTGAATTTCTGTGTATTTGCTTGCAAAATAAACGTAAGGGCATTTCAGTTAAAAAAAAAAATACAACCCCAAAAAAACCCTGCTCACACAGTTCTCCATAAGGTCTTTCTTTCATGTTAATATGAAAACCCTCTCAGTTTTTTAATAGAATTTTTATTTTAGAATCCAAACACAGACTTTGGGATAAAATATGTTTGGGGGTTTTTATATCCTTCCTTACAAAACTGTATACTACTGAAAATATTGTGAGGTTTGCATAATATCTTTGCATAGTATCTTGCTTAATATTTGTCATAAGGGAAGGATTTGTGCATCTCATGGTCCACATTAGTAACTGGTTTCAGCAAAGTCAACACAATTTTATTCACATCTATCAAAAGAAATAAATCCCTCTGTGATTTGGCAATGTTAATACTCACATTCACTTCCACCTCTATGGACCAGTCTCCTAGGGGAGGGTTCATTGATAACTGAAATTTTTTGGAAAGTACACCCAAATCACCTTCCTCCATCAACCACTGCTGAATCAACTTCTTCCGAGGATCCTAGGAGAAAAGTCAAGTTGCATGTTAAATGCAAGTGGTCCTGCTAAGCAATAAATATTATCTTTATTCATCACATAAATTTGGAACATATGACACAGTCCAATTTATAACTATATTCCTGTGGATACTTACTCGGATATATATATTCAGAGGCACTTTGTAAGGTTTTAGATCAGGATACACGGTGACAATTCGAAACAGCACATCTTGTCCTGGTTTGTACATAGATTTATCAGTCTGGATGAATACAGAGATGCTCTTTGACATGAACATCAGGCTGGTACGGTTAGAGAAGATGTGCTGGCCATCAGCACGGCCTTCCACCAGCAATTCATAATTCCCAGAAGCACTGTTCAAAGGCAGCTTAAAAGAAAACAGTGACACTCTCTTAACCATCAAAAATATTCTTGAAGATATTATTATTTTAAAAAACATTGGACATAAAGATCTAAAATATACATGAACTTGTCTACTTATGTAAATTCTCAAAAAGTAAAAGGGGATTTTTTTCAGGACTTTAAAGTGTTATTTCAACAATTACCTGAAAATGTGTCATTGGAATGTGTCATCTTTTTTTTCAACAGATTTCCATTTAATTTTCAGTAGTAATCAGGTTTACAACAATGTAAGTATCCATGTATTCGTATACAATTCATAGAATCACATACACACACAGATTGTGCTCTTTCTTTTCTTTTCACAGTTATTTAGAAATTTCTTGGATTTGATATAAGGGACTAATATTTTTCTGACTTCATCACTTTTTGGTAACAAATTTTCCAAAAATAAAAGATCTGAAGCAGGTATGTGTGAGCAAAATGAGCAGAACAGTAAGAGAACCTTGCACTTCTTTTTTTACAATCTTTAGCTTTATGTTCTATGAGGTAAAAAAATCAAGAGTATCTCATGAGGTGAGGTACTGCTTTTCAATACTTTTCATCACTGATTTTGTCTCATTTCAGTTTAACGTTTCAAAATTAAAGCACATACTGTGACTCGTCTAGAAAGTAAAATAATTACTCTTTCCAAAATATTAAGAAATAAAGGAAGAGTCATTTTATATGGTTAACTTATTTGGGATAGACACTGAAGGCTCCTTCAGTGCTGGCAGAAAACAGACAGGTATCACTGCCAAAGAAATTTATACCACATAAGATCAGAGTAATCATGCACAGGTTTCTCCCTCTCTCTCTGTGTCTTTCCAGTGGACAGAGGAAACCTAGAGTTCATAATTCAGATGCATAGCTTCACTTCCTGAAGTTAGCTGGGAGGAATCCCAGTCACAGGGATTAAAAGGCTGGAAGCAGAGATGCTTCAGCACACGGGAATCTCATCCTAGCAGTCTTCACAGACAACCAATGACCCCAGGGATATCCCAGACCAGATGCTGGCTTCTGTACCGCCAGAGTGTCTCTTTGAACAAGGAAAAGGGTTTTAGCTCATTCCAAGAAGCAGACCTGCTGAAGAGCTTAAAGAGTCACATGCTTCTGTTTGGAGTTACAGCAGTAAATCTGAGGTAAAACCTCTGGAGTTAACACAACTAAAGCAGACAGGCTTGCATTTTTCAGCATAACATATGGAACTGAAGAACTGCTCCTGCAGTGTATGAAAATTACAGCTGTAAACTCACCAGGCACAGCACTTCAGAAGTATTCTACCAAGTCCTATAAAGAAAGGCTGTATTGCTGTCAGAGTTTGTTTTAACAGCACACAGTGAGGTAACAGGAATTCACAAACAGTGGAAAATGTCACAGGGTGGCAAATGCGGTAGATGCAAATATCTGTATCAAATACATTTTATTCTCTTTGTGTTTACCTATAAAGAGGAATCAACTACCATTCCATCCCCTTCTGTTGACTTTCTGTTTTTAAAAACAAGCCAGGAAAAAGAATCAGGGAGGGGAAAAATAAACAGGCTCTTTTTACCCATGAGCAGGCACAGGATGACACAGGAAGAAGATATTCCCCCTTTCAAATCTGGACTTATGTAACTAAATGTTATGTGCAAAGTTCCACACTGAAATAGATCCTGCATTTTCTTCAGCTGCAGGTTTTTGTGCACACATTGCCAAGAACATATGATTCACATATTTCAACACACTCCAAATTCCAGGCCAAGTATTCTGCAATATCTTAAATAGGAGGAACAGCCTTAGCTTCTGTATCTGTCAAATATTACCTCAAAATTAATGTATTTATGAACATTGCTATTTATTAAAGAAGCTATATTCCAAAAAAAAGCAGTTAGGAATTCCCTACAAGAAGTCTAAGACACATTATACCCATTCAAAATCAAAATGGGAGAAAATAAGCTTGCTTTGGCTCAACATTGCAGGAAATTGTGCCCTTACAGAATTATTTTAACATGCCTGCGTGTACTGGTTTTGACTTCTTTAAAAGTCTGTAAATGCCATTTAGAGACCACATACATTTTCCTGTACCTCTTTCCTATCGCGAATAATGATAGATAGCATGGGTTGCTCCCTAGGTTTTTATACCTTTTATATTTCAAAAGATCTTTCCTTCCCACAACATGGTAACAAAATTGCCTGTTGTACCTTTCTTAATGTAAAGGTCAGAGACAATGAAGTTTGCATTGCCATGGCAGTGCATCAGAACAGCTGAGGTGCAACATAAGCCCACCTTCTGTTCCACACATCTACGCTAACAGGAACTGCACTAATACAACACTTCCAGAAGGTCATTGCTACAATAATAGTACCTACCTCACCCCCACCACCTCCTTCTCTAAAGGGTTGTTTCTCAACCCAAATATGATCAAGGCAGCTTTTAACACTAAGTAGTAGAAACTTGCTGTAAAAATATTTTATCTTAGTCAAAACATCTCCAAATGAATGGCATTACTATCCCCATTTTGGCACTCCTAACACAAGAGAGAAAAGGGCCATCTCACGCACTTCTCCTGACTACACCAGCCACCATCACGAACACCTCAGACAAGGCAGCTACTGTTTCCTCTGGAAAAGAGGAGGCTGAATCCAGAAACTCATTACCCACCTTCTGCTAGCAAATTACACTTTGGACAAAACATAACTCTACTGTGGCTACACAAATGAAAAAAAAAATCTTGCCATCAAAAAATGAGACACTTCAGATAGCGGTGAGAGAAATTTACCCCACCTAATTTTAGGGGCTTGAACACTTTAAGACCTGGACAGATTTTATGAAGCAACTTGTTAATTTCATATTTTTTTCTCTTTTTCTATTAACACATTTTTCTATGTGTGCTATAGT
This sequence comes from Myiotriccus ornatus, assembly GCA_036023395.1. NCBI lineage: Eukaryota > Metazoa > Chordata > Aves > Passeriformes > Tyrannidae > Myiotriccus > Myiotriccus ornatus. The sequence continues at coordinate 84,715,786 of JAYRBT010000114.1, forward strand.
TCATACAGACGTATTTCAACCTAGTAATCTTCATAATGTTGAGCTGCTCACTGTCATTGATTATCCATCTATCAAACATTTCCAGATTATTTAATCAGACCCACAGTTTATTGGGATCAGAATTTAAACCCACTGGATTTAGGGATACTCAGACTTATGGATGACTTTGGCAAAACTTTTTTTTCTGATATAAATACCCAGTTCTTAAGATTGGGTTTTCAAGATGAACATCCGGGATTATAAATTTGGGATTCATACATGACGCACAATTTAAGATACAATTTTGTTGCTTATTATGTACTTTCATTGAATGTGTATTTCCAAATCCTTACAAAGACTGCATATAAATATTTGTATTTTAGTATTTCTCAGTTATTACTTTGCACAATTCTTTCAGCTCTAATTAGCCCTCATGGTGTGTCTAAAATATACATGTAGGTATCAGCCAGTCAAAAAAGCCACAAAGCAAATTTCTGTGTTCAAGTTTTCAAGATAGTTCATGTTGATGCTGGAAATCAGCTCACAGATCCTATAATTACTTCTAACAAGCAGCAGAGCATTTGATCTGAAAACTCCTTGGCTTATTGGTCAGTAAATACACTCATCTGAGACTGTGAAAATAGCTGGGATCACATGCAAAATATATCATCTCATCAACACCAACTGATGCTAAGTTACAGAGGGTAGACATTTTCCGAGAAGAAGGAAGGGAAAGAAATACTTACTACTGGAAGAACAAGAGTCCCAAATGAATCTGAATAAAAAAAGAAGAAATATCACACTGTCAGAAATCTGTAAGATTAATTACCAGACACTTACCAAAACGTCAACATTATCTTACATGAGCAGCGCTCCTCCCCACTTCACTGCCCGTAATACCCATTGGACAAACAAATTCCCTTCATGCAGCTCTGGAGCTCAGGGCACATGGAGCTCAAGGCACATGCAATGGCTGTGACTGGCTGGCCAGCATAAACACATTTATCGGCCCACTAATTGCTGCCAAACACTGTCTGGACATGAAACTAAAAAATATATAGCCTGGAGCAACTGCTGCATTAGTCAGTATTGACATACTGTGCTTATACTTCATTGAACATCCCATTCCCCACAGTTACTCCTCCCAAGTCCTCTTAGGGCCACTATCGGCCACTATTACATTACAGAATAAGAAGCTCATCTCCACAGACACGTGAAGGAGCACAAAGGAAAAAGAGCAGATGTGGAATCAAAGTAAAAGCCATCCCCATGCCAAGGGAGCACTCAGCCCATCACACACCCATCACAACAAGCCCAGAGGCACACCAGCAGGGGGAAACCCCAATAACCTAGTCAGAGACACTACCCCCCAACCATCAGGCTATCAGATTCAACAACTCCCTAACAAACACCACCATCACAAATCTCCTAAAATAACCAGTCAGAACAGAATAGCCCAGAAAAACTAAAATGCAATGCTCCGCTTATGTGATGTTCTGAGGATACCAACAGTGTCCCAGCTGGGAGCAACCTGAACAAGGAGGGTATGGTTTGGCACTGTTGTCCTTGAGAACCACTTCACTCTTGGGTACCACTGTCCTCTGTTTCTTCTGAGAAGTTGATTCTGCAACTCCATCACATGTAAGAGAAACCCAGGATATTTTCTACTAATCACCTCTGCAGTTTAGTAGATAACTACTTTCTGTAGTCATTTTTATCAAAATTGACAACTTTTCTAGAAGGAATTAAAAAAGAAGGAAAATAAATTACACAATATTGTAGAAGGCAAAACAGTAAAAAACTGTCTTTATCCTGGTCATTCCCTCTAGAAGTAACCTCCTACCTGGTGGTGTCACTACTAGAAAACAAAGCCAGCAGCCTGGCAGCATGTCTGTGCCCACCCATTACCACTATTGTAACCTTAAGCTGCCACTTTAATGGGCACAACTTCTCAGCCTCTTCACCAGATACATCATCTCCGCCCCTTCTTCCCTTCCATGGTTGATAGAAAGTGTCTGATACCTTTTGCAGGGTTGTAAAGGTACAAACTCCAGTCTACAGCAACATTACTTTTCTGTTTGATGGGGGCTGACGTCCATGTTCTCCACCAGAACACTCTCCTTTACATTCTCACTTTTACAACTCATTTAATCCCCTATTGCACTTGAGTTATTATGTACCATTGATTCTGCAGTCCAGACAAAGGCTAAAATTTTCAAAACCATGCACAGAATTTACCACCCTTAAGTAAAGGAGCACCCAGAATTAACCTCACTGCATTACATCACCATAGGAACAAGTAACCAACATATCAATATATTGGGGTTAATATTACTTATTGCTTTGACTATTTTAGACAATGTGGCCTCAAATATTTTTAGAATCCAAATAAATGAGCTATTAAGTTCCTGGAGATGATTACATTATGAAGCCATTAGTGCCACAGCTTTTATTTTAATTATGTAATGTATTTTAGATTAGAAGGGAACAGAACAAAATAGAACAGAACAGAACCTTTCAGTTGGAAGGGAGCTACAATGATCATTAGTCCAACTGCTTGATCACTTAAGGCTCACCAAAAATAAAGCATGTTATTAAGGGCATTGTCCAAAAGCCTCTGTGGTGGGTCTGGCTAAGACAGAATTATGTCCCCTTAGTAGCCCTCACAGTGCCGTGCTCGGCATTGGTAGGTAGAGGAGCATTGATTACACACCCATGTTTCGGCTACTGCTGAGCACAGCACCAGCACTGTAACATTCCTTCTTCAATCGAGGGCAAGATCCTGGGAGGGGACACAAGTAGGCCAGCTGACCCACAGTGACCAAGGGCATATTCCACACCATATGACGTCAGCCCAGATATAAAAGCTAAGGTATGGAGCAGAAGGGGGGAGCATTCGTTGTCTCGGGGCTGCCTGCGGAGAGGCCGTCACGTGTGCCGGAGCTCTGCTTCTCAGGGGTGGCTGTCATTGCTCATGGGAAGTAGAGAATAAACTGTGCTTTTGCTTCTGCGTGTGCAAGCTTTGCTTCACCTTTTTTTTTTTTCTCTTAATAAATTGCCTTATCCCAATCCACGAGTTGGTTTTGTTTCCCCACCTTACTCTCTCCCCTGTCCCGCTGGGAAGGGGAGTGATAGAGCAGCTGGGTGGGCACCTGGCATCCAGCCAAGGTCTTAAAACACTGACAGGTTTCAGACATCAACCACATCTCTGGGAAGCCTGTTGCAGTGTTTGGCCACCCTCTCAGTAAAGAAACGTTTCCTAATGTCCAGTCTGAACCTCCTCTGGTACAGCTTTAAACCACTCCAATATCTCCTATCACTGTGTAACAGAGAGAAGAGATCACACCTCCCGTTCCACTTCCCGTCCTCAGGAAGCTGCAGCGAGCCGTGAGGTTGTCCCTCAGCCAAACTAGACAAACCCAAAGTCTGTAGCTGCTCCTGACAGGACATGCCTTCCAGCCCTGTCACCAACTTTGTTGCCCTCCTCTGCATGCATTCAAGGACCTCCACATCCTTCTTAAACTGTGGGGCCCATAACTGCACACAGTATTCCAGGTGAGGTGGCACCAACGCTGACTGCAGTGGCATAATTGCCTCTCTTGATCGGCTGGTAATGCTGTGCTTGATGCACCCCTCAAGGATGGGGTTTCCCCTTTTGGCTGCCAGGCACCCTGCTGACTCATGTTGACTCATATTTTCTCCTGCTGATTCCACTCAGTTAGACCTTTTTATATCTCCTAAAAAGCAATTGGTTTATACCTGTCTTTTACTCAATTGTTTCGTGGAGCAAGTAAAAAAAAAAAAAAATCATTTACTTATTTCCTTCTTGATCCTGGACATAAAAGCATTTCAAGATGAAGCAATCACTTGACCTCTGAACTTCAAAAAATGTTAATTTTAAAAGTCAGTGAATTCTTTCCTTTGATGGTGACAAACAGAAGGAAGTCTCTCAATGCACCAAACACAGGCTGTCCTGGCTGCTGCCAGAGCACTAAAGGAAAAATGCTGTCCAGCATGTACCATCTATTCAAATTATACCCCGGTTTAAACCAAATGACTCATATGCCACAGATGAAGTCTGTGGGTAGCACACTCCAGTTCCTCATTCTGGTATTCAAAAGCTTAACAGGGATGGGCCCTAAGGAACAAAGTTCTTTCCACAACATGTTTATGCTGCTGTTAAAGCTACATTTTTTTTTCCTACCATCCCATTCCCCTCTTCCCTTGAGAAGCAACCCATGTAGTCCTTGACTCTGAGCAACCCCACTGGCCTTTGAAGTTTTCCAGGCAGGGGTCTCCAGAAAAATACACACTTTTCTCAGCAGCCAGTGGGGAGGGCAAACTGTCCCACTGCACAATGGCAGGGAGCTCCACACTTGGCCAAGCTTGCTTGGCACACAGGGCTACAGGAGAACCGCCAGTTCCAGGAGAAGAATTTACAAAGTTCTGCAGAATACCTGATCCACAGGCAATGTAAACTCTGGAATCACTGATATATTTATTCCCAAAATCTACTTAAACAACCCCATACCCAAACAATTGCACTAAGAGAGACATCATTCTGGATAAAGGAAAATTACACCTTCCTAACTTAGGAGAAAGGGAGTTATTGTTAACTAGGGAGAATTATTTTTAGGGGATGATATTTCACTGTAAAGGGAGCAAGATGTAGGGCAACTAGCAACAACAGACATGGTAAAAAGTTACCTCCTAAAATTTCTCTCAGTTGTACACTAAAATCTTTACCCTACTCTAGTTTCTGTCCCTCTGTGAAATAAGCCTGTGCTAAAGCTGGGGTTTGTACAACCACAACCCATAACACTGTGTCACCAGAGAAAAAAAATAACCTTTGTCACTGCTGATATCTGGTTATTAACAAGGAACAGAAACCTTTTACAAGGTGTCTGAATGCACTAACCCAAGCAGTTAATTATAGCAATGGCTACAGCAGTGACTTCAGTACACTGGGAGACACAAAGCACAAATCTGATACTCATTCCATAGCCCACACCACGGAGTTTCTATTTCCATCTTTATCCATGCCAATGCAAACACAGTAGTACCCATGCAGCGCAAGGGCAGAGCAAGAAGGGGACTGCTGCACATCGCCCTGTGCAGCATCTACCAGCCTGCAAAGCAACCTTTCGGGTAACAGGGCAGGTATGTCACAGCCTTTCTCATCAGGGCAGTGCCTGCTTGCCTCCACCTGTTTGGGGAACAACTAGAATGCAAAAGACAAGAATCTGAAGGCAGGGTTTCTTTTGTGTTCCTGGGCCTGGGAGACCTAACATCAGGTCTGAGCCAGATACAGACATGATGCAGGTGGGGAAAGAGTTGGAGACGAGGGAGATTTACATCGCAGTTACTGTTCCTTTGTGCAACTCAGAAGGTGTTTACCTTCTGAATCAGTGGTAGGGAGCTATAGCCTCCCTGACTGCAGAGAAAGCCCAGAGCACTAACTCCCAGCCAGCGGAAATCATAAAAGAGGCTGTGGGGCATGAGGTAATCTTCCAAATCATGTCACTACGTAACTATTTTGTTAGGAACTGAGCAGCCTGGGCAGATCCGAAATTCTTCAGCACTGCAGTGAATTTCCCTGTCACGCAAGATTTTCCCATATTCTAAGAGAGTACCAAGCTGTAGTCAACTCCCTGGAGCTCTGCCCAGCCATGCCGAGGGATGGCCTCCGATGTGCTCAGGCAAGAGCCATAGGCAAAATGTTTCCCTTATGCTAATACTGAATTGCAGAAATTCACCACATTTTTCTGTTCACTTGATGAATTACAGTTATATTTAATCATACAGCAATTTCAGGTTTATAAGGAATTAACCATGGTCGAACAGCTAGCACATGGCACTGCTCTGTTGGCAGCCCTGCCATCATGCAGCTGGACACTTTTACCCACATACATACAGTGTGTAACTCTTCACATGATTCACACACGAGATCAGTCAAGTCTACTGTCCCCAGAAGTGGCGACAGTTGTTACCCTCCTTCAACACATCCCTGCAAGGAATCCATTCAGTTATTAAATACAGCTCCCAGTGATTACATATAACTAACTCCAGGCAGAAGTACTAAGAAAGGAGCCCAGAACAGTTAAGCCACCTACACCAGGCATTGTTGACCACCAAATGCTTCCTCCTGACTCATCCCATCTGCCCTCTGCAGCAGTGGAGTAACCAGCACAACTACAGTGGGCTAGAGAGTGGAAAAACCAGGCAAGGGCACAGGACCCTGCTACCACAAGGGATTAGTTAAAGAAAACTTCCAGCTGGGAGCCGTGACCTATCTGCAGGGGTACGCAGGAAAATTCAGTGGGGTGTTGCAGACTAATCTTGAAGAGAGTTACAAAACAACCAACCAAAAATCCCCACAGAAGTCACATGAAAAGAAAAAAATATACTTCCTCATCACTTGCAAAATCATTTCTTTCACAGAATTCCTGAAGCTTGTACTGTATTCATTCAATAAATACTGCATTGAGAAAATACATGGAGACAGAGTGGAAACAAATGCCACACTGTCCTGCCTTCTTTTCCTCAGAATCCTTGCCATTTAGGCTTATCCAGCAGACGAGGAATCAAAGACTGTGTGGTAGTGACATGTCACCAGTACAGACATCAGGGGAAAATTTTCATCTTTTTAATGTACCTTTTCACCTTGCCATTTGTTGGTGGTCTGAGAGTATTGTTATCAATAAAGCAAATAGAAAAAGTTTGACAGAACAAAACACATGCATGTTTTTTAGACCTGTGGAGAGCTGCACAAACAGTGGCATCTTAAATGCTTCCGTTTCATAAAAGCATAGAATCAGCCAGGTTTGCAAAGACCTCTGCGATCATCAAGTCCAACCCTTGATCCACTACCACTGCAGTTACTAGACCATGGCACTAAGTGCATGGACCTGACCCAAACTCACAAAGTTATGCTACCCCTTCTTGAGCTGACACCACTAGCACTAGGACTAGACGTTAAACGTTTCGACTTCCACTCCCTAAAAAGGACAGAGGTTCCAGGAAAATGACTGTATGGCTTGGCACAGTGAACTAGAGCTTGTGCCAATATATATCAGTACAGCAGCCCTTCAGTCTCTAATTTACATCAAGCTAGGACTGACCGTATATTCTAGCTCATGTCGCAGGTATTGCCACAAATAGACTTTCTCACTTAAACTTTTCTACCTACATCCTCATTCCTTCTTAGCGTTGTGCAAGAACAGAAAAAATATAGCTGGATTCACTTCAGGCTCACTTACTGAAATGATGCCACATCTTTCTTCTGAGAGTGTGCTTACATATCCATGCTGAGGGAATGTTTACAGAAAAACATTTTCCTTCAGTCACAAATAGAGTTTTTCTACTGCTGAGTCTATTTCAAAAACCTCACATCAGAGAAATAAAAAATATCATTCCTCAATGTTCTTCCATATTTTTATTCTACATTATTTTTGTGTTTAAAGAAGAAAAAAAAAAAAAAAAGAAGCATAAATACCAAGGTCTAAGCTGTCCAGGGAGTGAAAAATACTTTTTCTTCAAATAAGAAGACCTGCAAATCTGTTGAGTTTATGGTTGTCTTTAATGTGTTATACTCCTCAGATGTCATCCTAAAGCTAGCACCCAAGTTAGCACTGGTTAGTTGCAAAAATAACCCAAAATACATAGTGTGAGCCACTGCTGTTAAGTTATGGCTAAATTTGGCCCGGATGGTAGAAGGAGGGGCAATACAACACTCAAACGCATGCAATAGGGATTGCCAGGGGACGTCAGCATGTGGGCTGACATCCAAAGCCAAATGAGGCCAACAGGTCTGTAGCAAAGAGCTATATACTTGCTCTAAAAAGCCTCCTAAATGCTGCCTGTCTGCCAGCACTATGTACACTTTCCTCCCCAGCCACTTATTACCCTACTCCCTATTTCCATCACCCCTTATCCTTTTCAGTCCTTCCTGCAAATCAGGAGGCTAAAAGCACTCAGAATTATAAAGCGAGAGAGAGAGGCAAGGTAGCAGTGCTGCCTATGGAGAAAGATGTAAAAGGGCAGGAGGAATAATCTGAACTGGACCAGAACCTGAGAGTCTGGTCAGGAAATAGGGCACCACAGCTCTAGAAGACGAAAGAAAGGCAGCATGCACAGACGTTTTTTCCATTAAAGCCACATTTTAGCAAACTCTGCAGTTGTTAGCAAGTCCTAGCTTCAGTCTGCAATGTAAGGTATATGGATATTTTCCTGACAACCAGGAAAAAAACCCTTCTCCAGCTAAATACAAAGGTTTTCCCCCGATCTGCTTTTCTCCACCATCAGAAGAATAGGGGAAACCCAACCCAACCATAAAAAGCACAACCAGAAACACTCATAGCCAGCACAGAACAGATGCATACCACAAGGTATGAAAAGAAGGGGCACTGTCCTTCCTCTTCTCTGCCCACTCACCATGGCATTCCCTATGTCTTTCTACTTCACCACCAGTCGTGGTACCTCCCTATTGTCCCTTTTACATGTTCAATCATTCTTTTCTCATCAGCACTGTCAGATCAACCCTTGAGGAAAACCACGATCTCCCACCCTCTCAGACCAATTACACTGCTGATGCTGGGCACCTCTTCCCTTGCCCTGCCACATCCATGATCCCTTCCCCAGGTAGGCAACATGTTTCCTGCAGACCGGCTCTTTCTAGACTTAGAGCACAATTCAGGCATTTAATTCTTCACTCAAACTCCTAAAGTATAACAAACAACTCTGTACTGTTATTATCACTTTCAGCTGAGTAGTCAGAGACCAACCAATTGCAAGAACACAATATTTGAAACACTCTCTGGTTTATCTAAGACACTTAACACTGGGTAGGAAAAGAAAACAACTTCCTATTTCTAAAAGTAAATAATCTCTAATCAGAGACCTTCTGACAGCTATCCAGCCACTACCATTGTGGATGCTTAAACTCCAGTACAGCCTCTTTTCAGCTTTTCCCTGTGAGCAATCTAAGAGCCATCCATGGACTTTTCTCATGCGTATGACATCACTGCCTACTATATCAAAACAACTATATTGCCATGAATTATAAATTTACAGTTGTTAGCAAGACAATTTTTGAATACTACAGCAAAAACTTTCTTGACATCAGGAAAAGTTGGAGCCTATGAAACCACATAGACAATTCAGACTAATCTCAGACCTAAGCCTTTTACACAACTAAACGTGAAATACATAGCATTCCCTTGGTGACTATACACAAACACACAAACTCACAGGCATCTGCATATCTTGCTTTCAAGGCACTACTGGCCATCATTACTATCCATTCTGATGTCCATTAAATAAACACAGACAAAGCCACTATTAAGACAATTTAAAGAAGCTGCAGTTTTTATTCCAACTTAAAACATGGGAAAATCATACTAGGATAAAATGTGGCTAAGCCTGTATATGCCAGATATTTGGCAGTATTAGTATCACCCTCATCACATCAATTGCTGTAAGTGGAGCAAATTCCAAAGTCAAGTCACCGTTCAAACTCATGCACTGCAAATAAATCATTCATGATCTGCTTAAATTTCCACACTTGGAGTGGAAGAAGGAGGTTTGTTTTCATATTGGTTTTCTTCCATTTTCTGGAATGCATTCAGAGTCTGTGATGACAAAGACACAAAACTTTTCTGAGGCCACAAAGTTATTTAAATATATAAAAACATTACCAGAGAGTTTCTTCATCAGTGAATAAGGCAATATAAACCTCTAGCCATACAAAATAAGCACCTGGACCTCACATCTGCACCTGCAGGAAGCTAGAGAAGTGGTCTGTCACTATGGTCGTGTTTTCCACACAGATAGTTATTTGGACTATAGTAAATCTAGATGAACCAGCATCATTTCTTGCCATTTCCTATTCAATCTCTGCTGATAGGATCTCAACTCTGCCTTCACAAACAGGTAGTCATGCATGGCAAAGCATGGAAACCAGTAACACTGCCAGTGCTGACTGTCTCAAAAAAAGAGAAGTCACCTGTGTAGGACAGGAAACTCAAGAATTTCCCAACTGCTTGCTGTGTCTGCAGGTACTATAACCCAACAGCTCAGCTTGAATCTCCTCCTAATTAGATACCACTCAGGACATCACCCTAGACCCATCTTGAGATCTTCTCTCAGCTCCCACCCTTTTCTCTTTAAAGCTACTTTTTATATACCTAACACTACATAATAGGTGCATAGCACACTTCTCCTGATGCTTCACCCTAATTCCTCCCATCACTCCGCAGATACTTTCCAGAATGTAGAAGAGACTCCCAGGGTCAAAACAAAGTCTGTTTGGCCTAAGGTCCCATCTCCAGCAATGGTCAAGGACACACATCTGAAAAGCATAAAAAGCGAACAAGTACACAGTAACCCTTCCTTGGGTGCTCTTCCCAGGCCATGCAGTCTGAGGCTTGGGGCTTAAAAAGTCAAAATTAGTGTCTTTATAGTGGGCCAGGCACTGATGGACTTTTGTCTCAAATTTGTGCGATCACATTTTCCATCCCCAGTAACTGGGACATGGAATTCCACAATTTACTTTCATCTCATGTGAAGGCCCATCTTCTTCCATCAGGTTTGAACTTGTCTCCTGAGAGATCTCTGATCTTTCCCTCTGCTCTCCCTGGAATTTCTCCAGTTGGTTCACGGCCTCCATGAAGAGTGCCAGAGATCAGGCACAGCATTTCCCAGGATGCCTAATTAGGCTGTGAAGATTACTAGAATACTTTCTTATAGCTTACAGAAATTATTTCTGTGTATACCTTTGACTACAATGTTTACCTTCTTTTTTAAGCTCTACAGTATTACCTACAAGTTTTCACATTCTGCTTTCACCTTTAAACCATCACCCACCCTACACACACTCCCACTTTTCTGCTGGACTGCTGCACCACCTTGTTCCCCATCCAGTAAATGTACACTCTCTAACACCTCAACAAAATCAGACCCATGCACTAGCTCTACTGAATCACACTTCAGTTTTTCCCCCAATCATTTCTAGTATTGCCAAAATGACTTCATAATCTAATCCTTTCTCCCAGAAACCTTACCAGCCCCTTCACTAATCTAATAAAAACTCTCTTCATTCCTGTCAGTCATACTGAACAATACAGTTTCAGGGCAACCCATTTCCAGTTTGAGAGTGAACCACTTAGACCTACTTGATGAACATTATTTTTCATCCAGCCACAAACAAGTAAGAATTTCATGCTGTCCCTGCTTCCCCAGCTGGCTTGTCACAGTGCCATGCTAGACTATCAAAAGCCTTAGAAACATCAACTATTACAACATCCTGCTTCTTCTCCACTTACAACCCCTGCCAACTCATGGTGGAACACATTCTATTTGCAGGTTTTCAACGTTCCAGAACCTGTCTCTTCACTCACAGTCTCAAAACTTCACTAGCAGGTTTAACATTATTTCAGTCAATTCCCTAAATATTCTACAGACAATTTTATCAGGCCTAAACATCTATTTTACCATAGTACTCTTTAAACTGTTCCTCCCCTTTTGCTGTCTTAATTCTTAACACTTTTTCATGACAGTTAATTGATCCTTTTAGTGAAGACTGAACATTTACTGTCTCTCAGCATCATTAACCAATGCCCTTCTCATCAGAGTGAGTAGGAAGCCGCATCCTTTGCTAGCCTTCTTGTTAACAATATGATATTTAAAACCCCTGTCTTATTATCTTTCACAATCTTTCTTACTGATGGTTTGGCCTTACCAGTTTTGTCCTTTCTTACCTGTGCTACTTTAAGTTCAGTCTTTGTAATCTGATCTCATTTTCAGTTATTACATACAATTTTCCTTTTTTCTGTTGTTTTTTGGCCAGCGAGAAGATCCTGTTTAGTTACTTTATTTCTTACCTCTCTGCTCTGTTAGGGTAATGTGTACTTATTCTTTTTAGTATGCATCCCTCAAGAGCTTTCTCTCTTGTTTCCGACAGCATCTTACCTCCCAATTCCTATTTATCGTCATCACTTTTTTTTCCCTAATTCACAGCCTTTACTTTGTTTTTCTCTCTCCTCCTTTTCCTAAAAGCTGTAAAGCCCTTCCAGTTCACAATAGCAACAGGGAACCCCACATTGGGACGTGTAACTTTCCCTCCTCTGTAAGACTTGCCCTACTGCCAGCATTTCTACTATATTCCACCCTTCTGAAGGTACTGTCAAACAGCCTGTAGGTGCTCGATCTGCCACACCCTCCTTGGCTGGATATCGGTGAAGAACATGGTGATCAGAAAGACCTCATGCACAAACATGTAAGCCTTGAGTCACAGGACTCTTTCCCTCAAATCTCAAAATGCAGCCAGGCACTAAAATAAAGCTCAAGTACTGGATGGGACCGCTAGTCCCATTTTTCTGCAACTTAATGGGCCTGTTAGCAGGATGGATTCAACACCAAGCACAGAAAACAGGGATTTTTTTTCTTTTATGTACTCCAGCAGTAGGAAAGCCCATAAGAGAGCACATGCTTCTCTACTAGCTCCCTTGTCTCTGGATCCAATCCCAACACCTCCTTCCCAAAAACTTTTCCTTCATTCTGATGTTGCATAGGTTATCTGCATATGCTGACTATTTGACACTATTAGGCACAGCTACACACACTTCTGGAGGCAGAGGTTATGGATGTAAAATCGCGCAACCCTCGTTCTCTTGCTGTTTGACTTTTCAGGCACTGAAGAATTAGGCAGAAAGGAGATGTCCGCGTAAACTGCCAGCAAAACCCTTTACACCACAGATTTGCAGCATAGACAGCATAGTCACCAAAAACTCAGCCATTTTATTCTGACATGAGGTACAGATACAACTCAAGGTTAACAACAGGGACCGGCATTCTTAGGCCATTCACTCCATTTAGGTGTTACTTTACAACTTACTATTCCTACTGTTTTTCACTGTTTCACGTACTAACGTGGTCAGAGCTATATTATTAAATATGTAAGACGTCTTCTGGTAAAAGCAGATTTTCCATTGTCTGTGTGGAGTATCAGCACATGTCTGAGCTTGACAAACGTTCTCACAGACTATCATGTTTCATAAATCCTAATTAAGTATTTACCACACTCTAGCTCAGTAATGTCTGTTAACAAGCAAGTTTACTCCTCTCTAGAAATACAGAAAAGCAGTGCAAATTAGTTAAAACGTACAACTAATTTACAAACTATGCATGCTACGGTAAACGAGATTCTTCAGTAAGTTCACAAAGTAGTTCTCACTCACCATGCCTTAAATACATTATACTGTACCTTAAATATCAGAAGCTCTAACTAAATCTTATTCTTTAGAATTAAAAACATTCACACTGTCAGGTAAAAAAGTTTTCATGACACATGAAAGCTTTTCTTAAAACTAATTCTTTTTTTCCTACTTACATGCTACTTACTCTTTCCAATTCATTGGAGCACCAACACAGAAAATACTTTACAGAACTTCTCGCAATTAAGGTATAAGGTTTCTCAAACACTACAACACACAGCAATGTCTGGGTAGCAAACCTTGTAAGACAACAACTCGTCAGTTCAAACTACAATTTTATTGATCAATGACTGGATAAATATGCATGGCAAGAGTCACCCTTCACTGCAATCACTGAAAATGAAACCATTCATGCAGCAAATTTAACTTGCCTGTCTATTGTTCCCATCATGGGGGGTTTTTTTGCTGTTGTTGACCCAGAAAACCCAACAGCTCCAATTGCACACAAGCCACTGTTATCTTCTGCAGTCATTTTCAATCAAAGTGAGGATCTTTCTGATACTGCACCTCTATAGAAAGCATGTCAAGGCTTGGTACGGTGCACAGAAACAGCTTGAGTTAGTGCTTCATGTTTTTCTGGAGTCCGATGTAGTCAACAGAAACCTATTCTCCCCTAGTGATGCACTGACTGGTTTTGTTTCGGGTTGTGCTTGCTCACACAAAGTTTACCTGTAGCAGTAACCTCCTGCTTGTAAACGTTCACTTGGTCTGTTGGTCACTACATTTAACATAATTAACTTAATTTCTGTAGCAGAATATTGGTTTTAAACAATCTCCCTTGCTATGCAGTACATTTCGACTGCGAAATATTGAGCCAAGTCCAAAATATCAGTACTTCTTTAAATGTATGTGCACTTTCTCCTTCACTCCAAAGAATATCCACTAACCACTTATTAGTAAATATATTTGCCTTTAGTTATATAAAAAGAACAATAATAATGTGAACCAATTTCCACTGCTAAAGTCCTTCTCTAATGGACAATTTCCCATGAATCACTCAGACACCAAAATTCCCCTTCCAGTAACATTAAAACAGTAAATGTTTTATCAACCATCAGAAGGCATATATATTTCTTATCATAGTGGGTTTCTGTGGCTGGGTTTTGGTAGCAGGGGGGGCTACAGGGGTGGCTTCTGTTAGAAGCTGCTAGAAGCTT
>JAYRBT010000114.1:84730292-84742942 GCA_036023395.1 Myiotriccus ornatus
GGGTGCAGAGACCCACCTGCAGCCCATGGAGGAGCCCGTGCTGGAGCAGGTGGATGCATGAAGGAGGCTGTGACCCCATGGGAGGCCCAAGATGGAGAGGGGTCCTACCGGAGACCTGCAGCCCATGGAGAGGGAAACCCACGCTGGAGCAGGTTCTTCCCAGGCTGGAGTTGTAGCTCCTGTGGGGGACCCACGCTGGTACAGCTCATCCATGAAGGACTGAACCTCATGGAGGAGTGACCCACATGACAGCAGATTGGGAAGAACTGCTGCCCGAGGGATGGACTCACGCCGGAGAGGTCCATCAAGGACTGTCTCCCGTGCGAGGGACCCCATGGGAGCAGGGGAAGGAAGGACTCTTCTCTGAGCAGCAGCAGAAACAACAGCTGACTGTAACGCCCATTCCACATCCCCCTGCACCCCTGGGGAGGAGGAAGGAGTACATGGAAAGAAGTAGAGGTGGGGGGAAGGTGTTTTTAAGACTTTTATTTCTCACTCTTTGGCTCTTTACTTTGAGTCTGTTTTGCCCATGAAGGTAATCAGTAAGTGACCCCTCCTAGCTCTTATCTCTACTCATGAATCCTTAGCTGGTTTGTTTGTTTGTTTGTTTTTCCTCTCTCCTCTGTCCAATTGCAGAGTGAGAGAGTGGCTTTAGTGGGTACCTGGTATCTGGGCAGGGTCAACCCACTACACTTGTATAAAGGAAGGGTTATATTATAGAAAGAAAAAAATCCTGTGCCTCTAATTCAACAATCAAAGGATCCTTTAATGGAGCTAATTAAGAAACTTAGACTAGTACATGTATCATATTGAGCTGCTACTGGAGAACCAGGCTGAATCTTTAACTTAAAGCAACTGCAGAAGCACTTTGCTAGGCTGGTATGTAATAGCTCTAACACTTAGGCACTTGGATGAACTTTTCCTACAAGATTAAACATCCCTAATAAAAACTGTGTCCTCAGCCTGTCCTCTCTCTCCCCCATCCAGCTCCCAACTCTGCACCCATCTCAGTTCCAACAGCACAAATGTTTGCACACCAAACCAGGGGACCTATCTGCCAAAAAAAACATTCAAACAAAATACAAACTTTTTCAGTCACATCAGATTTTCAGAGCAGTTAATCCCCTGCTTTCGCTGTCACCATGCAAGGAAAAACACAGAGCATATTGTCAGCTTAAGCAACAGTGTCCCTGAATCTGCAGCCTAACCAAGGTAAGTGTTCAGTGTCAGATAAAGCAACATTTTCTGGGCACTAATATATGCAGGAATGATGTCATTTTAGAAAGATTTTGTGTGCCTGGAGATATGCTTGGGTTTTTTCCTTCAACTGCAACAGCTGGCCTGATAAAAACTCCTCTTGTCTTCCTTCAGTCACATACACAGACTGACTCAGCTATAGCAATGCCACTAAATATTTTATCTTAAGATTATTTTGTTCTTCAGTGAAGAATTTAAAGCTTTAGGATCTTACACTGACAAATTGCTTTTGATTCTGACAACTTGATTTCTCTCTGAGTCAGAACTAATCCATTCCTGTAGCACTTTTGGATACACACCTTCAACACTACATCCTCTGTTACAGGGTAGTTCCCGTGCTTCTGGCCCTTAACAGTTTTTGCTTACGTATTTGTTCTCAGAGAACAAATGACTAACAAATTATATAACGTAATTAGAAAAAATTGATGGCCACATACTAAATGTTAAGAATTTTGCAAGAGGAAATACACTGTATGCTCAGCATCTTTTTTTTTTCCTGTTACATTTATCAAAAAACCGTAGACAATTCAAAGATATATTTAAAAGACAGGAGAAAGATTAAAAGTAATGCACTACAACATTTCTCCTTTTTCCTCATTGTATCCGCTCTGATGCAGTGTCATACCTGTTCCTGATCACCCACTGTTCACTCTGACTTCAGCAGCTCTCAGTGTCAAGGATTGTTCTGTATGCTCAGCGGATAGAGACATCCACATATTTTCACAAGTTTGGAATTACCAGTTGCTTGTCTGCCTTTTAATGTTGAAAAGGACAACACCAGACGGGTTGAAACTCATGCAAGGCTCACTGAACTCAATGTTAAAGCAGAACAGAAGCAGGAAATAAAAGCCAGTACAGTTAGAAGAAGAAAAGGAGAAGAAATTATTTTTCTTTTAAAAACTTTTGCTTTCAAAAGAAAACAAAAAAAGTTAGTTGGTTTAGGTTTGTTTTGGTTCCATATCAAAATACCGCCAGGAAAGGTTTGAGGAGGAATGGTGAATTTAAAATGGCAAGCTCATTAATAACAGCATAATAAATACATAAAAGTTATTTTCTCCACAGAATAAAAATTTTCCTTTATCCAGTGCTGAATCTCCCACTATGACTAGTCCCTAGGTTTGGCCTTTTGAATAAGCAAAATCTAAAATTGGCAGGTAATGTGTCACAGACACTTAAGAATTAGGACTGTAGGCATGAGAGACAGTCTGTTTTACCTGCATGCAAATTGTAGTTGCTGGCAAATTTGTCTTCCTAAAGTAATTGCCTTAGGCGTACATCACCACAACTATAAGTGGTAAGCTAGGACACTAACAGATTAGGTGTATAAAACTGATTTAAATCAGAAATGAACACTGAGATTTTTTTTTTTCATTAGCCATACCACTACAGTGAAATTTGCCCCAGGTTTATGCTTTCACACTGGCTGCTCAAGGACGTGACACCTGATAACAATAACGGGATAAACAACATCCAAACTGTAAGACTGCCAATGCATAGTTCTGGAAAACTTATCAGAATATTTGAAATACCAAGAAGAATTTTGATCATATATGCTTTTCTGCATCAAGGGGCCATAAATTTTTTGATCTGGTCAAACACACTCCATCACTCTCAAAGCCTCAGTCTTCTCTACAGGTTGTGAAAAGAGGTGGGTTTTCATGAAGGCACTGAAATGAAGGTGTGATGCTTCCAATTAAGGCATTTATATTAACTATAAGACATTAACAGAAGAATTAGATGAGCGACAGAGAAAGTACATTATAGCAGGGTAGATTTTTTAGGACCTCATGCTGCCCCCAGACTCTCTACTTTTAATAAATTAAAAGCTAGAGTTTGAATGTCATTTATGTTGCCTCATACTAAGAGCAGTGGGAAAGCTGGAGCATCCATACAAAATATTTTCTTTCTCATGAGGACAAATCTCAGGCAGGACATCTCTATGCTTCTGCTCCCAGCTGACCTTTCTGAAAAGGTCCAACTATTCAGAACTGCCACCACATCCTCTACTGCTGCCTGGTGCCATAGATCAAATCAGCTTGCTCTTCAATCCCCAGTCTGTCCACAGTTCAGTTCTTGATCCTTAAAAATTTCCCTTTCTTCAAATGCAGAGTCTCCAAGTAACAGTGTCTGACACAGTCATCTTCACTTTCCTACTGTCCTCAGGTCATCCCTTTCTTAAGGCATGAGAAGCAGCTTCAGTTGCTTTATTACCTTGTTTGTTCCACCCTTACCATTCTCCCACATGCTTCCACATCGCACCGTAACAAACTACAAGTAAGCAACTCTTCTACTACTACTTCTTCAGCGGCCTCACTACATTGACCAGAGTACTTCCTGGCTCCTCAGAAATCCCACATCCATCCCACTTTGATACTCCTGTTTATTTTCAGAGTTTAAAATGAGTTAGCACATCCATGCAACCACTTGCTATCCAGCTCAGTTGCCCAACTGCAGAGCCAGAAGTGTACAAGTTTATTTTCCCATAGTGACTTCTCCTTAGTAAAATGAAGTTCCTATTTTAGTACCATTCCAAAGTTGAGATATTTTGGGATCAACAAAATATTTGTATGAGAAGGCAAATCTAAATACTTCCAGACCAAGTCCATTCCCTTACCTTTCTCAAAGACCATTTCCCTGCTCAAGATGGTCTCGTTATCTCTGATCACTTCTCCCCTTACGGTGACCTGTGCTGGGCTGTCCGGCAGTAGAGCTACCCCAACAGTCAGGTTTGTTCCAGGCCTGATGTTCCAGGGAACTGCCACAAGGAACGTAGGTCTGGAAAGTCCAAACGGGCAGAGGGAGAAAGGGCAGGCAGTGAAATGCAATCCCAAAAAATGTAACAGCGTCCACATAAAGACATACGACACATGTTGCAAAGCTCTCCCGCTGCTCTCCTCTGCGGAGGCTGGAGGTGATGCTCACCCACTGTACGCTCCCGGACCGACTCCAGCCCGGCGCCGGGAGCCCCGGGAAGCGCTCGCTGCCCCGCAGCCCCCGTGCCTGGCGAGAGGGGAAGGGAGGGGAAGGGAGGGGAGGGGAGGTGCGGCGCCCCCGCCCGCCCCCGGCCCCACGTACCCGGCCGCCGCGGAGCTGCAGAGGAGAAGGAGGAGGAGGAGGGGGGAGCGAAGATCGCCGCGGCGCCGCGCCATGGCTCTCCGTGCACCCTGCCCGAGGGATCCGCCGCTGTGCGCAGGGCCGGGGCCGGGGCTCGGGCTGTGGCCGGGCGGGAGGCGCCTTGGCGGGCGGGGGAGGGAAGGGAGAGGCCGGCGCTGCCCCAGCGCCAGGCGCTCCAAGGCAGCAGCGCCCGCGGGGGCGTTCCCGAGGCAGGCCCGGGGGAGCGGGGGGCGGCCCGGCAGCGGGATATATCCATCTACATAGGGATACCCACGGGCGCATTTCAGCTCCCCTTGGCCAGCGCTCTTCGCGTCCTGGGGCTGATGCAGATGAGGAACGGGTGGGATTCTCAGACAAACACAAACCCTATAAACGGAACACCGAGGGCAGTGTTTTCTGCCTGCAGCTCCGAGAAGAGCGGCAGTCTGGTGTGGGCAGCTGCCCGGTTATCGACTGGGAGAGACCTGAAGAGCCCGCAGAAGCGCGCTGGCGTGTGGCTGGAGCTCGGAGGCGAGTCGGGAACGGTTCAGGGTCTGAACAGGGAGAACGATGCTGGCAGAAATTCAAGGAGCCTCGTAGCTACTTAAACGTGAACCGATTGGTAATGTAGCTCTGGCTGGATTGCCCTCTGTGACCACTATCTGCAAAATAAGGTCATGTCCATTTACGCATCTTAACCCACCTTCATAGTCCACAAAGTGCACTGAAACAACTTGGTGAGCTTTTGTACCTTTAGCATGTTCATTGTAATTGTGTAGACCAGACACATCTAATGTTTTGATTTATCCAAATTTTCATTCCTGCACAAGTCTTATACATTCAGAAATTCTACCCAGTTCTTGCAGTCTGTCTCTTCAGAAGTGCTGGGCTGGCATCCTCTGCATTAAGTTACACTGAAAAAATACAGTCAGTTATAGTCGTGAACAGAAGCATCATGTTATGTTCTCATGAAAATCAGATATGAATAGTATCTGATGTACATAAATATCTGTTGTATCTCATGTACATACATCATATGTACATAAACACTGTTCTAACTGTACCACAGGCAGTCATGCAGTCTTTTCACATTATTTAAATTTGCTTTTGTAATTTTCCATACTTCTGCTGATTCTTTTAGGAGTACCAGCCTTTGTAGTGACAGGAGAGAGAGTGCCACCTCTGTAGACTAGGGCAGGCGTGATAGTACAGCAACCACAGCTGATGCTTGGAAAGTCAATCCTGTCAGCTCCTCACCTGCAAAAGGTGCATGAAGAGGCAAAGTTTGGGAAATGTTTGCTGTTGTTTTTAGTAAGTCCTTGTTACATGTGAGAAACAGCTACGGAAGATGAACAGTCACGGCCACTCCTTTTCTTGGAGATGGTGGGGAAAAGAGCTTACATATAGCACTGCATCCTGAGCACCCCAGCCTCAGATGGTAAAACTACGCAGAGTACACATTTCTCCAGTCTCTGGCACCGAGCCAAACTGGCACTCCACCATACCTGTCAATACCAATCAGCTCTCTCAGTCTCCAAAACAAGGTGGTCGCATCCAAACTTCCTACCAGGTATGGTCCATGCTAACCCCCAAACTGCACCATGAATTGTTCAAGAGAACCCTCAGGGGCCAGGGCAAAACCATGCCAAGGTCAACTTGAGGGTAGAGACAATCAAGTTCCAGTCCCAAGAACATTTGTTGGCACTGTTTAATTCATTAGCATGAATGTAGCCCTAAAGTTCATTAGTGAAAATGCTTGCAAATGTCACAGATTTTGCCCAGTTTTGCAACAGCATTATAGACTTCCACCTTCCCTTTTTTTTCCCTAAGGGCTTGTTATTTAAAGATACTTCAATAAATATATTTGATCTCTTCTTCTACAAAAATGCCAATAAAGGAATTGTATAGCAAAAAGTAAGAGAATAAATGGATTATAATTATTAGGATTTAATCTGTCCTGAATAGATTTAGAACAAATAAGAAATGCAGAAACAGAAATTGTTAAATGCCATTCTATAAAAACATGCTTCATTTCTTACACATATATCCATGCACTCAGAGACATTTTCATAATTTCATTTCCAAACAGGATATACTACACTGTAAGTACATGTAAATGGTTTTCATGGCTAAACATACCATTTAGGAATCAAATATGGTATGTAAGGATTTTGTAAGCTCCCAGTTAGCAAAAAGCTAAAGCACATATTAGCCCATTCAGACAAAATTTCAAGAGTCATGTCTTACTAACATCTAAACAAGGTCTTGATTTTCAAGTGTTCTGCAGCTCCTAATTTTCACTCTAATACAAGCTGTGATTTCCCTGAAACATCACTTCAACTCCTACATTCTTTTATCAAATGTGGTCCTTCTTTGGTGCCCAGACAACACTAACTACTGTATGTACCTGGACAGGGAGCACTTTTCCTGTGAGATGGTTCCCATGAGAAAGACAGCCCTAGGAGCTCCCTCTCCCATTCCCTGCTCAGCACCTCCCAGCTCTGCAGTCTGCAGCTCGCCCAACCCTACTCTGCAGCTTGTGCCATACAGTTCTTTCTAGAGAGAGGTTTACTACTAATTCAGCAGATTTCAGTGGCCCCATTTGCAACACAGTCCCACTCCCCCAGAAGTAGCTATCAGCACAGGAAAGCAGTAAACCAAGAAAATTTTAAGCCAACTTCACCTCTATAGCCAGTGAATGCCTATATCTATACCATGTATCTTAAGCTTCCTCTGCACACCAAAAATGAGTCATGAATAATTGGAGAATTAGCACAGTTAGAGAGAACTGGGCTAAGCTGGTATCCCATTCATGCTCACTAAGTGTTAACTATTTGTTCTGTTGAACAGGACTTGGGTATCAGGTAAGAATAACTGATCACACAACCCTACCAGTTACGGGAGTGTTACATTCCCCTGCGCTCTGTTAATTACACAGTTTGTGTTAAACTGGTCAAACTAGAACTTAGGGGCACCGAGATTTGAAAAGCTTTTGAATACACACCGGCTTCTGTTACAGGGTACAAAATATTCTCACCTAAAAAATATCTGTCCATCCAGAACAGGCAGAAGAAACAGATCACATTATTACTGATTAACTGCGAGGACATCTGTGTTTTAGCTAAACAGAAGACCTTAGCTAGGCTACACATAATTTTCAAGACCACAGAAACCATTTGACAGTGTCTCAGGCCTAAGTACGTTTTAAATTATTGTTTCTGACAAACACTTGAGAGATTAAGTTGTGCACAAAGATCACCATGCAAAGGAAATTTGTTTCGAACCTGACTTCTGCATATTAGTATTAATTTTAAAGAAGTATAACCTAGCAGGAAAGGGTTTAATAATCTTCACCTGCTCCAAGCCAGTCAAAAGGGTACTCCGGAGACACAATTTGGGAGGTTGTTGTTGCGTTCAGCATGTCAACTGGAGAAGCTAGATGAAAAATCCCTTTCAGTTCAATTTTCACATTCTAGAGTTAAGCAAGCATTACCAGATTCAATTTTACCCCCATCTGCAATATGTCATCATTATGAAAATTCTACTTTTGCCACCTTCACTGCTACCCAGGAACCTTATTTTGCTAATTCTTCATATTGTCTTACAAACAGAGCCTGTAAAGGCTGCAAAAATCATCTACAGCACTGGCTATGGTCTCGGGCAGCTAACAACTATACTGTTGTCTCTTTCTATACAACTTAGTTTACTAAGTCAAGCCCAAATATGTGTACAAGTACCAGCTGAAATCACACCTCTGAGTTGCAGCATAAGTATATTCTAAACAAAAATGTGTTTAAGTAAATACAGATAACCAGAATGGTTCCTTAATGACCCCAGAAAACAACTTTTGCCTTGGTAAATTAGAAGGATCACAGCACCTAGCAAGCTCTAGTAATTGTATGAAGATTTGCTGGAAATAAACATATGCACAGCAAGTCTGCTTTTCTCTAATATTACGTGCTGTTCAGTAAATGTAAAAATCTAAGCATTACAGTACTTAAAATAATGGGAGAAATCTTCACAGAACTTACAACAGCAAGAACCTGAATGGTCAATGCCCTGTCCTGCTTTTAACATTAGACAGTGAACTTGGCTGGTCTGATATTCAGCTGGATTCAGCAGGCATTCGACCATATTGTGGTGCTAACAACGTGTGTTTCCATGAAATGAGGCAAATTCAGGGAAATATGAAGAGCTACATTATGTGGAAATTTGAACTAGAAGATCACTATAGTCTCTTCCAGCGCAATATTCTCTCTTAAAAAGCTTAACCGGTTGCTGCATGCATCACTGAACTCAAGGCCTGCACTTCATTTAGGGGATGGATAAATCTTATAATTAATCTCAATAGACTTTGGATGAGGTCCTAGCAGAAACTGTGATTCAGCAGCTCATGGAAGTAGGAAGGAAGCAAAAGTCTGTTTTATCACTCATAGTGAGTGGACAAGAATTACAGTGAATACTAAAAATAGGTGGAAGATCATTCATGGTATCAGGAGGGCACGTTTCTTGCATGGTTGTAAGCCTGAAGAATTTGCGTTTGCTGGAAAGTACTGTCAGGAGCACAGGATATAAAGCTCTCCCAGAAACACTCAGTAATAACACCTCTTATGCTGTTCCTAATGATGGAATGTGTCATAATGTTTTACACTACACTGATGATGGGTGTGCCATGCACTGAAACTTGCCCTGAGCTGTAAGGGTGGAGCTGTATCAAAAGCTAATCTGGACTGCAATTAAGATATTTTTTCCCTAGTAGTTAAAGACATCTCCCTTGGTGAAAAATGTTATTTGCAAATTCTCTTCCAACTTGAACTGTTACTGCAGCCAGAGTGGGTAGGATTTACCTGGTCAAATGTGTACACTGCAGTAGTCTACAACTAGTACTATCACTGGATAGACAGTGGAGTGAAGTAGGTACTTTTCAGAACAGATTTGTATGACTCATTGAAATACCAACATTTGAATGAACAGACATTCAAAAAAAAAAACAGACTGTAGCTTAAGAGTCCTCACTGAGTATTCAGAGAATCAAACCTAAACACAGACGTTAATTTTGGTAAGTTTTGGATCAGGAATACCTCTTTGAAGGTATCAGATTTTGTTTCTGTTTGTTCAAAACTGGCATTAGAACAAGCAAACAATGTCCAAATAGGATAAAAGATTCTTCTTTGTTAAAAGAATCATAGATTTTATTATCTTGGAAATATATACTTATATTTTCATAATATTTTAATTTTAAAATATCTGCACATTTTAAACACACATAAAAATATATGTGATCAAATCTGTAAATACTGTGTTATTGCATTATATATAATATTATATATGGGCTTTGAAAAATCCCAACAAAGTAAAGCACAGTCTTTTAGGAAACACACCAAACATAGAAGGGCATCATGGTTAAGACTTCATGGGATTTTGAGAGATTCACTTTTAAAAATGAGATTCTGAAAAAAAAGGGAAGTGAAGAAGGAATGACAAAATTACACTGTGGAACATGTGGAAGTCTGAGGAGCAAATCTACAAATGATACATGTAGGAGTTCTTCTGCACCAAAGATAATCCTCAGTTACCAAGTCCCCTGGCCCTTTTAAACTAACTAAGAAGTCCAGAAGGATCAGAAGGGAATGAAAATGAGGACCTTGACTCCTGTTGTAACAGGAGGTAGTTGTAACAGGTTTTCATGTGTAGCTGAATTTTCATATTTCCTCTGCAGGCAGCCTCAAAGTAGACTCTTGCCTTTACAGAAATCAGTGGCACTGAAATCATTGCCTTCAGTGAGGTCAAGACTCAAAACTGTATCCTCCACCTCACTCAAATCTCTGTAACTTTGATAAAGAAATGAGGGGGTTTTTTACACTATTTGCTGCATTTAGTCCCTTAATTTTGATTGCTATACTGCATCCTGATACATACATGCAAAACATTTAGAAAGCAGGCTCATGTAATGCCTTTATTTTATTTTAGAATTTTTCTCTGATTGTAAAATGTTCAACCATACAGTAGTGGCATGCTAAAACATGCACAAACATGCCGTTTCTATAAAAGTGAGAGAAGTTAAAAACTTATAGAAATGATGAGAGGTTGTCTTCAAAAATCTGTTTTCCTAAGGCAGTATTTTTACTATTGCATGTGATGAAATTCCATTTACCAAGCTTTATTAATCATTTTACCTTAACTGTCTTTATTCCCTTTGCTCTCTGAGGGTTTTCAAAAGGTCAGTGCAACCCCTCCCTGCTGCAAATACTGCTGAAAGAGCCAAGAGAAACCTTATTTTTATTAAACAATTTAGCATGAATTAACACTATTTCTTTTTAAAGAAGGTAAGAATTCCCTAAGGATTCAATTATCTTAAACTATAGCCTATAATTAGACTGTAAATTTAAATTACAGGTTTTTGAAAAGGAATTCCTAAACACAGTGTTTCCATAATGTCATAGACTAGTATATAATAGTACTCTGGAGTACTTGCATTCATACATTGTAACTTCACTTTAAATTAAGGACAAAATCTAGCAGATTTTTTGATGAATGGGTGTTTCAGTAATAGCTATTTGTGACATTCATCTGCCCATAATAAAGGGGATGTTAGTACAGCAGTCTGTTTTACAGACCAGAGTATCCCTGTAGGCAGAAACAGCTTCCTTTCAAAAGTAGACTGTAGACAAAACTCATTTCCCACACTTTACACAAAAGTAAGTCAAAGTGTGGAGACAATGCCCTTAACCACCAGACTAAAGAGATGTGTATTTTAAATAATCAGATAGGGAAGGCTAAGAGGGGCCTCCATGACACTTTCATAGAAAAAAAAATAACAGGTGCTGATCTATTAGACAAAAGTGTAAAAAGAACTAATGGTCAGGAAATTAAAGTCAAATTAGAGATGAGGCACATATTATCAACAGAAGCTATCTCCCTGAACACACTACCAAGGAAAGCAGTGCTTACTGGTTTTTATGTCTTCCCATCAAACCTGACTGTGTTTTCAAACTCTAAAACAAGAACTTAGGCTACATAGAGGATCAATTTGCTAAAATTCTGTACTCTATGACTTACAGAAAATCAGGCTAGGGGATCTCCAGACAGGATGATGAAAATCTGTGAGGTTGCTCTTGAGCCAAGGGACCAAAATCATACACAGAAATGACAAAACAGGGATCTGCTCACAAGGAAATTAGAATTGTCAAGAGGGAAAGAAAATATTCTATCATTGGTGCAAACTATACTATTTCAGTCCTGGTTTCTTCCATCTTGTCACATTCAGAAAAGGTCAACATCAGAAAAAAAAAAAATACAGGATTAGAAGCAGCTATTAAAATGAAAAGTTTTTGTAGGATACAATCTCTTTCTTACAGGACAACTTTTTTTCTTTCTAAAAATAAACCCCAAACTTTCTATTTAGAAATTGGTCACAAGTTAAAACTGTTCTGTTGAAGTCTGTCTTTTCTTAAAAGCTAAAAATAAAAAAAGAGAGAAGAAACCTTTTACTTTCCAACCAACTACACTGTGGTATCAAGAAAAAAATAAAACAGATGTATGTGGACATTAATTATGTCAGCAAAACCTCCCAAAAACTCCATTCTATTTTGGATGACATCTATTTGGCTATCGCATAATATAAGAGTAAACCTCATGTTACACAAGTTATCCCTTACAGAATCAGTTTCTGTAGTAGTCAAAATGGCTTCTATAGACAGAGTGATTAAGAATTATTTAAAAAATACACTCAAACTATTTATAAAACTTGCACAAAACCTTGTGTTTAGTTTAGACACAGGTAAATACCAGTTATCTCTCCCTGAGGACTAACTCTTACCACATACTGCCTACAGGAAAGGAGGGAGGGTGAGGAGTCCGATCTCAGCGATTAAGGAGGAACTGAGTAAAGGTTTCACGTTTCAAGTCACCAAATAAGACCAAGTCTAAATAAACTTAGGCCTTGAGCTATGCCACTATAGGGTATTCATTCACACTGTCCAGAAGGCAACTGTTTGTTCCACTGCCAACCACCCACAGCAGCAGTCATGTTTATTTAAATGAAGAGGGTGCGGACCCAAGAGCTACATCTTTCCAAACCTTGCTGTAACAACCAAATGTTTGGACATCACTGTCATATGTCTGAAATGTGTCCTATATTGGGCAACTTTCTAAGGCCCCTTAGCCATATTTTTAGGCTAAAGATTTACCCTGTGATTTTGCTGACCACTAACAGCAGTTCTTTGTTTTTCTTTTCTTTTCTTTTCTTTTCTTTTCTTTTCTTTTCTTTTCTTTTCTTTTCTTTTCTTTTCTTTTCTTTT
>JAYRBT010000114.1:84747888-84790431 GCA_036023395.1 Myiotriccus ornatus
TCTGCCAGGTGTAAAGTTCCATCTTCAGTATCCTAGCTTACAGAGAGCCCAGGGCCAGCTGGGCTCCCCCACATTTTCCTCTCATGCTGTGGAGTCAGACGACAAGGGAAGTGGGGCACTGAGAAGTGTTGTCCGCCACCTCTCCAGACTAGCACAGAGCACAGCTGCATCTAGTATTTAAAGTAACCAGGGCAAAAATGTTTGAATACAAACAAATGTCCTCTTTAGAAATAAAAATAAATAAAGTCAGAAAATACTTCAAATCCTCCACATCAGGGCTGCATCACAAATATGACATAGTCTGACACAGCAGAACAACAACCAGCAGTGCCTGATAGGCTGGACAGAGAAAACCCACACCTGTTTCCATACAGCTACACACAAAGTCAGCCTCTAGGGGATAAGGAATGACATTTTTATATGCTGTGACAAATGTCAGTGCACCTCACACACTCCTGAATCTGTATTTATGGGAGTCACCTTTTGACTGTGGGGCAGCAGCCTCACAATCAAGCTGCTTTTGGTGTAGTGTGTCACTAGGCGACGGAGATTCACTCAGCAGTGCAGGTCTGTAAGATCTGAGAAGGAGGCAGCAAGGCAGAGAAATCCACATTCCTTGCTATTGCAAGGGTTGTTGGCATTATCCCACACTAAGAGTATAGGTAGATTTAAGATAGAACATGCCTTGGTGAAAAGAAACAAGAGAGGTTAAAAAAAAACCCAACACCTCAGAAAAGCTTTGTCTATCACTCCAGTCCCTGCAGCCCCTCATCATCCCTGTGCTGTGATGAGTAGAGTCTATGGAGAGATTGGGGTTCAGCCTATGGGTAGAAGTGATCATACTCATGATCCTGGGAATGCTGCACATAGTCCTATCCCATATGTTCCTAGACTTCCTTCTTCATGGGCTGGATGCTAGTGCACTGGGGTGTCTCTGGTGGTATGTACAGAAAGGCCACAAAGAGTACAGCGTGTGTGAAATGGAAAGCTAAAATCTTTGAATGCTACAAACCAAACCTCCAATTCTCATAAAATGTTGCCAAATATATTTGATGTGTGCTTTCTCAGAATAAGGCAATTGATTTTCTTTCTGAAAATTACAATTTTGGCTGTAAGAATGGCTTCCAGGTAAATTTGACTTACAGAAGACACTCAGGTTTAATTTCAGAACCAGAAGAGAAGGCCTGGTTTGGTTCACATGTTCACACAGATGCGATGCTGTATGACTGGCACACAGCCACAGTCATTCTATTGATACTTGCAAACTCCATATAACTACCTTGTGTGAAATGATATAGCTGAATAAGCTGCCAGGAATCTTTTGCATTCTTCCCTTTTCCAGAACACAGAATTTTCCAGGTAGTTACTTACACATCAGTAGGATGGCACAGGCATCTCAACAAAGTCAAGGCTTTCAGCAGATGACCGTCAGGATCATCCAAATGACTCAGCCCTTGCAAGGGCACAGAACAGTGGAGATGGTTCTCATGTAAGAGTCTGTAAAACTTAAAAACCTCTACTCTGTTGTTAGCTTTGTCTGAGGTTGAAACTCACTGATTCTGAGAGGAAAAGCTCTACTGCATATCCCATGATGCTTATTTATATTTAATTTAATTTATATTGGTGCATTTTTACAGGCACGTCTCCTATGAAGACAGGCTGAGAAAGTTCAGCCGTTCAGCCTGGAGAAGTTTGCATGGAGACCTCATAGCAACTTTCCAGTATCTGAAGGGGGGGCTAAGAGGGATTCTTCATCTGTAATTGTAGTGATAGGACAAGGAGTAATGGGTACAAAGTGAAAGAGGGGAAATTTAGGTTAGATAATAGGATGAAATTATTTTAATGTGAGGGTGGTGAGACACTGAACAAACTGCCCGGGGAGGTTGTGGATGTCCCAACGCTGGAAGTGTTCAAACCCAGACTGGATAAATCCTTGAGCAACCTGGTCTATCGGGAGGTGTTCGGGCCCATGGCAGGGGGGGGTTGGGACTCAAAAGATCTTTTAAGGTCTGTTCCAACCCTTTAAAATATTATATGACTCTGTGATTCCAAAGCCTCACTCCAGGAAGCGGGTACTGCACACGCACACAGAGTAAAAAGGCACTGTGCAGATATTTCAATTACTGTTACATGAGCGTTCCGATGGTTACACAGTCCCAGCGCCCGCTGCCCGAACCTTCCCCGCCCCGCCCGTGGTGCCGCAGCGCAGCCGCCCCCGGCAGCCCCTCGCCTTCGCTGAGGCACAGCCACGGCTGCTGCCCGTGTGCCGGGCGGCCCCGGGAAGGGAGGGCGTGATCCGCCTGATCAGATCGGCCCTAAATATGAAATATTTCTCCCACAGGAGTGGGCACAGCCCGCACAGCGATAGCGCCACCGTGCCGCTACTTCAGTGCCGGCACCGGGGCGGGGCCGGGGGGGAGCGCCCGCCCGCACTAAAGATGGCCGCCGTGGGCAGCCAGCCAGGTAGCAGCGCTGCGGCTGAAGCCGCTTCCGCCCGTCACGGCCCGTCACGTGTCCGCGGGGGGCTGCGGCCGCCGGTGCCCGGCGCCGCCGGGGCAGAGCGGGCCGGGCGGGGAGCGGGGCCGGGAGCGGAGCGGAGCCGGGCCCAGCCGAGCCGGGCTCCGGGCAGCAGCGGTGGCGCCGGGATCCCTGGCCCTGGGTGCGCTGCGCGGTCCGAGTGGCAGCAGCGAGATGGAGCCCGAGGAGGGAGAGGACCGCACCCCGCTGCTGAAGGAGTCCCATCCCGGCACGGGTGAGAGGAACGGCAGCTGCCCTGGTGTGGCGGCGTCCCGTTGCCATGGAGCCGCGGGCCGAGAGCGCCGCCGCGGGCCCGGGGGTCGGGCCCAGGGGTCGGGCCCGGGGGCATCGGGTCAGGCACGGCCCCGCGTCCCGGCAGCGGTGGCCGCTCTGTCGGTGGCCGCCCTGTCGGTGGCGGTGGAGAGGCAGTGCTGTCACACACCTGCCTGCGGGTTGGTGTCCTTGCAGTGAAGACGAGCGGGCAATTCCAGCCCAAGGGCGCGTCTAACTATTAAAGACTGCGAGGTCGTGGCAGAATTTCATTTTGAGGCAGAATTTGAGTAAGATGAACTGTTTATGATGAAAACATGGACAGGAAGGAAGGTGGAAGGAGGCACGGACGTACTTGTAGGAGAGGAGGCTCGTTATGGGGTCAGGGCTTGCCAACAGAGCTGGCGTGTTTAGGGGGTTGTCTGTGCTGTTTTGTTTCCTGGACTGTATAAACTGTAAAAAGACTTTTAGCTTCTTCAGGATGCCGTGCAAAGATGCTGTAACCTACTTAAGCAAATGTATGACTGCATCAAGGGGAGCTGCTAAAAAAATGACTTAATAAAAGTGACAGAAGCAGAGAAATTTGAGTTCTAGTCTTACTAAAGCAATATGTTCTTAAGTTTGCACAATGCATCAGGCTCCGGTTGGAGGTATTTCACCTCACCCACGAGGAAAAATACAGCAGAGTAGTAACTTCCTTTAACTGCTGTGGAATTGCAGCACAGACCAGTTTTTTAACTGTAATTTAAGAATCTTGTTCAGTTATAGCTACAGTACTTTAAAACATGCTCCTGAAATCAGAATTAACTATAGATGTAGGACCAAAGCCTGCTAGCCAAGGTAAGACCTTGAATATAATGGCTAACTGCTTTAAACTTTAGGGGAGTGCATGTCTGTTTCTCTTTGATTATACCAATCTCCTGAAGAGGTGGGTGACTGAAACACATGTGGAATCTTCTTGAATCTTCTGTTCTATTTACCTGATCTAATATTCTCAGTTATTACAAATGCACTTAGTGGAACGACAGGGAAGTAGTAATTTAGTAGCTGTTTGTTTCAGGCTTTCATATCTACATGTTTATTAAGTTTTTATAATAAACTATTTACAGTTGAAAAAAAAACTGACATTAGTGACCTTAAGTTCTGGCACACCTGTTTTGTGGAGCTTGCTCTCCAGATAATCCAGTGAGAATATTATAGAGGAAGAGTAATCGATTTTCCAATTAATCTGCATTTCCAAGGAAGGTTTACATCATCATTGTGATATTCAGCCTTCTGTTATTATTGTCTAACAATTGTCTGCAAGAAGTGGAATGGTTAAATAGCTTTACCTGTATTCATATTCATTATTATAAATTATATTACTATACATTTTCTACTTAAGGCAAATTGCTTTTTAAACAACAATAAAGGACAACAAAGCTGCTTGACTAGTTTTTGTGCAGTAAGCACTTCCTGTTCTTGGTGCCTATTGTTTTTAAAGTAAGCAATCAAATCTTGGCTGCTCTCCTTCTTGTCATTTAAAAATCCAGTATGCCTTTTTCAAATGCTGCTGAGTCAAGATTGCAATTATTGCAAGTCTGGAAGGGGTTTTGCATATTTATACAACAGCCTTGTTTATTACTTATTTACTAAATGAACGTAGCAAATGCAACATCCCTGTGTCATTTCAACAACTTGTGTAGCTATAATGAACTTCACATAAAGTTTGTCAGGGTTAGAGACTTCAAAAAGGGAAATTTCCACTAATTTCATGAAAAACAGTCTTGCAGAAAGGCTCTCTTGGTGTCCGCACTGAAAAATAAAATTGCGTGGGCTAATTCCTTTTTTCAGGGAAGTTACTGGGAAGGGAAAGTATCACGTTACCTTGACCACATGGCATGCTCTTTGTTTATTCCTGTGGATTAGAGAATCTAGTCAAGTGACATGCTGCGGTATCAGATGAAGCTCCAGTCAGTCCTGTTGTTGATAGATGTTCTTGTTCTATTCATTTGAATTCTGAATAGTCAGAGGAAGATGAGATTGCTGTAGACTGATGTAATATCTGTAGATGCTGATCCTCAGCCTTCCTGGAGCTTCAGACATGTAGGTTATAAAATTTTTCATTAGAACCGTAGTTCCCTCATAAGAGGGGAAACTCAACCCCTTAACTATTTGTAAATCCAGTAGGTTCTTCAAATGGTTTCTCAACAGTATTACATTTCTGCTCAGTAGGTTTGAGGCATTCCCAGTTCATAGAGAGTAACCGCAGAGCTTTAAACTGTTACAGCTCAACTATGATCTTTGCCAAATGGTGCTGTGTACTACTGTACAAGGAAATCAATAACTGTGTTACAGTGCAGAGTCTGATATCTGTGTTTGAACAGCTGGCAGAGTCGACTAAATGTCACAACACAGATTTTATGCTGAATCTTAAGACTCATTTTCCTTTGTCATTGTTGTATGGTGGTTGCCAAGAGGGACAACTGAGAAACTGTTCTGTTTCATAGTGCTAACACAGTATTTGCCATTCCCCTTTCTGGTAGTTTGGTCTGTTTGGCAACTGTCAGCAAATGCATATTCCCTTATAAGCAAACTTATAGAAGGAAGACTTGTCCTAGAAAACAACCTGAAATCACAATGACTGTTCTTTACCACTATTTTAAGAGTATCTGTTTTCTCGAGGCATTTCATGTATATGACAGGCTTCCCACTAATTTGGGTTGGGGCTTTTTTTAAGCGTGAAGTTCTACTTTGAATAAGTATTACAGTATTTTGGAGAGGATGTTTGAAACTATATTTCAAAATCCATTTCCACAGACCACACAGTAGACTTCCACTGCAGCCCCTGCTCTTGTGTGAGTAGCTGCCAGTTGTCTAAACCAAGATTACGTTTGCTTTGCACATCGGTCCAAAAGTGGGCTTTTTAAAATTTTTTTTTCCCAAACACATTCAGCCACTTCCCCTATTGAATAAACCCCTTAAGAAAAATTAGCTTGTCTCCTTTCTCTGTTTTTTCCAAGACAATTAGTAAAAACTGCTTATCAGTTGTTCTTATTTTGTTAGGTTCTGTTAAAACAAACATTTTTCATTTGCTCTCGTTTCAGTCCCCGCATGCTGCTCAGCTCGCTACAACCTAGCACTCCTGGCTTGTTTGGGATTCTTCCTCCTGTATGCATTACGTGTGAACCTAAGCGTTGCTCTGGTGGATATGGTAGAACCTAACACAAGCTTAGCAAAGAATGCGACTTCCAATGTGTGTCCAGAGCATTCTTCCACCATAAATGTTCCTCGAAACACAACGGTGAGGTCTCGAACATACTGTTCTGTAATGTGGCATGTAAAAGTGCTTTTAGTAGAAGTTTGTGATCGATAGAATCACACTTAGGTGGCAAGAGAATAGGCCGCTTTTTGCTGGATGGCCTTTCCAGTGGTTCTTTTAAAGCTATTCTGAAAATACAAGCTTTAAATGACTAGCTAATTTAGGAGTGCTGCCCTCAGGGTATGTTTTTTTATATGCCTCCTTCCTGTGCTGTTCCTTAGAAATTGGCTAATCTGTCCCTGTAGATCTGTCCTGACTCAGTGTTTTTTATGCCAGTGATCAACTGTTACTGTTATATCTGCGTCAGAGCTCATATCGATGTCCACATTTGCCTGTTCTTTATACAGTCATAATGGCATGAAATTTCATTACAAATTAACATGTAATATTTTTCATTTCACTTCTTTGATCTCTTTCCCAGATCATGTTTTTTTGTCTTTATGTCCTTTATTTCTGACTTCCATTCCAGTAATCCTTAAAATCACATTTATATCTGTTGGATAAAAAAAAAAAAGCTTTAAAAAAGCCCCTCAACTTTGTGAATTTTGGCTTGTATGGATCTCATAGCTGAAATTATTACTGGGCACTCTTACCATCTTCTTGCTTTCATTTTTTTTTGCTTGTTTAGAGGTCATTTATTATTTATCACAAATAATAACAGTGAACTTTATGGGAAGATTCTGGATTCTGTCTCACTGCTTCTGTGAAATCTATGCTGCTCATTTAGATGCTTAAAATTTTTTCTTTTGGAAGTGATTCCAAACTTCACAATCACTTTACTGGGCAACAGCCCATATCTTCTTGCTGACTTCCTTTATAGCTGCAGACTCCTTGTTTTGATCCTCTTCGTTTATATTACTTTGTCTGCTAAACCCATCTTCCCTCTGTAGTGCTTATCCCATTATTCCACCTACCCTTTTGAGTTCTGTCCTTGGCTGCTCTCTTTTTTTATATTAAATTTAAGCACCTTCATCCCCTTATTTGGTTTTTTGTCCATAAATTTTCTGCAGGTAAAGCCATTTTCTAGATCGTGACAGAATGTCCCCACTGTGATACAGAAGTGGGACTTGCACTGAGGCAGACTGTGTAGTCTGTACCTGTCACCTATCCCGAGCTGCTTGGAACTCAGAAAGGGAGAACTGCCTTAAATTTCATGTTATGATGATTCTCCTGTTTGGTCTCGATATGTCTGAACAGATTGTAAACTACCTGAATTAGCTTTTAACACAACTTTAATTGCAGTAGAGAGGTGTGTAGAGGAAGGAGACCCTAGGGAGTAGGCCACAAAAAATTTGAAACTCAGTTATAAAGGACTAAGTGATGGATCAGTGTTATATAAAACATGGTCAGAAAAACTGCTATTTTGAACTTACTGTGTTTTGTTGGTTTTTTTCTCTTTTTAGGGGGAAAAGTATTCTTGGGATGCTGATACTCAGGGATGGATCCTTGGTTCTTTTTTCTATGGCTATATCATTACTCAGATTCCAGGAGGATATCTTGCAAGCAAAATTGGAGGGAAGCTTTTGCTTGGGTTTGGCATCTTTGGTACCTCTGTATTCACCTTGCTTACTCCCTTAGCTGCAAACTTGGGAGTTGGCTACCTCATAGCTGTCAGAGCCTTGGAAGGACTGGGAGAGGTAATAATTTTTCTCTATGCAACTTGAAAATGTATCTGAATAATTTATTAATGAATTGTAGTGATTGGACTCTGTGGGTGTTGGTATGATGGAGTATATGGACTGTTTAATTTTGAGTGGCTTAGTTTTGGGGGTTTTTGAATAATTAAAAAATTTGCACTGTATTTTATCCTAAGCTTTTCGAATAAGAAAGAAGTTTTATGTGTAAGGACACTTGGGTCAAAACTGGAGTTATCCCTTCCCATTTTCTAGAAACCAGGACCTCGGAACGTTATTGCTTGTGTTGTTGCTGCTTTTCCATTATATACAGAATCAAAAGCAGGAGAAATTAATTCTGTCTTCTTATTTTCATGCCTTGCACACTTTTTATAAGTAGTTTCTTGCTAAACAAGAAACTTAGTAGATTGTACTGCTGCTTTTATATGAAATAAGCTTTGAAACCTAAAGTTGAAGGGAGTCCTAAAATTCTTGCATTTTAACAGAATAAAATGTTTTCTAGGGTGTTACCTTCCCAGCTATGCATTCAATGTGGTCTTCTTGGGCTCCTCCACTGGAACGCAGCAAGCTCCTTAGTATTTCATATGCAGGTGAGAAATTCCCACGCTGATAATGGGATTATACATTTTTATTGCAGTAACAGGGGGGATTGACTTAAATCAAAGGGATTTATATTGTAAATTTTAATCAGCATTTAATCCAGAAAGCATAACATTAAGTCTTGCCTTGCATTGGTTATCTTAATCTATTCATGGCTTTTACAACCCTGAGAAAAGGTATTGATCTGCAACTAAGTATAATGTTCAGCCTAACTTCAGGTTTAAAGTGATGCAAAGAGTTACTGTGAAGCTGATTAATAGAAGATGCTGTAAAGGTAAGAGATTTAATGTTAGGAATAAAAAAGGGGAGCAGTCACAAGATAGAGATGTTTGGTTGGTTGTTTTTTTGGATTTTTTTAAGAGTTTTTGGAAGAATATAGGGAAAAAAATGTTCAAGGTCCCAGGTGTTGCTGGAAGAGCTCCTTGTTGAAGTCCAATACTACCAGACCAGATTCTCTTAGATTTTCTATGCCTGGAAGGTGGAATGTTTGATATCACATTTACTTGCTTGAACATATTTGATGTTATACAGGATTTTTCTTTTAGCAGAGTGATACAGAATATACTGAAAGAACAGTACAAATGTAAGTTAACACTTAGCAAAATATATCAATTGCCATATATGTTTGAGTTGAAGGCAGCTTTCAAGTCTGTTTTCTCTCAGAAATGCTGCTCTTAGTTGCTTAGCTTTTATAGTTTGTGTTGGGCTGACCCATGTATTCATTTCCCTCGTGTTGATCTGGCTACTTCAGGGAGACAGTCACACTTTTAAGGAACTGAATGAGGAGAAACATTTACACCATCAAATCCACTCGACTGACATAGCTGCTTATCTAAAACAAAGGCTACACTCTGGTCCCCTTTGTGCTGAGATAAAATCAGCCTGTTTGCAAGAGGTATGGTTAGTCACACCCTGGGCTATTCCCTGACATAATGGTCACATAGCTCTTGCCCATCTTCACTGAACCTTCTTGCATTGTAGGGATTTCGTGGTCAGTCACATTGCTCAACGCTGTATTTGTGGAGCAGGTGAAACACATAGGTTTCTTAATGTGCTAGTCAAAGGTGATATTATTTCCTTGAGGATGACAAATTTTGCATTCAGTTAATGAAGTAATGGTTTGCTTTGCTCATTCCTGTTAGAGAAGAGCAGCCAGGCCGGTGAAGGGACTTGAGCACAAGCCCTGAGAGGCTGAGGGAGCTGGGGTTGTTAAGCCTGGAGGAGGCTCCGAGGTGACCTCATCACTCTCTACAACTACCTGAAAGGAGGTTGTAGCCAGGTGGGGGTCGGTCACTTCTCCCAGGCAATCAGCAAGAGGACAAGAGGGCACGGGCTTAAGCTCTGCCAGGGGAGGTTTAGGTTGGATATTAGAAAGAAGTTCTTTACAGAGAGAGTGATCAGGCATTGGAATGGCCTGTCCAGAGAGGTGGTGGATTCACTGTCCCTGGAGGTTTTTAAGATGAGGCTGGATGTGGCACTGATAATCACAGTGGGTTTGGATCAAAGGTTGAACTTGATGATCTCAGAGGTCTCTTCCAACCCAGTTAATTCTATGATTCTATGATTCTATTACTTGTTACAGCTTTTCAACCTAGGGTTCATCAAGAAGACAGGGCTACACCATGTAAACTTCAGCTACAGTTTTTTAAACTAGCTAAGGCAGTCCAGTGACTCACTTGTGCCAAGAGGAATGAAGCCTTAATCCTTTCTTCCTCACATTTCCTCACTTCCCCCCTAGCCAAGGGTCTAGTTCCTTCCTTTTTGCTATTTCAGGCACTCATGAGACCCTTCAACAAGATGCTTTAAACCCCTCCCAATGCAGCAGAAAACTTTTTTCCTCGCTTCTTTTTTTTTTTTTTAATTTCTGTATCTCTTTTCTGCCTTAGTACTTTATTAAATCTGCTTCCAAAGTGAGACCCAGCACACAAGTTAAGCAGAGGGCACAGAGTTGGGATTGACTTCTATCACATTTAGCAGTTGGGAGTTTTTAAACTGTCCTTTTGTGTTTTGTGAAACTGTATGCTAATGTACTAGTGAG
The DNA here is from genome assembly GCA_036023395.1 of Myiotriccus ornatus. Lineage (NCBI taxonomy): Eukaryota > Metazoa > Chordata > Aves > Passeriformes > Tyrannidae > Myiotriccus > Myiotriccus ornatus. The sequence continues at coordinate 84,758,249 of JAYRBT010000114.1, forward strand.
AAGAGTTTGTGGCCCTGAACAGCCAATTGTTAGCAGTCATGGGTGGATAAGGCGTCTTGTGTAAACTTGGCAGACTGTTTTCCTTTCTGCGCTGTTGGCAGTCACGTGGTCTGTGGTTAATTTATTCGTGATCATGTTGATTTTCTGCGAAAACATGGTTGAGGTTGTGTGTAGTTGTTATTTTGATTTGTATTTTGAATGATGGATGTGATTTTGGTGTTTGTGGTTGAAACTTTCTGCCTCAAATAAAAATTACTGTTTCCATGAAGATGGAATCTAGGTAGCCAGAATATCAAAATAATCTAATGTTTTCTGATTTGAGATTAGGTTTGGAGAATTGATTATTCAACTAACATTAAGAGAGAAGATCTACTGTTTATCATTAGTAGAGTTTTTAAGTATGTAAATAATATGGGTTGGATTTCTGGTTTAGATTTGGGAGAGGGAAACACCTACCATCCTTTGCAAAATGTATGTTGCATTATAAGCACAGGAATACCTCTTTCTGGCTTTTGGCTTGTTTCTGAACTGTAATGTGTTCCTCTTTCCCTTCTTCCTTTTCTGATCTTACACCCTGTGGAATTTAGGGATCATGGAATTTGAACCTGCTGGTTATATATGGATGCCTTCTGGCTCTTGTTTCTAGCATTCCTGGTTTTTGTGGAGCTAGTTGGAGATACAAGAAATGCAATCTGATCATATTAAGTCAAAATATTATACCCCCAAATTCTTAATTATACTGTGATCAGCTCTCTCTTGTTTTGCAGTTAACTAATTTGCATTTGTTTGGATGTATTAGAGCCATCACTTTATTGGAGACAAGTGTGCCAAGAATGCTCATCTGTTATTGCCCTTTCCCTCTGATTTTGGCTGCTTAGGGTTTTGTCTCTCTGTTTGCTTGGAGCTGCCAAAGCAGCTTATTGGGCCCATGTTTCTTTAAATCAAAGTGCAACCCTCTGGTGTTAGTGACAAATCTTTATGCATGATTTATTACAGAAAAATAAAATACCTATGAAGTGCCACTTATACTTAAGGGGCCCATAGGGGATCTAATTTTCCACTTTGTTTTGCTTTCTTCCGGTAGGTGCACAGCTGGGAACTGTTGTCTCTCTGCCACTATCTGGTTTAATTTGCTACTACATGAACTGGGTTTATGTGTTCTACATATTTGGTGAGTTTGTGCTTTGATTTTTCTTAATTATCAAAAGTACAATGCATATTCTTTTTGAAAAACATTGTATATTGTTGAACTTAGTTTAAGTTTTAAACGCTTGTTTGACGTCTTGGGTTGCTATTTTATTCCCTCTGGGCAATTAGAGATATTAAAACTAAGTAGATTTCAGTAAGTGGCTATATAAGCCTTGATTCCAATGAGCAAAGCTGTCTCTGAGTTGAACAAAAGTTGGTACAAGTCAAATGCTCTTAACTCTCCCATCCCTTGGAAACAACAAGCTGAAATTTCTTATCTGAAGTGTGAAATTGAGTTAATAGCTTTAATCCCAGGAATAAACTTCTCTGAATGAAAGAACGTTTGAAAAGTTACTGCTACTTAAAATGGAAACTGTGGAAAATCTCTCTCTAGCAGTCATAGGAACCCTGAAGGAATGCCCAAAATGCAAGGCGTGGTACGTTTACTGTGGCATGTTCTAGGAGAAGCTCAAGCAGAAAATAGTTTTTAACAGCATGTTATAGAACGAACTGATGCTTTTTACAGGTCTATTTACATGTCTGAGCCATTTCATATTCTGCTTGGGAAAGGAAGAATTGGAATAAAAGACAAAGGGTACACTTTCCTCAACAAAACCACCTCGAATTTTTTATAAATTAAAAGGAAAATGCTACAGTTACAGAAAAGTGCAGTTAATTTAGATTGACTATTGAAAAGTTACCTTTTTTAAATAACAGTTCTGGAGTTGGCTTAAGGAAGAAGAGGATGATTGGTACATCAGTTAAACTGTATGTAGTGGTATTCTGTGTATGTGCTCAAAGTATGTGAATTTTTATTTCCTTTGGGTGAGCCATATCCTTTGTGTTCCACGTGACTGATAAAAATACAATTATGTATGTGTACGCAACTTTCTTGCTGTATGAAGCACTTCAAGGGGGAAGAGAAAAAAAAAACAGAAGAAAAAAATTCTGCTTAGTCATCTTCATTGTTTATTATCTATATATGTGCATTATTAAGCCACTTTGGGGAACTAGTGTTTCTAAATAGATACAAAAATAATGATCATTAAAATTATATTGGAGTACTGAGAAAACACTTCAGACTAAATCATCTTGAGTCGATAATATCGATTCACTCTTTCTAATTGCTTATTTTTTGTATTTCTGTTTCTTCACTCATCTTTTCCCAACAATAGGTGCACTTGGCGTATTATGGTGGTTCTTCTGGATGGGTTTGGTTAGTGATACACCAGAAACTCACAGGAGCATTTCACATGCTGAAAGAGAATATATACTGTCTTCTCTAAAAGATCAGGTACAGCATTTCAGTATAGACTTACTTACTTAAGTCAGAATATAAACCACAAATACTGTCATTAGCATCATGTTCTATTTATGTATAGAATAACATTCTTAACCTGAGATGGAAGCAGAATTTTTCAAACAAAAAATATTTAAAAAATAGTGCAGTTGTATAACTGAGAAACAATCAATAATCAAACAAAGCATTTATAATAATATCTTTGTTGCGGTGCTTTATTTAAAAAGCTTTTTATTTTAAAAAGTTCAGATCTATCACTTTATACTACATCCAAACCCATATGATGCTTTTAACATTTGCAATACAATATTTTGCAACTTTTTTTTAAAGTGTGTCATCTAGAGTAAGAAAGAAATTACTGTTTGCAGAAAAAATGCTAATGAGCCAGTTCCTAAAGTTTGCATAAGAGTTTATTCTTTGACTAGGGACATATATTTACCGACAGTGAAGCTGGCTGAGAGATCAGTATTAATATTTAGGATTGAGTAAGAAAGATTCAGCTAAGTAAACACCTGAGAGGTGACTAAATATATAATGATTTACAGTAAAAGCAGCAGGCATCAAACTTCAACAAGGGAAGGCATACTTTTAGAAATTCTGATTACAAAATGTAATAGTAATTGGTTTACTTTGCAGTAGTAAACATCAGAGCAGTAACATGCATTAGTATACCTTCATTGAGAACTGAACTCAGTAATTAATTCATTGCTGATAACTTGCACCTATCAACTGAGACTCATTTCGTGCCTCTCAAAATGGATGATCGGCATAGATTCGGGTAGCATCAAAACACTGCATTTAGTAAATGTTCATATGGGTGTCCTGATTGCTTTTTCTCTTCTCTGTCTCCTGCTTGCTAGCTTTCCACACAGAAATCTGTTCCCTGGAGACCTATGCTGAAGTCCCTTCCACTCTGGGCTATTGTTGTGGCACACTTCTCCTATAACTGGACTTTCTATACACTTCTTACACTCTTGCCCACATACATGAAGGAAATCCTGCGATTTGATGCACAGGAGGTGAGATAAATATAAATATAATCACTTTCTTCTGAATTAAAGAAACTAAACAGCAGAGATCTTCCTGCTGTTTAGAATAGAGGAACTCATTTAAGAACCTTGGAATGTAAATGTATAGCGGGGAAGTTATAACCCCACACAATTAAGAAGATATATCAAAAATCTTGCCTGTCTTATAATTTCTACTTTTTTGACTTATTTGACATTTAGCTTAGTCCTAGCTTTCGAGCTAATTTTTCTGGTTGAAGATGCATGTTACTCATCTTTAACTGTTCTGTTTAAAAACAGTAACTATAAAAATATTTTTCCCTGTTACATGGTTTCTGTGATTGCTTCAGATTTTATACCCCCCTCTGAAATACTATCTACTCCTTTGCTCAGTCATAAAGGAGAACATTTCCAGTCAAAAAAAAAAAGTCAAACAAAGGAAACCATTGGACAAGTGGCATTTTTGAAAGTATTTTAAGAAGGGGGGGACAGAAGGGGAAGAGAAAGGGCTGGGGGAAGCTTCATTCTGATTTGCATATCTTTCCAAATTGTCACTTTCTTTCCTCAGTGAGCAGCAGAGGTAAAATGTCCCTTCTTACTGAGGTAAAAAGCATGAACCAAAGCAACAAACCAAAACAACTTAAGGTCCAGATATAGTGCTTTTCAAGGAAATTTTTGAAAGTTAAATTATTTACCAGGGAAAAATTATGGGGTGGGGGAGGTAGAACATTCTTTTTTATAGCAATTACTTGACTGTACTGTCTGTCTTTCATGGGACAGTTTGGGTGATGTTTACCTGGAGAAACTGCTATAGCTCAAGTAAAAAGGTACTCAGAAGTTTAGCATAGTCTTTTCCTGGTTTAACATGTGAGACTGGTTTAGAGCAAACAGAAAATGCATGCCATGCAAGGAAGAGGTGATGCCGGCAATCTTGAGAAGATGGGGAATCTTAGCATTAAAAAAGAAGGTTGCAGTAGGGCAAGATGCAAAAATGGCTGGAAAAAAATGGGGTTGCTGGTTGCGTTCTTTATTATGCCTCTTCAGGGAATACCTGTGAAAGTCATTGGCTACCACAGCTCTCAGTTAAATGTGTTTTGTAAAATGCAGTTGTACTAAATGGTAACAGGTTCTGCTGTGGTTTCCTGTGTCTCTGGGTTAGATTTCTTATTTTAAGAGTTACTTAGAGTACTGGCTGTTGTGAACATTAAAAAAAATAATCTTTCATAATATTCTTGAACTAACTTTGTTACCACACATTTAGATTATGGTTTAAAACACTGTACAGTTGCTACTCCACGGTCCATCAGTTTCCTTCCTAAAATAAAGGAATTGGTTAAAAATAATGCTGTGTCTTTGAATAGTGCTTAAAAAAAGTAGTTTTTCGGTTTCTGAGACTATCTGCTATTTTGCAAAATTTTACTTACTGTTTTTGAAAGCTGAGCATTGAAGCCCAACAGGCAGCATGTGTGAGTGCTGATAAAGTGGACTTCAGCTGGGGATGTGTTTTAAATTGAAATTCCTAGAGGATTTGACAAATATACATCTCATACTAGTGTACAAAGATCATAGTATTTCTATTCAAATACCACTTTTAAATCACAGATTAGGTCAAATTATAACTCTCTTATCAGTAATTATCCATAATTGTATGGAAAGGCTGTAAGCATATGCAGGTTAGTAGTATCTTCTGTTTCCCTTAATCCAAAAAACATCCAGAATCAGGCAGAAGTCTCTAAACAATACTTGTTTAAAGTAATGGGAATTAATTGGTGACTTCAGTGTAAGTAATGTCAGATCATGAATAATAGCTCTGCTTTGGTGTCATGGGATGTCCAGGCTGGATCTGATGAAAGTCCTAGTTTTGTATCTTGTCTCTGTTTACAGCCAGCATCAGATTTTTCAGTAGATAGATATGGAATAATGTAATGTGGAAGACTTACAGTAGTGTATATTACATATATATATATATGTACACACACAGAGATTCTGTATAATTTTCAAAATTCTGAATAATATTTATGGCTTCCACTTTAGTAACTTGCTTGATATTGGTGTTTCTGGAAACTTTCATGATCAGGTTAATGTCCACAGGATACCTTCAGTTGTAGTTTTCTTTTTTCTGAACCCTGTTGCTGATTTAAACCTTTTGAGTTTTTTGTCTATCTGCATTGGTAGTAATGGATTACATCACGCAATGGAGAGTTTGCACATTGGTAACTTTAATATGCTTTGTTTTTCTATCCATAGGTTTCTCTCTTCTATGATACCAACGATAATTATGTGGATGGACGGTTTTGACATCTCTGGTTCAGTCTCAGTTTATGTTGCACCACAAGTGATTTTTTTAGCATATTGATTTGTCATTTCAGTGTTTTAATGATCTTTTTTTAATCTCCTTAACAGAATGGATTTTTGTCTGCCCTACCTTATTTTGGCTGCTGGTTGTGTATAATTCTGTCTGGGCAAATTGCCGATTATTTACGGGAAAAACAGAACTTCTCCACTGTTTGTGTTCGCAAATGTTTTACCCTAATAGGTAGGTGCAACTATCATCACTTGGAACATATAATAAGAAGAACAATCTGGGGAAAATAAAGGACTTGGCAGAGTAGTCTGACATTCTGCTGTGAGATGAGGCAGCATAGTGCATGGCTTGAGAGGAGGAGCTTTATTTGTACGTTAATGTGTCAAGAGTAAATCCTGTCTTTTTCCATGAAATGTAGGTTTAGGTCAAGATTTTGTTTGTTTGGTTTGGTTTTTTAGGTCAAGATACAACATTACTACAGGCAAACCAATCAAATAAGTGGTGAGGTAAAATCACCATAAAAGGGGAGATAATTGCTTGACAGAATGAAACCTTATTATCAAACAAGGTTTATCAGACTAACCCAGGATATTGTTCTGCATGAGCCTATTCCCAATTTCGTGCTGTTCAGTGTTTTGTAAATGGCTGCATTTAGGAAAGAGAAGTTGATTGCTACATAGAAGAAGGGGCAAAGGAAAGAATTTTAAAAAATAAAGAGAGATTAGGCACAGGTTGAAGCCTGTTTGATGTATGGCCATCCTTGCTTCTTCTCCATTCAGCTGATTCAATTGCTTTCCTTGAAGCAGCTCTTATAGTAAGCTCCCAGGCGTTTTTTTTATTTGTTTGTTTTAAGCCTACACCGTTTGGGTGATTCAGTTTACTACAGGGCCTGACACCTCACACCCATGTATGTATAACTCAGGAGGAAACATACTCTTCTGTTAGGAAAAGCAGGACTTAGGTTGTCTTGATCAACAAAAGCATGCACTTGGAGCTGTTTACAGAGGTCACAGTGGGGCATGCAAATGACCTGTGGTACTGGGAAATGGGTACCAAAGTTGCTGCAGACAGAACGCAGCACGTGTTAGCTCATGATGGCTGAGAAACTATTTCCAGTACGCAATGTAGTATCTCTGAAGCTAACCTAGGGTCTCTACATCGTGCAGAAGGCTCTGGTGTAGGTATACCAGGCGTTCAGATTTTGTAAACGTAAAATAAAGCTAACTATAGAATGTGCCTCCAGGAGAAATATGTGCATATATATATAGATATGTATTTGTGTGAACTCTTCCAGCTCAACTTTATTATGAACTGAAGAAGTCAGTGTTTGTTCCTGTAACTCGGAGAGTTAAATGCGGGTAATTTCTTCGCTGTGCACTGTTCACCTACCAGTGTCAGCGTAGCTTCAATTTATTTATAAAAATAAATAAAACTAATTTGTGAAGTAATTTTCAGTATCTGTTGATTTTTGTTAATTTTTTTATGCAGTTCAAGTTTGTTCTTTCCAGCTAGAGTGGAATTTTTCTTATCTGTCTGCTGTTTCCTGAGACAGCAATAGATTTGCAATCCATCTACTCTTCCTTTTTATAAGGACATGTAGTGATAGGACAAGGGGGAATGGCTTTAAACTGAAAGAGAGTAGATTTGGATTAGATATTAGGAAGAAATTCTTTACTGTGAGAATGATGATGAGGCACTGAAACAGGTTGCCTAGAGAAGTTGTGGCTGCCCCATCCCTGGAAGCATTCAAGTCCAGGCTGGATGGAGCTTTGAGCAACCTGATCTAGTGGAAGGTGTCCCTGCCTATGGCTGGGGGGTTGGAACTTGGTGTTCTTTAAGGTCCTTTCCAACCCAAACCATTTAGGATCCTTTGCTCCCCGTTGCAACACGTGCGGTGCAGAGCTGTGTTCTGTACGCCAGGGGGCGGTGGAAGTTGTATGGAAAACGGACGCACCGTTTGGAGCCTTCAGGTGTTTCTCGTGGTAAAAGTCCATTGATCGGAAGGTTTCTGTCTTACAGGAATGATTGGACCTGCATTGTTCTTAGTAGCAGCTGGATTCATAGGGTGCAACTATGCGCTGGCTGTTGCGTTTGTGACCATATCGACAACACTAGGAGGATTTTGTACATCTGGCTACAGCATCAACCACCTGGACATAGCACCTTCGTAAGTATTGCTGAAGCTCTTGGTAGTGCATGGGAAATATTTATGACACACACCCCCCTTTTTTTTCTTCTTTTTTTCTTAACACATTGCTGAGGTGCCTTGAAAATGTAGCTATGGATCATGTGCCATACAGACCTGGAGTGTCAACACTGGCAATTACTTGGGTTTACAGTATTAAGCACTGTATTTGCAAAAAGTGCAACTTTGGCAGAGGATATAATATTACCAACAGTTTAGAATGATTCCAGTTTTTTTCCTGCAGTAATAAATTATATAATTCCTGTAATTATACTTGCTAAATTTTTTTCCTATTTGATTTGTGATCTTAATAGGACATAGTTTTTTGAACAGGACAATACAGTTAAGTGTTTCACTCCCTTAAACTTTTCCATCAGAGCTATCAATCTTTAGCATGAACATTACCATATTTAAGCACTGTGATACAGGTAAATTATTTGCATTTGGAAGACATTCTATACACTGGAATCAAATCTTGTTATGAGTAAGTGACCTGTTGTCAGTAGGTGACAAGTCAGGTACATGCAATTGCTCTGGAATGACTAAGACTTCAGGCTGTAATTTCTCCAATGTGCTACGAATTCAGAATCTGACAGATCCATCAGTTTCCCAAAGACTATGGGTGTATATTCTTTTGAAAGTGCACAATAAGCATTCTTTGCACTGGCAAAAGTCGAGTATTTTGCTTTGTCATTAATTTACCTATTTGTGGTCGCACTTAGATATGAACAGGGTCAAATGACTTAATGTCCAAAGAAGAGTGTGTTTCTGTATTAATGTGTAAAATGAAGACTTTAAGTGTAAGTGAAAGAAAAATCATTTTATAAAAATGTTACTTATAAAAAGTTCCGAAGATCTAGACAACTTATAAGGGAGACCTCAGGTCCTAATTGAAGGTGGCATCCAGTCTTTGGCTATAAAAAAGATGGTGGTCATGTTCAAAAGTTTTGACTTAACAAATGGATGTGAAATAGTGGGAACCCAATTAATCTTGACAGGTGAGGTTAGGTAGCAAGCAAGAGGGGAGGTGTCAGTGGCCAGCTATAGCCAGCTTGTACTACTGATTAAATCTGAAAGTAAGAATAGCTTCTGTGATGCACTTTGTTTCAAATCACATAGAGTTACAAATTTAGAAGATGTAGTTAAAGCGGTGCGTCTGGGGTATTACAGAGCCATTACACAACTTCTGTTTCAAGCTTAATTTTGCAGAACTACAACAGTTAATTTCCAAAAAAATATATTAAATGATGCTTGTTAGGTGAGTTGACATTTATCCTGTCCACAGAATGCAAAAGAACTGTGACAGGAAAAAGGAAATCATGCAACCATAGTGTGTGCCTCTGTGAGAGATACACACAAGGAACTTCTGTATGCAGGTGATGGCTGAGGTTTCTCAAACTAGGATGTAGTGTATGTTTTCTAATTTGAGATACTTTGCATTTCAAATGTGTTTATTTCAAGTGTCAATTTGTATATGACAGCACAGAGTGTATTTTAAGTGTTGAAAAAAGACACAAGAAGAAAATGATGTTACACAATGCTGATGAATGTCAGCAGGCATAGTTAGGTTCCCCATGTGAACTGCTGCTGATCCCACTGACCAAATACCACTCTGTTCTTCCTGCCCTAGATAAAGTCCTGCTTTTATTCCCTTTGCATTTACACTAGACAAATTCTTCTAGCCCTTCTTCCCTCTAAGACAGAAGGGAGCAGGTTGATTATGGGTGCAGAAGAGGGAAGGGTCTTGCTGATATTTTAGGAACTTTGGCTTGGTATTGCCTCTAGAGACAAATGGCTGCATATGTGGGAAAACTTCTCTGATGGTGATGTGGTCAGGATGGATGCTGTTTTACTTAAATCAGTGATTTTCTATTCAGCACATGCATGTTTTAGTTCAGGGTAAATCTGTCCAAATGGGGACCGAGAAGGAAAAAAGCATGTCCTTGTAACAGAGGTCATATTGAAAAATTTCTTCAAATACAGAAATGCAAAAAACATCTAAGATGAGAAGAAAAAGAAGACTGTGTTTCATCTTCCCCCCCCTTACTTAACTTTTTGCAACTGAGTTTTGTTGGATGAAATGGTCAAGGCAGACATCCACAATTTCAAGGAAATGCTTGATATAATTTTAGAAAGCTAAAAACGGGGCTTGCATAAAATTGTGAAGAAAACCTCTGTTAAGAGTTTACTTGGAACTCAATATTTATTTTTCTTAATTTATTTTTCTTATCTTTAGGAAGATATTAGAATAACCTGAAGTGATTCAAAGCAGTCTCAAAATGCACATAAGTGTTCATTGTAATTGGTTAAGAGTATGCTGGCTAGAATAGCAAAGTGTCTCTTTTTACTACTAAAACTTGCATTATATCAATGAAATGATTATTAGGTTCACAGGAAAGAAGTGAATGAAAATACTGATACTCCAGTAAAAACAATATCTGCTATGTGTTTTTGGTTTTTAACATGTATTTCTTATACTATCAGTGTATTGAATTGGAGGGAAGAGTTGGGCACAGGAGGGAGACACGATTGTTCTTGTGGGGGAAATATATTCTGTTTTAGCTCTAAGTCTACATCAGTACCTTTCCATTATTACAAATTTTAGCATTGCTGTTACCATGAGCTCTTGTAATATTCATGTGGCTCAGCTATACACTAAACCCATATCTGGTTTTTTTTTATTCTTGATTTTACTACTTGGCTGCTCTGTAATCTGATTTGTATTTGGGTATTCCACTATGCCATTAGAAGCTGACCAACAGCTTACTGTTGGTCTTGCTCTACAGACATGTCACTTTTTACTTTCCCTTTTCACATGGGAGTCTCCCCTGTGCTGAGGGAGTGGCATCACAGTTATCTGCATCAAACAGCAAGCATTATCAAGAATGCAACTTATGTCAGAAACACTGGGCTTAAACAGAGTCATTTAGCCAAAAATTGGTTGCCAAAGATCTTTGGCGACCAAGGAAACTCTTAACTATGTTTAGTTTTGAAAGTATGCCTTAGCAGCATTGTGGTACTTAGGCATGTTGAAGACAGTATATTTGGGTCTACTTAAAGGCTTTCAAACGAGTTTTGCTACGTGTGCTTATTTTCCTAAGGGAAACAGGTACAATTTAACATTCAGCTTCATAAAAGCCTACTAATTCTGAAACACATTCCAAGATAAGAAGACTACATGCTACATTGGATCTCAGTCTGAAATACATTGCCATGCTCTAAACCAATATGTAGTGTTGACTTTCAAGCAAAAAATCAACTAGTAGACTAGATAATTTATTCCTTTTCAGATAAAAAAACCCATATTTCTCTAATATCATTGGAATGAATACACATATTGCAACTTTTTGTAAAAATGATGTATGGTTGAATTCCCCTGTTTCGGTAAATAAAATTTCAAAACTATACATTTCTCTTTAGAGATGAAATTATATTTCTCTTACGTTAAAGATGGCGAGGACATAATTTACTCTGCTAAAAAAGCCTAAAATGATCACTGGGAGATGACTCCTTTCTCCTGTCGTAAACTGCAATTATTAGTATCTTCTATCATTCTTCAGCCAGCAAATCCACCTTGACAATCTGAACCACAGGGGTCTATGCTCTGGTGGCTGGAAGGTCAAACTCTGCTGTAGAATGTCTGGCTTTCAATTCTTTTCAGTTTCCCTCACAAGTCTGCACTTGTGGTACAGTTTCAAACTCTCGGTATTGCAACATGCCTGTGAGGGAGATCTTTAATCGCTTAGAGATAAGGTGCTGGGACTCAGATATTAAGCAAGTTATCAGCTTTTCCCAGGAAGTTTTTATGGCCTCTGGTGCATAGGCATACGTTTGTGTGTGATAGAGCAGCACGTTCATGGAACTGGAAGCCTCAGAACGGAGCTGCAGGAACAGCAACCAGCAGAACTTGTTTAGTCAGACCCATTTCCCATTGGCCTTGACCCACAGAAAGCTGAAGGGAAGGACTGCCACAGCACTCTGAACTCCTGTCTTTGGAATATACACTCTGTAGTGTAAGTGGAGATATCCAGCCACACTGGTGATATTGCCTTTTTGGCAGACAAGTTTTTAGCAATGAAACCTGAACCAACTCTTATTGTTACCAAACAGCACTCTGTCATACTCCTTTGTTGTCTTTCTACTTCAGCATGTCTTCTCTAACTGCTCCAATGCATCCATTCCAGACAGTTTGGTTGTGACTTAACAAAGGGGATGTGGGTTTGGATTATGGATCTTGAGCAAAACCATGAGCAACTTAAGTTAAATTCCGTAACTAACCTCTGGAAAATAGAGATATATAGAATCATTTAGGTAGAAAAGGACCCTTAAGATCATCAAGCCCAACCATTAACCTAACAGTGCCAAGTCCACCACTAAACCATGTCCCTAAAAATGTATGTACCAAGTGTTAGTGAGTTGTCACTAGAATAAAAGCAAGTAATTACCATTGGAATATTTGGTTTAATTTGTACATGTGATCAAGATGAGGCCTATGTGATCAGGTTAGACAAAATCATTTCCATGATTGATAAGCAGGACAAGTTAATAAGCAGCATTAATAACTTCTCTTGCAGGTATGCTGGCATTCTCCTTGGGATCACAAATTCTTTTGCTACTATCCCAGGAATGGTGGGGCCAGTTATTGCCAAAATCCTCACTCATAATGTAAGTCTGTTTGCTTTTTTTTTCACTTGCTATATATTTATCTCAGTTGAATGGAAATTCTGTCTTCTCAAGTTAACAGTCATTAAATGAAACCTGGGTTACACATGTAAGTCATATTGTTTTGTTGCTGTGAATTACTTAATTCCTAGCCTTTAGTGTTCTCATTCTGATCAGGAAAATGTAGGTAAAGTTGAAGGCCTGTGTAGGACTTGAAAATCTTATGACTCACCCTTTATATTCTCTAGGAATAAAATTAATATGTTTTGATCACAGTAGAACTCTGATAAAATGCCAACTAGATGAGACAGTTGTGGCATTGTTTTATCAAAGTAGGACAAGTTCTTGCTTGTTTTTTTTTTTTTAATAGATTCTCACGTGAGTTGCTGAGTTATAGTGTCAGCATTTGTCAGATAAGTGAGAAACTAGATTCTAGTGTTAGATCTGACTTCCAAGATGTTTTAGTCAAAGAATGATTTGGATAAGAAAAGGGAGTGAGGATTTTTTGATTACTATTTTTTAATGAATGGTATGGACTTTTCTAAAATCTTTTAAGGAAGGGAGATGAGAGGAGTAAGTTTGTTGATACAGTTGAATTTTTGGAGTAGGAGATAATTTTAAGGATTTCCTAAAAAATAATCGGAAAATATTCATTAAGACATGATTCCAATAAAATTATTTCTTCCAGACATCTTAACTAGTAGGTTGTTTTAGGGTATTTTTGTTTGGTTTAGTTCCTCCCCACCCCCATATTAATGCACTCTTCTGGTATTCATTCTGTTTTTGTAGTAAGATCATTTACAGGTCTGTAACAGTAGTCATCTGGAATTTAAAAAAAAAAAAAAGCCTTAAGACATCTGCAGATATTATTTCCTTATTTGAAAAGAAAAAAAAAGGGGCAAATAAATCACAGTTTCTAACTACACATTTATTTAGTCTTTCCTGAAGTACCACAGAGTGCCATAGAGGATTCCTCTTGAAATCTGAGTTAAGGTAGCTACCTTGTTTGGACTAAAAAGCGTCTGATTCTGGAGTTGTAGTCATTAAGAATAGCTTAGTGGATAGTGCAGGGAACTTCAGCCCTTGGATCACAGGACCTGAAAGCAAGGTAGTGTTTCCCCTTACAGTAACATTCTCTGAGTTCATGTTGGTGGTTCTGTATCTCAGATATTACACTGATCCAGAGAGTGTAATGCAATTCTGATAGGACTATCTGTGTAAGCTATGTTATTAAACTAAAGTTGACTATATTGATATTTCATCCATTATGTTTATAATGATTTTATGTTGCTATGAAATCATGTTGAATGGCATTTACATTTAAATAGGCAAGACATGTAGCATCAATTTTAAGATTACTTTTTCTTGAGTGTGGAGCTGCAAATTGACTTCATCTTTTTTTTTTCTTTCCCCCATTTGACAGAATACTGTGGGAGAATGGCAGACGGTTTTCTATATTGCTGCCTCTATTAATCTATTTGGAGCTATTTTCTTTGCATTATTTGCAAGTGGAGAAGTTCAGGACTGGGCAGTCAGTGGATATCACTTGCATAGAAACTGAAGATGTTGAAATACCGAAGCTGTACTGAATCCCAGTGTGCTTAATATTCTGTGACTGGAAAAGTGCCTTCCCTGCTGATGCCTAGGAGTCTTCAGAGCTATTAAGTTACACTGTTTTATGTGTGCATCTTTTGTACTGAAAATAATTTGACATCCTGTGTGTGCTGTTTCCTGACAAGAAACTACTTGGATTAAATATAAAAGTTTTTTTTGCTAGGACGTGATATCAAATATATGAACAGAGACCTTTTAAATCAATGTGCTAGGCTCCAATACTTTCTAGTTTTTAATTAATATTTTCTGAATCAATATGTAGGCAGATGTTTGATACTGAAATGAGAGCAAAACGTAGAGTGATTATATAGCACTGTAAGGAGAAATGGAATGCAAAGAATTGTACCAAAAAAATGTGTTTTGATTGCCATTATGAGATTAATAGTTTTTTGCTGTTTAAAAGTGTAGATCTCTAGTTTTCTACAATATTTTATAAGGCTTTTATTTTGTCAGTGTTTTGATGATGGCTAAGAAATGTACATGGGATTTACTTCTATTTTACTCACAAGTTTTGAATATATAAACATTCCCTGTTTAATGAATACAGCTTCACAACTAATACACGGCAATGAGGCATTAAATGTACCATGGGGACTGACAGACAGAATAAGCTATGTGTCCTTTGTAGTGCAGGTTTTTTAAATAGGCCTTATTTTCATTCAGCTCTGCAGAGAGGTAGCAGTCCAGCTCTGTGGTTTAAATCTAGTACAAGAGTGAACTAGAAATAGAATATCAGCAAGCTTACCTTAAAATAACTTTATTTGGCAATTCAGTTTTTGTCTCTTTAAATTGATGCAGTGGAATTCTTTCCTCTTGCATGTAGATATGTTAGCCAGCTCATCAGTGTAAAAGAAATATAAGTCCAGTGTAGCAAATAATGAAGAAAATCAGTTCTCTTCTCTAACAGACTTGTTTGTTAGTCTAATAAAGCTAGAGTAAAACAGAACTAGTGCAATAACCCGGTGCTGTTAGTCTCCTGTCAAGACAGAATTTGACACTCAAGAGCATTCTTTGCACGACACGCAGTTAAATGCCTCACAGTAGGATTAAATGAAGTGTATGAAAGCAGTGGCCTTGTTAAGAACAAACGGCTGAATAATCTTGTAGCCACAAAGCAAAGGAAAATTTCTGTGCCAAAGATTCCTGGATTGGAGCAATTAGGTTAAAAAGTAAAAATTACTGAGTTCTGGGTTTTTCATTTACCACCAATCCAAAAGAAAAGCCCAGTACTAAGGCTGCTCCAGTGGAGCCTACCATCCTTCATTTCTAGGAAATGGCATCTCCTCTTCTTTTTAGCTTTAAGAGCCATTTTGTTTTGGCCTTCCTTGAAGTGTCATGTTCTCTGATGGTGGATTTAAACTGTGTTTAAATCTCTTCTTGTGTCTGCAGCATTTCCACAATAAACACTGTGAGTTCAGATTAAATTAGTACTTATTCAGTGGGAGTATGTTAAAGCTATATTATGTCTTCAGTGTTTCCACAATAAATGGATTGAATATTTACATGTGCATCTGTTGTTGAAAATTACTATCTCCCTGAAGTTAAAACACCATTTTGAAAGTATGCTGAACAAGGTTGGTTACTGGATTAAGGAATGGTTAATATTTTCCTGGAAAATTACCTTCTTCAGAAGTATTTTGTCTAGCTTTACAGGTAAGTACTGTCTTCTACCTGACACTATGTTAAAAGGAATAATTTCACTTCATATTTACAGATTTTTTACTCTTTCAGTAGCTTGGGTTAAAAAGAAGGGAGACAGAAGTTAAAAAAAAAAAAAGTTATTTGGATTAAATTAATTTATGCCTTTGCTTTTCTAGGGATCATGAGCAGGACAACATAGGGACAGGGTTGCAGTTTCACCTGAAGTTGGAAACTTCAGCTTCCTGTGCTTTTTTTCATTGAAAACAGTCCAGTTGAATATTCAGAATTTAAAAAAAAAAAAAAAAAAGATACTTAAAGGAGTAGAGGCAGCAGAAGTGAATGTAGGCATTCTCTGTATCAATAAAAAGAGCCTGAACTGGATTTAGTTAAAACTGAGTCGACTTTAGGCATATCAGCAGTTGAGCAGGCCAGAAACTTTTGACTAGCATAGTAGATTTTATTTTCCCTTCACCTAATGCACCATTATTACTCATTTTGTATACTCTGAAACTTTAAAGTCAGCTTGGATAGTAGGACTGAAAAAATTGTTATAAATCCTTATATTATTTCTACACAACAGGCTACAGTTAAGTTAGCCATTTTGAATTTTATTTTTTGGAAGTATCAAAATATGGGATGGGATTCTTCAATTCAGTGAGGCTTTTAACACATAACAAACAAGAAAACCTAAAAAAAATTTAAGTTTTGCCTTCCTGCAAAAAAGGAAAACCTATTAGAAAAAGCTGTCAAAATATTTTCTGCTAATCATTATACAGTTTCTACTGTATTGCCATGTTCCTGTTTACACAGTTCTCTCAGTCAGTTTCATCTGTTCAAAGACATTTCTCATATTCTGTATTTTCAGAAGTTATGAGGGTTTTGAGTACATCTTGTCTCAGTTCACCTGTGCGACACAGGTTCTTGAGATAAATTGGGCAGGTTTATTGTGGTGACTCTTTTCCTGAAACAATCCTGTGATTGTTATTTTTTGCTGCCTTTCCTTAACAGGCATACCAGAGTAAGAAGTTGTGCTCTCCATTCCATGAAGAATGCTCTAATTAGGATGTCCACCTGGAATGAGGGAAGTAAGTTCAAAAACACATTTCACCCACTTCAGAGCAGGAGTTGACCAACTGCTTTGGGAACATGTCTCAGTGTTGCCACTTCTTCCTCAATGTCTCCTGACACAGTTCTGCTTAAATATTTTTTTTTTTAACATTTAGTGCAAAATTCTACCAACACTAGTAACAGAGATGGAATTTCTTCTCAGAATGTCCTACAGCATGTGACATGGGTATGGCCTGAGATCTGAACCATGGTCTTTTACAGCCTGGAAAGCCTTCATCATACTTTCCAAAAGATGACTGGTCACAAAGTAATGGGTGTGTTTTTCAGTTCACTAGTTCTAAGGATACCACTTGTCAGTTATGCACCTTAAAGAAGTTTGAAGTATTTGATGCTGACAAATATGACTTATGTAGGTTTTTTTCCATACTAAACTGGTGAAGGTTTATATAACTCTTCATAATGTTATAGGCATCTGTGCATTGTGCTTCCCCATCTACATGTTCCTCTGTAACTGGTAACAAATGTATTTGTTGTGTGAAAGGGTCGCCTTAGTTAATTTCCCAGAAGTTGAATTGGTCCTGTGATGTATGTTTTTCCTCGCTCCTCCTCTCAATCACTTGTTTACTTATGTGCCAGTTTCTCCTCTTTCACTGCCTGGGAATGTTTGCTTCCTTGACAAATGAGCTAACCTTTGAGTTTAACAGGTCTTCTGATATTTTTAGCATTTGTCAGGGAGGAAAACGGGGGGGTGAGGAAGCCTACACATTATACAGAAAAGTAAAACAGTTTGTATGGAAAGGTGGTATCTTCTGTTAGATCACCTAGAGCATCAGAGAAAAAGAGACGTGCTTTTAAACTTTAGGCTTCCTCTTTTACATTTTGTGCTCAACCATCACAAGACACTGCTATTGTGTTTTGTAAGCTGTTACAGTGACTAGCATATTAAGACAGTCTCCCATTTCTCCTCTGTCTCAAAGAGCTGAATGTCTACTCTTAAATCACATGATTTAAGAGGAATCCAATCAAGCCAAATCAAGTCAATCAAAGTGATTCTCACTCAAACAGTCGTAGGCTGGCCAAATCCTTTTTTGACACCTGTCAGTAAAGATAGTGTCTCTGTTAGTACAAGGGCACTGGCCTGAATTGTTGTACTGAGGAGGATATGTCGGACTTGAAGCTAAGGAAAGGATATAATGTGACATGAATGATTTGGTATTAGCACATTTTGCTATTACTGTGCCCAAGGGGAGGAGATCACCACACTAGCAGTGGCAACATAGATAATCCTGAAGATATGGGGATAACTACTTAAGGAGAAGTTGGTTAGCCTCATGCTTGGTCTCTTTTATATGAAGAAATATAACGAGCCTTTGGGGTTTTTTTTAAATGCATTTGTTTAACTAATCACAATGTGACAGAGTCAACACTTTCCTGATTTGCCTACTTCATGCTTCACTCATACAACAGTTATCAATATTTTACAATTCTGTATCTAATTGACTATATGTTTATAATGCTGTAATATAGCTTAAGAAAGGGCTCATTTATTTAGACTTTATCTTAGTTATTAACATTATTTTGTAAGTTTCAAATAGCCAGAAAAAGAACTGCAAGAAGGCACAAGCAGTTATTTAAATCGTGGTTGTGTAGCAAATGGTGGGGAGGGAAGTGGGGGGAAGCACACAAAGGCATGCCAGAGGATAAAGTAACACTCTGTTAAGTGAGACACTGGAGACCCTCCCAATTAAATCCCCCTTGCAACCTTTTTACTTCTCCTCCTTCATAAAGCTGCCATAATGGTGTTTAGTCATATGTTTTAAACTAAAACTGCACCTGTGTGATTCACATTCCCGACAAATCAGTTTTTTATTGTATGTAAAACCATTGATCTGACTTGAATGTAACACTTGGTAATTGCTAACAAGCTCCAATACACATCTGGCCAATGTGATTCTCAAAGAAGTCATAATTCAAGCCCGTGAAGATTGCATTTCTTTGAGGAAAGTTATTTCCATGGGAAATTTTAACTGTTTGGCCTTATCTGTTAAGCAGTGTTGTCCTGAAGGGTTGCATGTGTTATTTTTCCTGATCCTGTGTAAGCTCCAAAATTTGGAGTTGATCTTTACTTCTCAGTGGCATACTTAATAAAGATTGCACGTTGGCAGAGTACAGGCCTGGATCAGACACAAAACATGAGAGAGCTCCGGTAGTGGAGTAATCAAAGAAGGTTCAAGAATTGGTGTGCATTTTCAAGTGAATGCAGATTAACTGCAGAATAATGGTAACTTCGCTCCTATTGCAACATGACCTGGTTGCACCACACTGCAAGAGTGCGTGCCTGGGAGTTGCCCAAGGCATAGCAACAGAAAGAAAGTGTAGTTTATTAAGCCAAAATTCTGTTTACCTGAGCTCCTTTAAAGAGTAGCCATTTGCTATACAGTAGAACTGAGTGAGAAGTGGTCATAGCCTTTGATATTCTTTGATTTTCTTGGAAGGAAATTTCATTGAAGGAAATTTCTTTAAATCTTTTTTTGTACTATACGGAAGTTTCCACATGGAAGCTTCAGAGTAGAAAGTGAATTGATGATTTTTCTGGTCTTTTCCTAAATTAAATTCCATTGTATTATCTCAGTCAGACATAAGGTCATGTTTTCTGATGGAAAACATGGTTCTGTTGATATTTCTCTACCTCTTCTTCTGAAGTATTCTAGCAGTAAATGACTAGTCTTCTATTTCTGAATCATGTTACTAGCTGAGAAGACTCAAGAGATGAGCAAGAGAGGGTTTGTTTGGTTTTGACTGAGGTGGGGGACTGTGAAAAATAAAAAAAAAAAACAACCATCTTTCCCCACTCCTTTTTCCCTGATCATCAGCCTTCTGTATCTACAAGTTTAAACAGTCTTTGCTGAAGAGGAAGAAAAGAGTTTTTCATGTATTCATGTATTTACTCATTAGAAGGAAATAAAGCAAGATTGATAATTTGTAAGCAATTTAAGGTAAACATTCTAAAAAGTTCAAGTAATTTATGTGATAATGTGACCACATAAAGACAGTCATTGCTGTGGCTATCTTTAAAAGGAAACTGAAATGGAGTACATTTTGCAGCTCAATTCATGACTGACACTGCCTGTCAATGCTTAAGAAGCATTTAGACAGGACCTTTAATAGTTTGCTTTAGCTTTTGGTCAGCCCTGAAATGATGAGGCAGTTGAACTAGATGATCATTGTAGGCCCCTTCCAAATGAAATATTCTGTTCTAAGACCTAAGCCTGTCCGTTCCACTGAGCATTGCGTAGTTTTAATGCTATTATTTAAGCAAAAACACTCCAATTTCCTTTTGCATCAAGAGTCAGAGGGGGAAAGTGGGGAGACAAGAAAAGGAAGGAGGGCATTTCCTTTAATAGCACAAAAAGATGTCAGTCTTCTGAATGATCTTAAAGGCAAATTTCACTTAGTGACATTTTGTACATTCATACAGTTTAATTTTGACTCGACTGACTTGTGATGCTTTCAGATTTGCATGATATGCATGGTCAGTGCATCTTGCTTGGTTGTTTTGTTCATCTGGGAAAGGACATACTAACTTGGAGGGGAGGGTGATTTTTGCTCTCTAGTAGAAAGAAGGTAATAATGTGTTGCTTTGCTCAGATAGGATGGGAAATCAAGCTCATAGCAATTATAGAGGAATTAATTATTTGCCACAATCTGATTTGCCATCAAATTTCTGTCATTACCTTCATCATAACTGGCATAATTTCACACAATCACTGCTCCTGCAGTCAGCAGGCCTGATTAAAGGTCTGAGACTGAAGTTGAAGGACTTTTTAAAATATCCATAACTGGATAACTGTTTCACCTATAAGTTGAACTATAAATTCATTTGGAATGGCTATGGAGAGGCTTAATTTCTTTGTCTGGAATGTTGTTTACTTAGTACAGTCTGTCTTTTTTTCTTTTGTATTTAGAGATGAGCATACTTTGGAATCTACTTCCAATGCAGTTACTTACGTTAATATTTTCTGCTATGAAAATAACTCCTCCTTAAGCTTAAAAGCTCTTTTGTGGGAGAAAACGGAAATTAAGATATTTGAATTGTTAATACATAGATGGTAGAATTGCTAAGCTCCTCTGCATGATTTTGAAAGTAAACTGCCAAATGCAAGATAGACAGAGCAGCATAGAAGGATTGCACGGTGGAAGAATATTCACACAGGGATAGTGGTGTTAACACCTCTCTGTAGAGTCATGTTGATGCCAATGGTACTTTAAGCAACTATTGCTGCTAAATTGTTTTTCTGTAGTATGACCTAAAGCCAAATCTGCGATCAAGATGGTATGTGGCAAACCTGTGTTGTCATACATAACTCATAAAGTGCCTGTTGCCAGCAACAGAACCCACAGTTCTCTGTCACAGGCATAAACACTCTCTCCCGTGGGAGAAGTGGCCTTGAATTCCTGCAGGTAGAGGGTGGAAATCAGCTTTGTTCCCCCTTCTATCACAGATGTGGGGAGGGGGGGAAATTGAATAATCAGCACTTACTCCCTGTTTTAAAAGAAGATGGGCTGCTTTTTTTGTGAATAGCCCAACTTGTCAGTCCTCTCTCTCATCCTCAAGCGCTGAGAACAAGGACTGCAGAGTGTTTGTGGAGCTGTGAAAAGTTTAGGAAGGAAAAAGGGGTACCAGGCAGCTGTATATTAAAGGCCTTTGTAGCTGCCTGTGTGCAGCCAGCACTTTAATATTAAAAGTGGACATATGTGGGCAGAACAGTCTCTAGAGCTGGGCAGCAGCTGAGGTTTTCACTATCCCATTCAAAGTGTGTGCAAAGTGTGTTCACTCGATGTCACAGATATCTGTAACTTTGCATGCGCTGCAACATTCTTGGGATTCAAATTATCCCTTCTTGCTGAAACAGGCTGTGAAAATCAATCCACAGCAGTGTTCTTCATTCAGTCTAAGAACACGCTAAAGTCACAAGCCACAGAAACTGTTTCCTCCCCCCAGCTCTCCTCTTAACGGGGTGCTAACTTCAAAGGTTACTTTTGACCGTCTAAATACCAATTGTATTAAATAAGCAGTCAAAATGCAAGCAACCAGTTTGAATTGCAGGAATTCAATTATAAGCAGCTGGCTTCACTTCTAACTGAGCATCTAATAGGAAAAAAAAAAAAGGCAACAGACCAAAACAAAATTCCAAACTAAATCCATCTGTCTGCTTCTACGCAATGAAAGTTAAATAGCAAGTGTGCCACTTTGAAGCCCAGATGAAAGTTTCACTGTTCAGAGCATGTGCAACCTGTACAAACACACTTCTACAAAGGCAGATGTCTTCCTACAGGAGGTAAAAATAAATCTCTCTACGGGTTTCCTCTTCCTCTGTCTGTTTTAATTCTTCTGAATCACAAAATATGATGCAAAGTCACAACGGTGTGCACAGATGGTTGGTTAATATGCAGCTCTGGTTGTTCTGAGGAGGTTGCTGTTTGACTTGTGTCCTTTCAGCTGAGTCATGAAGTATAACTATGCAGTTGAACATTTCTTTGTGTCGGTGCTCCAGGCAAGGAGGCTGCTGAGAGCAGCTATCTCTGGCAGGGAGGAAACACAAAAGCAGGGATTTAGAGAGTGCAGCGGGGCAGTGCTGAGCTGGTGCATGCTTCTGCAACAATGGAGAGCCATGGCAGGCCGCTGCCCCAGCACGGCTGTCCTCAGCAAGAAGCCGCCGTCCTGCCAGCCGCCCCGGAGGCAATTCACACATGTATAAGAAGGCACAGAGGATGATATAGATAAATCACTAAAAGAATTCAAAGTAATGAGATGGAAATAATTTCTACTAAAATGCTAATCCTTCAAAAATCTCAAGATCAGCAACTCAGTTAGCTTAGTCAGTAAAATATTTTCCACTTTCTGCATGATGGCTTTACTGCACTTGATTTTGATCTGAGAACTACATGTAAAGAAGTGTAGCAAAACTTCCCAAATAGGCTTCAGTCATGCCCCGAAGTATTCTCTGAGGCCCCTCCACACAGTTTGTTTGAAATCACTGCCTCCAGCTGTAATTGTGTCCTGGAGCCTTTGCTTTAAATGAAAATGGCTTCAAGTTGAACTCTAACCCTTATTATCATCCTCAAAAGGAAGGAGGCCTAGTGGTAGTTGTGCTCCTGTATGGGTTTGAGTGGACCTATTTGAGTCCTTCAGAGAGAAAAATCACCTTAAGTAGGTAGTCATATGTATTGGTTAGTAATATATTAATGCTATAATGAAATATCAATAACTAGTTTTACTAGCCATCTGAATGATTTCAGATGCTTCCCAAGTATGCTGGCGTTATAATGCCTTATTCCTTTTGTTCCTGAGATGGGATAGTGTAACAGAGAGCTACTTGGAAGAGATAAGGGGAGGGAGGCAGTTGCAGAGTGCGAACCAGTATTGTGAGCAACTTGCTGCTCTTCAACGCCTCTGTACAGTGCAAATGAGGGTCTGCAGCCCCTGAGCTTTAGAAGAGTCAGCAATTGGCTTGTGACTGTTAGCTTAGCAAGTTTTTGTGATTTCAGTCCTGGACAGCTGAGATGCAAAAGTGAGCAGATTTCTCATATTGTAGTTTGTCAGACTAAATATACAGTTGGTTCCATCGTGGAAGGCTTGCACATCTAGAAAAAAGGTAACACAGGAGAGGAACCAAAAGCTAAACATTGGCTAAAATTTTATGAAGGCACAAACTAGGGATCTGAAAAACAGGTGGCTCTGGCACAATAAGCAGCATCACTGGCAAGATATTGCAGCCACGGGTAACACCTCCTCCAGCAAAAGCCTCTGGCCAGTGCAGTCTCCGTTTTCTGAATAAAATCGGCTTTGTGTTTTATGCATCAGCTAAGTTAAAAAGATTTTAAAGGGTATCAGTATGATGCAAGTCGAGCCTGTGCTAGTCTAGCCCATTTCAGTTAAATGACAAGCTGGCAACTATAATTCTGATTTCCAGTGCAGTGTAATTCTGCTTTCAGAAAAAGAAAATAGTATCCAAATTCTTATTGCTTGAGATAGAATGTGAATCAATCATGTTATTCTTCTTAGTAAGCACATACATAGCTATCATCCCCGCATTGCAGCTATTCACTTTCAAAACAACATTCAACAACGTATAAAATATGAGAAAAGGCATGCATAAGTACACTGGATTAAGCTGTCTTGCTTAACAAGGAGGAAAAAATAAAAAGACAGAAGTTTATGTGTTGTATACTGCAAGTGGTATTACTCTTAGTAATTCCCAGTGCAGGTAAGTTGTCTATAGAGTTTTGTTAAGTTTATCCCTTCTAGAGCCAAGTGATTAATTTATTTTGGTTACTTTTGTTCTTTGTTTCTGGTGACCAAGTCTTCTGTCTTTGTATTCCACCAAGCCATGGAAGTGAAAAACTTAAAATCACTGCACCTGTGGCTGTTTTTATGTTACATCTGCATTTAATCTCACTTTCACAGCAAACAATGACTTCCTGGTATGCAGGGCTGTGCTCTCTGCTCTTGCTTTTTTTGCTTTCTCTTGTCTGACAAGGACTCAGGTTCATGACTTTGAATATGTATGCTAACTCTTTTAAATTTTTTTTTAATTCTGCTGTTTCTGTTACATTGGCAACAAATGTAGCACTGCAGTAGAAACTACATATGCCTCAAATTAACCAGAAAAAATGTGATTATAGTGATACATTTTTTACTTGTAGCTCCAGCTGAACTAATATGAGACCTGCTTTATAATTCATCTACTGGGAATTTCGTGTCTATTTTGAAACCTCTGACACGCTTATTAGAAGGTAACTGAGAACTGTATACCAACACTCAAGTATGGTGACGACAGATCATATTTTTAAAAATTTCTGGACTGAGGTATTTCTGGACTGAGACTTGCCTATCATGTTGTAAGAACGACAGGATTATAAATCATGCTTAATCACCATGGCTTACCTTAATAAACCCTGAAAACCAGTTCCACTGCTGCCTGGATGGCAGCAGGAGTGATTTTTGATCTGTTGAGAGTAGCTGGATAGAACAACCTCAAACCATCCTATACATACACTAAAGTAAGATGAGGGTGATATGCATTGTATGTTATGCTGGGTGTCTCTGGAAATCTGCATAGTGAAAAACAGATTTGGGATTTTTCACACAGGTTTGTGGTTTCTCTTTTTCACTTTGAATTAATTTGCACTTTCTGTATTTAAAACAAATACTCTGGTCATGTTTGCAAATGGGTAAATTGATATGCCCATATATCCAGTGGATAGTAGGAAAAGTTCTCTGGTACATGTGATACAGGTGTTGCCTGTGTTCCAGGCACGGTCTGCGTTCCTTTTCTCTGAGCCTAGTCAGAGAGAAAGTATGTGAGACACTTCACTGCTGGCATTCTGGGATACATTGAACATGCATTGGCAACGGTTTAGAAACTGCTGGTTTGGCTGAAATCATAATTTCAAAGCCATGGCAAAGATTGTTGTCATGGTTTTGCTTTCATATTGCATTTTAAAGAAGCCCTGAAGCAGTTGGTCTTATAATCAAAAAAAAGTTGCTGTTCTGTCTCTTTTGCAGTGATTTCTCACCACCACCACACCCATCCCTCCCACCTTAGGCTGTGCTTTAGGCAGTCACTGGATATCAAAATACAATTTTGATAATTGTCAGGAAGAGAGAAAATAGGGAAGAATGGAGTGGTTTGTAAAACTGAAACGGAAAGTATCCTTGGTTGATATGTTTTTAAAAAGCTACCTATGATGACAGAGTATTGACAACTACTGCTTAAAGGGTGTGTATATAAGTTTAACCAATGTTGAGGAATACATTCCGTGCAGGTAGCTTGGTGTGCAGCTGCAGTGTGAGCTGCAGATTGAGCTCTGGATGGTGGGACCCCGAGGCCAAGGCGAGAGGCCGTGAACTGCCGACCCTTTGCATAACAAAGGGCCCGGGGACCTGTGGCCCGGCCAGGTGACCTGACACTCGGAGACACGGCAGGAGCCCAGACTTTCCCCTGCTCTGACAGTGAGGGTATAAAAGCACGGGACTTCGTTTGTTCGCTGTCCCTCCTCAGAGGCACCAGCTCGAGCTGTTATGTTGTTGGGTGCACCACGATTAAATTAGTTCAAGGATCTGGATGTCTGAGACTCTGCTATGGGAAACCTGGGGATGAGCAGGTAAGGAAACCTGGTCTGCCTGCGTGAGTGTGGGGGGTGTAGTGGGAAGGGGCTTCGGTCCTAGCTCAGGTGGTGCGAGTGTGACTGCCAGAGTGGCTTCTGGAGGGTCACACAGAGGTTTCCTTAACACCAAGCTGCAGTGAAAGTACGTGGTGGTGGCTAACTTTTTTCTTTTTTCTTTTTTTTTTTTTTTAAACATATTAAAATAATTGAGTAGAAATTGAACAATACATGATAAGATATAATTGTTGCATATTGCCAGCGGGTGTTACCTGGGTGTTGTCTGTTGTTGCTTGTATGCTTTTAGATGGTCCCTAGTTCCTGTTAGCAGTACATGTTTGTAGCAAGAAAAGAAAAGGAAAAAAAACAACAGTGGAAAAATTCCTGGTTCAGAACCCAGAATTCAGAGACTATAGAGATCATAAGATTAGGGTCACACTAAGATGGCCTGATGTTACTTAGTCATGCATATAGTGAAAAGCAATACAATACTGTTGTAAACTTCTTAAATTGTAAATTATAATTCTTATTTTGTGTGTATTATGCTGAGTAATGAATACTTAAGAATTAGCACTGGAAAAAAATAGACTTGCCATGGAAAAATACTCAGAATCCTTTTGAAAGAGTTAATGTATTTTCACAAGGTTTAAGTATGAACTGCAGGTCTGGGCTTCTGAGGAATATGTATAGTATGTGACACAGTCTAGATCTGACGATGCTTACAATGGCTTAGTTGAGAGGATAAATAAATGAGAGTGCAATTTCACTCTGTAGCTAGAATGATGTAACTGAGCCTTGACACCTCAATGATATATCCTGCTTCCTGTGGTTTGAATCAGGGAATCACGTGGCCATGAAGTTAATTTGGTCATCTGAATGATTGAATAGAAACCAAAAACAAAACAAAAGTTTTCCTGGGAATAGTATCATTGATCCCACTTCTCTTTCAACTAGAAATACAATCACTAGATCCAATGAAGAAAATCTTTGGATTGATAGAGGAGAAAAGCAATTCTTCTGGCAGGTATTTCAAGCTGCATAGGTTTAGCTTTAACATGGAATAGCACCCTTTAAATTGCTGAACTCGGATGTAAGTTTAAGTGAAGAAATTAAAACCTTAGTGTGGAATAGACTTTTCATATTCTTCATGTTACAGTTTGTTTTACCCACACCAGTCACTGTCTGATTCAGAGAAATGTAATTTCTGAGCTGTTGTTAATGGATGCTTTTTCAGGAATATCCCAGAAGAAAAGGGGGAAAGCAAGTGAGTAAGAGTTTCTGCTTCCGTAGTGCTTATGGGCGTGTGAGTGTTGCTGGGTCTCATGACTCACTGCACAGCTTTGTGAGGTAAATGGGACTGCATTAGCTTGCAGAGCAAGTATGAACTATTTCCCATAAATAGCGATACCGCACTTCATCTCTAATGACTCCACAGAGCTAAATTTAGAGAAGGAGCACTTTTTTACAACTGCTATTTTACTCACACATACAAATGCACCCCTACCTTAGATGGTGGGGTCCCCATTCGAATGTGGGGGAAGTGGGGGAGCCATTGCTTATGTGTGCCCCTACATGTTTTATTATTATAGTATTCATACCTGTATGTAGTGTGTACACACAGTTAGGTTTTCTGTGGTGAATGACAGTGTATGTACATAAAACAGCTGGGGTTGATTTAATATTCTCTGTGCTAAATCCAAAACAGCATACAGAATTTAAAATTCAGAGTGTGCTTTTCACTTCAGGTTGCCTTAGGAATTGCACAGACTGTGCCATGGAGTCTGCCCGCTAACTAAGATAGACCTTCTAGCTCTTCCTGCTTTGCACAAAGGGGATCCCTGAGTGCTATTCACAGCTTCAGTAGCACAGGCTGTCTCCTGCTGAGCGTAGGAAAGTTCCTGTTTCAGGCAGCAGAGGCCAGTAACACGACTCGCTGGTGTGAATCACTTTGCAATCTTTTCCTAGCCCATACTGTCTTTTTTTCATATCTTACTTTTATTCTGGGCTGTGGGGATAGCCACAGCTCAAGCATCTCTCTTCTACAATTTGTATTCCCTTCATCTGCCCTCCACTTGGGTATCCTCCATGGTGGTGGCCAGACAGGATGTCGTGTCAGCTGTGGCTCCCTGTCTTCTGAGATTTGGCCTAAGTGCAAAGAGCTGACTCAACACCTGCTCCGGGTTTAAAGGGGCCGAAGTCTACTTTATACAACATGTGGTGCAAGATTTTAACCCCCGAAATGCTGTTCCTCTGTGGATTGCCTTGCAAAATCACAACTTGTTTCTCACAAGCATTGTTGCTGAAAGGAATATGAGGGGTAGCAGCGTGTATGGACTGACCTCCCCCGGAATACCGCTTAGCTGATAGTTCCTGCCGTGGTATCACTGCCTGTGGGAAAGTCATGTGCACTGCTTTTTAGCATTCTTCTAGAAGTTGTTTAGAAACTGCTGGAGAAAACAAACATCTTTTCCACCATTTCATTTTGATAAGAAAATACTACAGAATGAATGCTTTATAACATCATCCCAGGAATGTACTCAGTTTCTAACAGCTCTTAACATAACCTGCCAAATCCAGTGGCAGGATGAGTTTGTGGTATAAAATTTCTTCTCCCATTTTTCATTTTTAGCCTGAGTCTTTCTTGGTTAGAGCTTAGGAGACACTATTCCATTTCCTTCCACACCTCTTTCTTAGTTATACTAGACCAGCGTTTTGGTTTTCAGTAAATTGTATGTGATCATCTAGTGTGGAAGAGGGAATTTACACAGCGAGATGCATGATTACTGGTTGAAATATCCATGAATTTCCATTCAGATGTGACTACTGTAACCAAAAAGATTGACCTTCAGCTGATTCAAACACATTAAAGTCGTGGAGATGCCTCCATACCAAGCTAAACAACATGGGCTGGAATTATGGTATAGGAAATCCATTTGTGATCACACAGATCTTCTAAGTAATGTAAACCTATGGAAATTAAGGCTTGAAGAGACTTTTGGTATGTAGAAATAAGTAAGTACTAGTTATAAATGAACCATTCTTGCTAGGTATTTAGGTGCTTGTAAGAAGTTGGGTCATGATGGATGTTCTACCAGCTGCCCACAGAATCTGTTCCAGTGTTTTTGCCTCTAGGTATCATCTTGAAGCGTGTTTCCCAAGATGGACAAGTATGGGACAAAGTATCCATCAGAGGCCTTAATGAGTACTGAGTAAAGTGAAAGGTTTATTTTACGTATCTCACAGCACTTCTGTTTATACACCTCTGTATGTTTGCTTTTTTCACAAGAGTTTGGCTGTGTTGACTCATGTTCAGTTTGTGATCCACTCTAACCCCAGGTCCTTTTATACTGGACTGCTGGGTAGCTGCTACTTTTCCTGTGTTTGTGCAGTGTACTATACCTTAAAAGGACAAATATTAACCTTACTTTGTTTTCTAATTATTTTAGACATTTTTTCTTTACTTGCCTACACTACTTTGGCTTTTCTTCTTGACCTCTGAAGTTGTCAGATGTGTTCCCTGCCCCTTTCCCCCCCAAGTATGCAATTTAAAATTACCATTTGTGTCTATTTATAGCTGTATATTTGTATGGTAGAATAATGTCTGTGTCCACAGAAAATGATTTGATACAAGTTTTCATAGTGATATTAGCAATTACATGTCATCTTCAGCTGGTCTCCTGCACATCCATTTTTTTGTCCAAAGTTTGCTGAGCTTACTTATGCAAATTGCCTGTAAGAAGCATTATATCTTCCTATAAGTTAAGTGATATCCACATTTCACCCTCTCTGAGCCTGTTAAACCTGTCACAGTAGACAAGATCAGTTTGATGCAATCTGCTCTTAACAAGTCTGGCTCTGTTACTTATCAACCTATCATCTTCTAAAAATAGTTCATTTGTTCCAATATATTTTTCCAGGAATTGCAATTAGACCAATGTGCTTTTTCTCTTTCGGCACTTTTGCTTTATTTTTTTATTTCTTTCCTGATTTTTTTTTTCTATTCTCTAGATTTCTGGAACCTCCCGATTCCATAGCTTTCCATGATAATTAGTAGTGGTTCAGAGATAGCTTCATCTGGCCAAATACTTCACAGACTGTATTAAGAGTCAGCTAACTGAAAATATAGATATGATTTTAAGTAAATGGCCCCTCCTGTTCCTTCTCCCTCCCCCCCAAATCAAGTTCTTGATCCTTTATTATGTTTGGGGTTTTTTTTACTGACATAATTAAATATTAAGCATTTCTTCATTTGTTGGCTTACTGCTTTAAGGAAGCTGTTACTGCTTTCATTGACATTTACAAATAAGGAAGTTCTATTTCTACCTTAACTACCAACAAGCTTGAATCTTTTTTGTGTCTTTGTGCTCAGACTTGTGATTCTTCCTTTACACAATTTTCTGTCTTGTGGAATCCTGGAGACTAAGCCAAACTGGCTTTCAGTAAACTCAGTACAGATTGAACAGGTCAAATGTGAGTATTTTTCCAGATCTAGATTTATTCCCATAGTTCCTCTGAAACTTTTCCAAACTTTAATCATCTCAAATCTAAATTCACTGAATAAATGTCAAGCATATGCTATATTAACTAAATCTGGGCAAGGCTTCTAAATTACTTGACTTGCACCACTTCTGGTTACTGCGGTTACCACGTAGCAAGAAGGATGTACATGTGATTGCAGTGGAAACTGATCCTATGGCCTGAGTGATGTCAAAACCACAGCAATGTCAAGATGGGAGAGTGAACAGTGACACAGCTGGATGTATCTGCACCATCCTTACCAGGCCAAGTCTCAGGCACTGCCCTTTTTCCTCCTGTGACCTATCCATCCATTGTCTCCAATTTGTAGCATACTTTTGCAGTCTGTACCAAAGTGACCTTTATTATGTTTCTCTCCCTTACAGCCATAAGCTGCATCTCAGAGTTTTTTGATTCATATAAACCCCTTCTAGGAATCTATTTATAGACTCTCTCCTTCCTTGACAACTTGCCTTTACATGGAGAGGCAGAAAGGCGGGAATATAAAAGGTCTGCAAGGTGAGAATGAGGATTTACAGGTTTTTTGTGAAGTGCATGAGCCAGCTCCAAACCTACTATAGTGAGGCAGCAAAATTAACCTGCTAAGTGAACATTAAACAAAGTTATCAGAGCATAGCTCAGTTGCTGTGAGGGCTCAGTATCGTCAGTGGATAAGGAGTTGAGGTCCCATTTAAAAGTTTTGTCACAGGCTTATCAGCACAAAAGGATGAATACATTGCTTTTGGCAAATTGATTTTTAGCAGAAGAGATCAGAGCTTTAAAATGGAATTTTGGAGGTTCATGATGAATTGAGAACAAGGGCCAAACTGTCTTCACTCAGTGGATTTCAGCTCAATAACTAACACTTTCTTTTATATATACATATATATTTATATTTATTATATATATATATGTACAATGTTCCCATTTAGGGTATTTGTTAAATTGAACTCCTAGAAGGGCTTACCATTCATTTAGGATGTCCAGAAGGTAGTGGGATGAAGTAAAAATGTGATCCCATTTGGGGAAGATGAGTAAGTGCTGTAGTCTATTTGCTGTTGAAAAACACTTAATGCAAAACCACAGAACAGTTTAACAAATTATATTGTTTCTCCATAATGGTGGTTACTTCGTCAGCCCTTCACCTTTATTCTGCATTAGTGTCTAGTAATTCTGCTTTTTGCCTGGAGCCAGGTCACCAGCTGGTGTAAATTAGCCTAGCACTAATGAAGTTTATGAAGTTTTGTCAGATGTCTGCAAGTGAAGGGTCACTTTTTGTTTAACCAAATGAATCCTTCTTGGACCTGAAGTCATCTGGCTGTCTGCATGTATCTTGCCATTCACTGTTCAGTTCTAGGACACCCTTTCTGAAGCAGCCACCTGTGAGGTTTTTCCCCCGCTTAGGATACTTCTCGTCCAAATCAGATACTTTCATTTTCTAGCCCACAAATGCAGACTTCCAGAGAACAGAACACTGGTTTAAATACAGCTGTTAGTTCTGGTTGCCTCGCAGTATACTCACTCTGTCTG
>JAYRBT010000114.1:84790531-84823412 GCA_036023395.1 Myiotriccus ornatus
TAAATTAGCCTAGCACTAATGAAGTTTATGAAGTTTTGTCAGATGTCTGCAAGTGAAGGGTCACTTTTTGTTTAACCGAATGAATCCTTCTTGGACCTGAAGTCATCTGGCTGTCTGCATGTATCTTGCCATTCACTGTTCAGTTCTAGGACACGCTTTCTGAAGCAGCCACCTGTGAGGTTTTTCCCCCGCTTAGGATACTTCTGGTCCAAATCAGATACTTTCATTTTCTAGCCCACAAATGGAGACTTCCAGAGAACAGAACACTGGTTTAAATACAGCTGTTAGTTCTGGTTGCCTCGCAGTATACTCACTCTGTCTGATACTAAACCTTCAGTATCACAACTCATTCCATATAAATGAGCTTCCTTGTGCTGTGGATAAATGTGGTTTGAAAAGATTGTCCAAAGGATTTTTTTTTTTTAAGCAGGCTATCCTTTAAGCTTTAGTCCTTCACCTTTCACCTGTTGTAAATGCTGTAACTGGAACAGCAGTGCTTCCCAGAGGAAACTTGTCTTAGGGGAAACAGTGACTTTTTAAGAGGCCCATGTTAAGTTATTCAGGAGACTCTGAAATTGTAACTGCTTGTTCATCCCAGTGATACTCTCAACAGTTTTGAAGGCAACGCTCTTATTCATAGCTAGGCTTCGCGAACGAAGATATACCTCCTACTCTAAGACCTTCTTTTGTGAATCAATAAGCAAGGTCAGCTATGAGATCAGATGAGGTTGCTGAGGACTTTATTCAATCTAAGTCTTAAACTTCCAAGGATGGAAGGGTTTAATTTGTGCTGTCTACTAAGACAGTAATTTAAAGTGTATTTACTGTTATTTCTTTCTTTTATCAAGCAATTTCATTTATATAAAAGTGCACTTACTTGTACAGAGCTAAATAACTTTCAAAAGTAGCTTTTTTTCAAGTACCTCACCCTCTTCAGCTAAATTTTTTTTAAAGAAGGTTTTCTGTCATATATTAATAACACCATTATTCTATTAATTGAATGTTTATTTAATAAACAGAAGATTGTAAAATCTGGTAGTCAGAGTTAAGATCATGTAGAGAAAAAGATTTCATAAAAAATGTAGATGCTTTTTATTTCTGTTAAGAATCAGTGCATTAAAGAACACATACATGGAAGTAAAGCTGTGTGATCAAGCTATAGTTTTTATGTTGAACTTTGGACAAATGTACATACCATGATAATTGTAATGTAGGAAATAGACAGCATTTCACAATAAATATGAGGCTAATAGTTTTACAAAACAGTGCCGTGTATCAGAATCTGGTTTTGCTAATCACTAATTACTTATTGGTAACTTTGGACTGCTTTTCATCATACTTTCTGCAAGTGCCCTCAAGAAATCTTAGTGCCTCTTTCATATACAGTGAGGCTGATTTAACTGTATTTATCAAATCTGTGTTTAAAGTCTTGTGCTTATGAAGTCTGTTTGCTTACACTCCTGAATGACCTTGGTCATTGCAGTTAAAATTGTTGTATAAGTGGCAGTTACCTTCATCTTCGCACAGGAGTCTGACCAAAAAAGATGCCATTCCCACACATATAGAGAGTTGAAATTCTTCAGAGATGCTCAGTGAGCACCTTTTAT
This sequence comes from Myiotriccus ornatus, assembly GCA_036023395.1. Taxonomy (NCBI): domain Eukaryota; kingdom Metazoa; phylum Chordata; class Aves; order Passeriformes; family Tyrannidae; genus Myiotriccus; species Myiotriccus ornatus. The sequence continues at coordinate 84,792,139 of JAYRBT010000114.1, forward strand.
TTCCTAGCGTGATTTCACTGGCTGTGACTGTGTTCTAAGCTTATAGCACATTCTGTATGCACTGGAGCCACATGCTAAAATGAAAGTAATGCTGCAGTAGCTACTGTGTAACACTTATGTTTTAAAGCTACGATATCTGGCTTAGGTATACTGACAGCATAACATTCATGTTAATATAATTTGATCTGAGATTCAAAACCCTTTTAAAATTGTGGCTCCTGTACAGGTTCTGTGTGCTTTTACACTGGAGACACATGTGGGATTTGGACATTTCAGTTTAGCATATGCTCACCAGTAGTTAAAGGAGAATGAGTAATTTTTGGCCACAAAGTCCTCCTATTTCTGAAGTCAGTCTGGACTGAATAAGCACTGTTCCACAGCCTGAAAGACCTTGACTTCTTGAAATCTCTTATCTGTTTCTTTCTAAATGTTTCGTATTGAAGAGACTGTTTTGCCAAATGAATAAAATCTAAAATTTTAACAGGCTGTTTGCATATAGGATTTAGTCCAGGGTATGCCTATTTGTGTTAGCTGAGAGGATTCTTCAGAATGCATTTCCACTGAATTATGTGAGGCTACTTGTATATCTGAAGGTTCCCAGCTGTATAAATATTTGTGAGATTGATAATAGGAATGTTCTGCTAATAGAATGGACAAGGAGAGATACACTACTTGTTGAGAGAATAAAAACATACACTGGTGAGATAAAAGAGAAAATAATAAAATTCATTTTAAAACTCAGTTAAAGAAATGGAGGGGGAAAAACTCCTGTAAACTTGAACTAGGGCCATGGTTAAAAATTTGTACTCCAAATTCAGCTTTCATAGCTTTCAGCTATGTACATACCACAAAAATTGCTCTCTTAAGAAATACCTGGTTCAAAAGCCTTTACTTATGAAATAGTCTTCTAAAAAACCACTCTCTTAAGAAATGTGTAGCTGAGTATGGACCATATAAGAAATTAGTAACATATTTCCTTTCTTCTCTCCCTGCTGAGGCACAAATAATTGAATACATTTGGGAAGTCTTAAAACTACCTTTTTATGAGAATGGATTCTTTGACAGATCCATCCCTCAAAAATCCCCCCCACTGAAATACACATTTTAGAAGCTAACTTCAAACCATCTTGAAGAATAAAACTTTTTAGCTGTGTTTACAAACAGTGTTTGCTTTACAGGAGACCCAAAAAGTGCTGCTTAGTTTTCTTACCATATATTACCCTTTGGTCTTCAACCTGAGCCACTAAATCACTTCACAATAATGAATTTCCATTTCCAGAAAGTGATCCATCTCCCTGTTACTGTGTCTTCATATGCAATGTATTCACTAATAAATGGCCCTAAAGGTTAGTTTTCAGGAAAGCTGAACCATCTCTATCTCCCCTCCACTCCCCCCACTCATCTCTACCTAAAACCATAGGAAGGGATAATAACTTGATTACTTTATTCCTTTTCTAAAAATCAGTGTTTATTGATGTCAGAACCTATTTGCAGGTTTACTCTGAAACTGGTTATTTGTGTAAAAGATGTGTTCTAAACTCAGCATCTTCTCTAGTTATATCTCTCAAATTTATTTTTTACTTAATGCACCATTTTTACCTTTCATGTGGAAAAGTGGCAGATGTCATGGAAACACTTCAATTCCATATCAAACCATGTAACACTGAATTTACCGCTCACTAGTGAATTTGATGCTGGGCTTATCTCAGCTAGAGAAACTTTGAGTCAAGTGAAACTGTAGATGTGTAGAAAGGTGTTGAAAATGAAAAGCATGAGGTGCTTTTATTATTAGTTTGTTATGTTGTTCTTTTTTGTTTGTTTTCGAACAAGAACCTATTTCCATGCTTTACAACTCCAACCTGAGGCACATACAAACAAACGAATAGGATTATAGTTGTCTATAGGTAAGTAACTATTGCTGACAGGCATGTAATGTAGCTGAATAAGAAAACTGATTGTGTAGCTTGCATGCTTTGCAGATAGTTGAAAAATAATAAAGACGTAGTTCAGCTTCTCAGATTAATTCGTCTTGAATAGGTATAGGAGATGTTGCATATTTAATGGATTTTCTTACATCAGTTAGGAGCAAGAAAACCAGAGAACAATCCACTGCAATCACTGCCTTTATTTCTGGTGTTGAGATCTGTTTTGTGACTCCCCATTACCTTGATTCCAAAAGTGATTTGCTACGGCTGACGGTTTTGTCATGAGAAAATACACTATAGGAGCACTTCTCCTCGCAGTCTGGGTTTCTTGTACAGAAGCCCCATGGCCTGAGTGCTTATCAATTGTGATTAATACATTTTCACTTCAGATGCATCATTGCTGGAAGTGCGTCCGCCTTGATTAGTATTTCTGTGCCAAAGTTTTCTGAGCCGAGTCAACTTTTGTTCTCAAATGGTACAACAAAGACAGAAAAAGCTTGGGTTTTTTTTTTTTTTTTTTTCTTGGTAAGCCGAACGTTTTCTTATACTGGTGTAATAAGCTTCCTGAAATTCCTGCTCTTCCCCTCCTTCCCCACCTCCGTTTCTGGGACACGTCCAACGTAATGGGCTGTGGGGGGGGGTCTCTCACGCCGTGATGTTTAGCCGACATTTGTTACCTGCCTGTCAGGGTAACTCACTGAACGTTTCTTATCTCGCTGATTGCGTTGTGTCCCTAAGGAGGGGCACCCTGAATTCACCGGGAGCTGTTCCCCGGGGACTTCCCTCAGCCGCAGCGGCCCCCTCGGGACGAGCCAGGACGGCGGGCCTGACGCTCCGGCCGGTGCCCGGGCCCGCCGTACCGCTGGGCCCTGCAGGGGGGCCGGGCCCGCTCGCTCCTGCCCCGCTTCTCCGGGCCGCTCCCGCCCGCCCGCCACCCCCGCGCGGGAGGGGGCGCCGCTCCCCTCCCCGCCGCAGCCCCTCGGAGCAGCACGGCCCGGGCCGGCGGCAGATGCCCCGCGGGAAGCGGGGCCGGTCCCGCAGAGCCCACAGCGCGGCGGGCGGGGGCGCTCCGTGCCCGGGCGGGGCCGCGGGGCCGCCGGGAGCGGTGACGTGTCCCCAGGCCCCGCCCCCTGCCCGAGGTATATAATGGGCGGCGCTCACGCCGTCGGTCTTTTCGCTCCGGGTTTGCCGACGCCCAGTAGGTAGGGCGCGTCCGCCGGCACGGGCCGGGGAGGGCCGCGCCGCGCTCCCCCCGCGGGCCCGGCGAGCGCTGAGCCCCGGGCGTGGTGAGGGCCGAGGGGGGGAGGGAGTAGGGGTCGGAGGTGCATGGGGGGAGCCGGCCAGGGGGGTGAGCAGAAGGGCGCGGGGCGGCGAGATGGCGGCGCGTCGTTCTCCTCGATTCCCACTCGGACATCCCGCTTCTGCGGGCTGGGGTCCGGGGGCGGCGTGTCCGTGCGGGTGTGGGGCGGGAGGCGCGCGGCACCTCCCGCAGTGCCCCGGGAAGGGGGGCCCGGGCCGCGCGGGTGGGTGCGGGGGCCGTCGGGGGGCGGCGGGCCGGGGCACGAGTGAAAAGATGGCCGCTCGACTTCCCCGCCCGCCGCCAGCGCCACAAAATGGAGGACGCGGCGGCCCGGGCGGGGTGAGTCACACAAAGGAGCGGGGCGGCCCCGCCCTCCGCGCTGCCCGCCGGGCCCGCTCGCAGCCGCCCCGCGGCCCGGCCGCCGCCGGGGTAACTCGAGCCCGGGGAGGGGGCGATGTGAGGGGCGCTCCGAGGGGGCCCCGGCCCGCCCGCCTCGCTCCTCCCCTCCCCCGGCGGGGCGGAGCCGCCATTCTGGCCGGACCCGACCGCCCCGCATGTGGCGCCGCCATCGCTGCCCCTCGGGACCGAACTGTAACCAGCTTTCTTCTGCGGAACTTCTAGGTGTCAATTCTCTCTTGCCGAAAGAAAGAACTAAACTACATCCGAAATGGGAAAGGAGAAGACCCACATCAACATCGTCGTCATCGGCCACGTCGATTCTGGCAAGTCCACCACCACCGGTCACCTCATCTACAAATGCGGGGGCATCGACAAGAGAACCATCGAGAAGTTCGAGAAGGAAGCGGCTGAGGTGCGTGGGCCTGTGGGCTGGCTCCGAGCAAAATTTCGGGGTGCAGGAATGAGCAGAGAGACCCCTAGTTGCAAAGCGAGGTTGCAGAGTGCTTGGTGGCCACGAGGAGGCGGTCTGGCCGGGGCTGCCCTGGTAGCTGAACAAGTGGCTCAGTGTTGCGTGGCCACAGGGCGGCAGCTGGGTTGCAGTTGTCGCCGAGGTTGAACAAGTGTTTAAGTGTTCAGTCCTCCGTTGTGTTAGCTGGGAGAGGCTGCAATTGTGGAGCGTAGAGCAAGGGAAGGGAAAGGTGGTCTAAAGCTACATCTGGACAGTTACATCTGGAAGTTGGGTGGAGTTGCCCGGTTCAGTCTGTTCATACATGTAGCAAAGAATGGAATTAAAAGGAGTTGCTCTATTAAGGTCTAACTTGAAAATCAGGAAGTTTCACTGATTATGTTTTCTGTGTAATAACAGCATAGATTTTAATAACACTACAGAACAAAAATTTGGCAGCTCTTGAGGCAGAATGGCACTTAAAATACTGATTATCACAAGGATTGCATTAGTGAGAGAACTTAAGTTTGTAAAGGACACTTGATAGTAGAACTCAGCTCAGGAGCTCTATCGTAAAGATGTGTTAGCACAGTTAACAAGCTGTCAGTGGGGCTAGAGTGTCAACAGGTTCAATAAACAGAAAACAGTTGGCATCTCTCACTAGTAGTGCCAAGCAGATCTTATTGCTTGTTTCATGAACAGCAGTGTCCTCCAGTATTGAGTCCTTTACTCATTACTATTCTTAGATTTTGCTCTTTAGCCAGCGTCTAATAGTTGTGAAGTAAATGCAGATAAATAACTTACTGAAAAAAAAAAAGGGGGGAAAAAGTAAACTGGGTTTTCTTCTAACCATAGATGGGCAAAGGTTCCTTCAAATATGCCTGGGTCTTGGACAAGCTGAAGGCTGAACGTGAGCGTGGTATTACTATTGATATTTCCCTTTGGAAATTCGAAACAAGCAAATACTACGTCACCATCATTGATGCTCCTGGACACAGAGACTTCATTAAGAACATGATTACTGGAACTTCTCAGGTATGTAAATAAAACCAAGGATTTGGGGAGTTCAGGAACGTTGTTCCTTAGTTGGTTAGGGGGGTTCCTGTAATATGTTGACAAATGCACAAGCATTGTAATTAATGTTTTGGTTTTGTGGGGTTTTTTCTTTTCAAAGGCTGACTGTGCTGTCCTGATTGTTGCTGCTGGTGTTGGTGAATTTGAGGCTGGTATTTCAAAGAACGGGCAGACCCGTGAGCATGCTCTTCTGGCCTACACCCTGGGTGTAAAACAGCTGATTGTTGGTGTCAACAAGATGGATTCCACTGAGCCACCTTACAGCCAGAAGAGATACGAAGAGATTGTCAAAGAAGTCAGCACTTACATCAAGAAAATTGGCTACAACCCAGACACTGTAGCTTTTGTGCCAATTTCTGGTTGGAACGGCGACAACATGTTGGAGCCTAGCTCTAATGTAGGTTTGACATTTGTTGCTTTTAAGATATGAATCCAGGAGGATTATTGAGATAAATTATGGAATTATAAAATGCACATGCTTTTTAATAGTTTTGTTTGGAAGTGACAAGATCCAAAATCAAATCCTAAGATTTAAAAATTACTAACTCTGCTACAGAGTCAGGTATTAAGAGAATACTGAGATATACCACTTAGTCTTCTTCAGCCTCATAGTGTTAATTTGGCAGTCATTTTACACCTGGGCTTGTTTTTGTTACAGATGCCCTGGTTCAAGGGCTGGAAGATTACCCGAAAGGACGGCAGTGCCAGCGGAACCACCCTCCTTGAAGCCTTGGACTGTATCCTGCCACCAACTCGTCCAACTGACAAACCTCTGCGTCTGCCTCTTCAGGATGTCTACAAAATCGGCGGTATGTGTTCTCTATAATGCTCCTCACTTGACCACAGGAGCTGATGTGTGGGCCAGAAATGCAGGCATTTGCCCAAGAACTGTTTTCTTCAAGTCAGAACTACATATTTGTATCAAGTATTTTTTTCCCATAAGGGCATATATTCATTAAGCTGAATTACTGATGTTGGTTTTCTTTCACAGGCATTGGTACTGTACCAGTTGGCCGTGTGGAAACTGGTGTTCTGAAGCCTGGCATGGTGGTTACATTTGCCCCTGTCAACGTAACAACTGAGGTGAAATCTGTTGAGATGCACCACGAAGCTCTGAGTGAAGCTCTGCCTGGTGATAACGTTGGCTTCAATGTTAAGAACGTGTCTGTGAAAGACGTTCGCCGTGGCAATGTTGCTGGTGACAGCAAGAACGATCCTCCAATGGAAGCTGCTGGCTTCACCGCACAGGTATTTTTTGCAGCTGTTTGAGGATGTTTAAAATGTAGCTTTGTATTCTGAAATAAGAGTTGTTTTTTCTTCAGTTGTAGGCTAAGCTATTAAGTGACATAGGTTTCTGTTCTAAGATGCTTTTGCTTGAAGCAAATCTCATTAATTTCCTTGGCTTTGTAAGACACATCGGTGTTCAAAATTATCTTGATGCTAACTTGTCTTTCTTGGTTTCCTAGGTCATTATCCTGAACCACCCTGGCCAAATTAGCGCTGGCTATGCCCCTGTGCTGGATTGCCATACTGCTCACATTGCGTGCAAATTTGCTGAGCTCAAAGAGAAAATTGATCGTCGTTCCGGCAAAAAGCTGGAGGATGGCCCCAAGTTTCTGAAATCTGGAGATGCTGCTATCGTTGATATGATCCCTGGCAAACCCATGTGTGTTGAGAGCTTCTCTGATTATCCTCCTCTTGGTAAGGCATCTTCTAAAGTGTGTTAATACTGATCTCTAGAAATGACACTCCTTGATTTCAAGTATTGGGATGCACTGTGTTTTGTGAAATGCTGTTAAAAGCTTTGACTTGAAACTTTGAAGTGGAACCAAAGCATCAGTGGTACACAGATACTCTGCAGAGGGTGATGTCTCTGTCCCAGTCTGGTCCCAGAGCAGCATTTTCCCACTTATCCCAAGCTGTGTCTTGCTGCTGTGGGTTTTCCACTGTGAGTTCTGTAGCTCCAGACAAAAGTCATAAGACATGTTTTTGTTTTCAGGTCGTTTTGCCGTACGCGACATGAGGCAGACGGTCGCTGTTGGTGTCATCAAGGCAGTTGACAAGAAGGCTGGAGGAGCTGGCAAGGTCACAAAGTCTGCCCAGAAGGCCCAGAAGGCTAAATGAAAATTCTGTACAGCAGCTGCCACCTCAGTCTTAATCAGTGGTGGAAGAACGGTCTCAGAACTGTTTGTCTCAATTGGCCATTTAAGTTTAATAGTGAAAGACTGGTTAATGATTACAATGCATCGTAAAAGCTTCAGAAGGAAAGGAATGTTTGTGGACCATTTGTTTCGTGGCAGTTTAAGTTATTAGTCTTTAAAATTGGTAAATTTTTTAAAATGGAAACTTGAGACCAAAAATCTGTCACAGAATTTGAGACCATTAAAACAGAAGTTCAATGCTACGTCTCTGTGTTCTTTGGGTTAATATTAAGTTTATGGCAAAACCTATATCTAGACCTGGTGGGATCAGAAAGGATCATTGTTACTTTAGTAGGCTCAGAAGTCGCAAAGCAAATACTCAAATTATCTGTTCCTGAAGAGCAGAGCAAGATTCAGCTCCAGGTTTACTATTTTTAACTGATCTAAGCCTTAAAAAATACTTTCCTGGTGCTTGCTTTGTGACTGATTTTTAGATTATGTAGCACAAATACCAGGCAACAGCTACAGTATTTTGGTGCATTCTGTGATGCATTGAGTAGACAAAGTCTTCTTTATATTGGGAAGAAGAAATAGTGTGAACAAAAACACATATAACATTAAAAAGGCATGAAGAAAGAATCCAGTGTTGGGCCCATAAGTTTTGTACATGGATTTATCTAATTGCAAGCAGAAACTTTTCTGGGGAACTGATTACCTGTTGTAGCTCTTTTAAGATAAAACACTTATACATAAATGATTTTTCTAAAATAGAGTAAGACATTCAATAGCCAAATTTAAAAATTAAACTTATGTTTAGAATTACACTTGGGTGCAATCTGAGTGATCCACCTTTGTAGCCTGCACCAAACACGGTGGGACAGTGTACCTGTTCTCTTCAACAATGGGTTGAAGACTTGGATCGAACAGTTAAAGTGGACTTTATTACCTAGTCCAAAAGATTACTATTAATCACTAGATAAATAATCCCAAGTAGCCCAAACATTTTGGGCTATAAAACATACCAGCTGTAATAATTGGGACTTCAAGCATAGAAGGCTTGCTTTGAACTGGTAAATGGAGACAAGCAGTTAATGGATAATCAGACCTGACTTTGCATAATGACACAGCTGTTTTACTAACCTTTCACATGATTTCCCCACAGCATCCCCACATAAGGTCAAAAAGAATTAACTATCTTTGAGGGACTATTGTTCCATTACACCAGTATGTTTGTTCTGCCTGTAATGGCTGTATTCTCTCAGTTTTCCTTTCCTTCTCTGGCTGTGTGCTTGCTCTGCAGGAATTTGTGTCTGTACTGCTTGGATAGACCTGAACTGCTGTTACTTATTTTCGTGTTCTGTTTGCTCTGGTTGGATATTTTCTCCTTTTCTGCTCACCTTCTGTGTCTTAACTACAGCAAAGCCTTGGTGCATTACACACAATGTTTGAAGGTACAGATGTGCCAAATACAGTGGAAGCAAGGGCTAGAGGGCTTCATAGCACAACAGGGCTATGGAATTCAGCAGCAAAGGACTCTCATTGTGCTGCTGAAGTGCTGCTTCTACAGGGTTTTAGTGTCCCCAAGGCAACAGGAAGTACATAACTTCAATATGGAGGCAGGCATACTGTTGCCATAATAAAGCTCAAAGTATCTGGCCAAATCTTTGCATGCTTTTCAGTTAAACCGCTGACTTTTTTCCAAGAGACTTTGGTCAAACTGGTTGAGCAAAGTTCCAATTTGGTTGAAAAGCAAAGCGGCTTTGGCACAAGCTGCCTTCACAGAGCAGCTCTGTGTGCGTTAGATTTCTTTCGCATTCTTTTGTAGGTGCAGGATGTTTGGTTTGGCCACCGTGGCCTGGATACGCAACACCCTGTCTGCAGTGGTGGATGTGCACCCCTGCCTCTGTGCACGTTGCACAGGGTTGTTGTGTGGTAGGCAGCTGATCCAAATCCTTGGGGCAAAATCAGGTGTGATGTGTGCTCAGGCCTGATCCCAAGCAGCAGAAGGGAGACGTTGCAGTGCTGTGGTTGCAAGAGGCACCCCTCACTTCTGGTCAGCTGTGCACAGATCAGAGCAACTGCAAAAGCTGCTGGAAAGGTCGTTCAAGGGGAAACGGCCCATGGTGAGCAGGGGGAAGAGCTGCGTAGTTAGGGGCAGAGGGAGTGGTTCTGCCTCTAGGAGGAAAAAAATCTTAAGCCTAGAGAACAGCCAGTATTGCATCCAACAACTTCACATTATGTGCAGTAAAAACACATTCGTGAACGCTGCCTGCCATGCTAGCAATTGCTTTCATGTATTAAAAACCTAAAACTTTACACATTCTGTTTTTTTTAATTTTAACTTTTATAGACCAGATTTGCTTTCTATGCACTAATGTAATCCCATCTCAGTCCTTTTATTAATCTTTGACTATCTGGGGAAATTGTTAGACTTTTGTAAACAAAACGGGAATAAAACTACTTTGATCAAACTTTTAATAAATGTTCATAGTTGAGAACTGTATTTGTCTTCTGACTGCTTATTTCTTTAAGCAACTTTCACAGCTGTCCTTTATTCTTTCCCCACTGTCCTGCAATGCTGATGGTGTTTATACAGAAGTATGAAAGCGTACTGCTCTGGTGAGGGAGCTAGCTATGAAGGCAGAAATCTGAGTGGCTGGAGTAGTGCATTTGTGTAATATATTTCAGTTTTGTTGCTGAAGGTGGCAGTGGGGAGCTGGAAGTTTAAAACAATTTCCTTTCTAGGTGATGATGCATGCTTTGGGAGTCTGGAGATCTCAGAGAGCTTTTAGTACACAGAAATACTCAAAAAACATGTTGGGTGAGGTATTCAGGGTCGGTTACAACAAAGGCTGGTTGGTCTGCGTAGGGAAATTGAGTAGTGCAGTCGTAGCTGCTGTAACCAAGTAACTTGTTCCTCAGTGTTGGTTCCCTAGGTGGATAGTTTAGGCTGGAATAAAATGGGCTCTGCTCAGGCTACTGCTCTGAGGCATTTTAATTATATCTCAGACCAACTTGTGCAAGGCTAGCAAATAGCGGATTTTACTGAAATTGCAGATTGAAGACTATTTCACATTCTGAATATAGTTGTCTCACTATATTTTGAAAAGTATTGATAAATTTTGACAAATCATTATTTCTCTAAATGCATATTTATATTCTAGATTTGCTTAACATAAAACTGTAGAAACAATCTTTGTCCTGTATGGGGCTATCCTTTTCCTCATTAGTGCTAAATGATTCGATATCTGCTTAAGAACAACATAAATTCAGTCTGGATCAAAAATAGAACCCACCTGGTTTTAACTTAACATTAGTTAAGTGTTTATGTAGAGCCTAGAGGGAGCCCGGGGGACAGAGGTGATGTGGGAGGGCGGATAAGGTTCTTGCCTCCCCAGCAACGTCCTGAGGTGCTCTAAGCAACTCTGAGGTCCTGCTCAAAGTGGCTGCTTCATCCGAAGCCCCTTTCTATGAGAACCTGCTTATCAAGGAGAGATCTGAAAAGGCTACACATCAGGAGGAAGAAGAGAGCACATGCGGTGCAAAAGAGATGAAGGAAACCTGCTGGATGGCAAAACTCTATTGGTTTCCAAAAAAGAAAGCTGAAGGTTTTTAGCCTTTTCTGAATGCTCTTAAATCCTTTCAGATTATTTCTGCATTGTAAGTCAATTACATAATTACCTACTTTTTTAAAAATCAGGTTACGTTCTCTGGCTGCCTGTCAATTATTCTTTAATCCTTTCATGTTTCAAATATTTACACAGCATAATTCAAATCTGCTAGCTTCTCTGCACTGAGATGACGACAGTTAACCATGTCTTTTCCTCGAAAGATGCTGAGTGAAGTACCGAGGAAACGTGGGGCTAAATCAGAGCTAACGTGATCGATGGTATCCAGCCTGGGGGTGGGGCGGATGGTGGGGCAGCAGCAGGGTGCACAAGGAGTGGCTGCCAAGGGGCTGTTCCCACGCTTAATAGCTCTGAATTTGTGCGGGTTTTGCTTATGTCTTCCTTAAAAACATCACAACAACAAAAAAACCCAAAACAAAACAGAATTTGAAGGTGCCTAAACATTCCCATGGGCTAAGTGCATGCTTTTAAGGATGCTGTAGCAGCAGGTTTGTGCTCTGTGTACTGAGGTGCTCGCTAGGGCTTTCTCCTGTCTCTTCTCAGGAAAGCAATTCAGGAACCTGGTCATGCTTCTGCAAGAGCATCTGCAAGCTCAGGCCTAGCACAAATACAGATCCGTGGGTTAATTTGCTATTGTTTTGCATTATATAGTCAATGGAAATAAGCAGAGCCAGCTCACCCCTAACTCGGGGCCCTGCCTGCCTTGCCAACAGCAATCACGGTCACTTTCTCCCTTTCAGCCCAGTAAAATCTGGATTATTTAACACAAAGGGGAAGAGCCACAGCAGAGCCTGTTTCCCCACCCCAGGTCCCTGTTCTGCAGGGCTCAGCACAGCACAGCCAGCTGGTGAAGCAGCTGACTCCAAACCTGCACACTTGCTGAAAGGCAAGATCAATGTTCCCTCCTGGGGGGCTTTGGTTGCAGGTTGGTCTGAAATTTAAAAGAAAGTTTCAGATTCTGCTTATCTGCAGCCACCTGGGCACATTTTAAGCAAAATGCCCATTTTTTCCTTTGATATATGCATATATATATACACACACAAGCAGATGTATATATTATATATAAAATATACCTATACATCGATATAAATTAATAAAATGCCTCTTTTTCTAATTATTCCAGTTGCCAGAATTCTTAAAAAACTGTAGTTCTTATTTTGAAGCTGAATTCTAAGCTAATTCCTTTCACGAAGTGAAACCCTCCCAAATGAACGAATATTTAGTTTTTTATAATTAGTTATTATTTATATATAATAAAATTGCTGTTATTTATTATTATTATAATAAATTTTTATTACTAAATATTTCATAGGTATTTAATAAATATTTAATTTTATAAGCTGGGATGTGGTTCTGCTAACAGGACATGGGTGTTTTGAAGAAAGAGGTGTAGGATTGTTGGTGTTGTCTCTGTAAAACAAATAGCCTTTCCCAGAGGAAAAAAAAAATGCAAATTAGTTATGTTTGCTCCTACTTGACTGTTTTTACTGTTAATAATAACTAATATTACCTAGCCTGATGCTAAAGCACTTTTATGGATGATAGTACCCTAATTCCTTGGAGAAGGAGGGAATGTATATACATGCACACAGATCGGGAGAAGAAAATCAAACCTGAACAAGAGCTGTGCTCTGCTGCAGTCACTTCCTTGTGAGACTAATTCCTGCGACTCGTTTCTGGGTACACATCTGCAGGACTCCTACACACGTGGCACAGCTGAGGAGAACTGAGATCACAGCCTGTGACGTGACTGCTCTGCACCTGGTACGCCACTTCCAGCTTGTGCCTGACTCCCCCCACTGTTGGCTAGCCCTGCTCTGGGGCAGTGTCACCAAACCAGCACGTGGCTGCCTGGTCAAAGTCTCCCGAGGTGCAGTGGGACAAGGACAAAACTTTGCTGGAGCGCCAGCTCAGCAGTACCAGCCACAGCAGCGTTTCCGCTTGTGACTCCAAAAATCCCATATGCTTGTGACATAGGCCACCTCCTGGCCATACACTGCAATTTTCGAGTAAACACACAGTAAATTGCCACCAAGGAAGCTAATCACTAGGCTGTGGTCAGCTCCCCTCTCTTCTTGCTGCTCTGTGAGGCACAGTGAGCTCATTTCCCACCTGGCTCTGTGCCTGCTCTTCAGTTAACCACATCAAGCGCTAAGTCACTTGGAACAAGAACCTCGTGTACTCATCAGTTCCCAGTGGTGCCTGAAAATGTACCTCCTGGGGCTTGTTCTGGAGCTGCAGCTGATGCTAGACAAGAATGCCTTCACCCTTCACTTATTCTGCCTCCTGGCTCTACCACAGCATGGGCCTTCGCTGAACCATGCTCCACTTGGGGAGCCCTTAGCACCCATTTGTAGCAGCTCTGCTGACCCACAGCAATCAAGCACCAACTCTCTAGGGACACAGATAGGGAAGATGAGGACAAGGACATGTTTGAGCCTTTTCATATCTGAGCACCCCAAGGAGATATCACAGGATGTCAAAGCATCTAGTCTTCAGTCTGCAAAGAGGTGAGCAAGGTGCAGCCTCCAGCTTTCAGGATAGAGGATTTGCCACTACTACACCCCTGGGCACAAAGGTCAAGGCCCAGGCACTGTGCATGGTGACCACACAATGGTGGTTATGGGGTCAGAGAGTCTCTGATGGGGATCCACATATGTCTCCTCCCTCAAGAGTTACACATGCAGGTTTAAACTTGCAAAGCAGTTTAGAAACAAAAGAGATAAAAGCAAATTTTGTTCCCTTACAGCATCACTGTTGTTAAAACAACACATCAAGAATCAATCTTTTTTTCTCTGCCCTTTATGTAAAAGCAATTGCATAGCAAGTCTCCCATCTCCCAGAGTAAAGCTCTGGGCACCACTAATTTTGGTCATAGGAGGGGAAAGACATCTTCTGACTCTCAGTAGCCCCATGAAGTCAAGGAAAGAGTTGGAAATAACACCCTGAAATGACTCTGAGCAGCACAGGCCATACTTTGGTGGGAAAGCACAGAGAACACCTCCTTAGTGGAAACAGCATCTCTGAGGGGATAGCAGATTCCCTCCCAGCATCCACTAAATGACATCCTGTCTCTGGGTGGACGAGCACAACCTGGGAGGTGTAGCCATCAAAGCTGATAACCCCTGAGCATCTAAAATCACTGCATGTGAAGATGATTGTTACTTAACAAAATGCAAGGGCAGTGAATGCCTAGGAGGCACATCTGTGCTTGCAGCAGCCAGCCAAGTGGGGGACTAAAGGAAATCCACATAGTTCAGCTACTGCAGCACCACTGCAAACACCTCAGCAGCATTAGGACCATCAGAGGCTGAGGTGGTGGCAGCTTTTAGTGTCTCCTAGCATAAAATGCCTTTCCATTTTTGTCTTGCTTTCATCTTCCAGGCAGACATAAAGGAAAAAAAGAAGGAACTGGTCACTCCTAGTACCATATGAAATGAAAACACAATAGGAAGGGAAGGCAACAGTTGTCTTAAAAATCTGGTACAAGACAGAATGATAGAGAGCTGAGCAAAAAGTGCTGATCACCAGGCCTGTGTTCTGCAGGAGGGAAAAGAAAGAGACTCACATATTGAAACAGGGAACATTCCTGGAGTCTGAGTTAGACCGCAGAAAGCATAGCTGCCTTCCATAAATTGAACTTAAGGCTTACAAGGTTGAAGTAAATCTTTGAGCCAACAAGGCTGGAAGGAAAACAGGCCACCGACAAAATAGGGCAGATCTATCTTAGCTTTTCTGAACCATTCTGACATTAACTGAGCTGCAGATCACGTGTCTAAAGTCCTTCTGCACAAGACAATGGCTGTGACAGGGAGATGCTTTCAGGCAGGCAGACGCCGCCCTAAACAAAGCTGTAAACTTTGCCCACTCTCCTGCTGCATGACTGGGTCTCTGTCAGCAAAAGGGATTTGCTCTGATTCCTTTCTCTGGCCAGGAAAGGAACCACTCACCCAGAACAAACAAGCCAGAGAAAAGTCGAGAATCGTAACTTCAAAATGACATAGATATATGGTTTATGGTTGGACTCAGTGATCTTAGGGCTATTTTAATACTTGTGAGATTCTATGACTTAACTGTAACAAAACATGTTTTCAAGCCTGTTTGCCCAGTCAATTCAGAGGATGTTCATAAATGAGACTAGCACCAGAAACCGCTGCATAACAGCAGGAACAGCTTGAATTAAGTATTTCTTGCTGTCAACTGACAACTGACTGACTAATTGATCCAATTGACTTAAATTTTGCTCAGATCCAAGTTATATTACTATCAGTCGCAGGACCAGTGCTGATGGGAAACCCCTGGGTCTGGCTCCCCTGGGCCCACAAGCAAGTCAGAGTGAGCTTCACACCTCCCGAGCTGAGGTTTCTGTGGCAGCTTCCCATCTTCCTCAGCACCCAACCTGCAGCAGCCTGTCTGAGCCAGCAGCCTCCACCAGCTCTGTAGCGGATCTTGCCCCACCTTGTGTGTGCGAACTGGGATCCAGTGAACTGTCAAGGCCCTACTGAAAGCTACGCGACAACCAAGTTCTTCAGTGAGTTTCAAGATAAGCTTTATTTATTTTGAAGGAGAAAAAACACCTGCAGGATACGATGTTTGCATTCAGTCAGTCTCCTACATAAGTTTATTCACATGGCACACACTTCCACAACCAAGTGTTTCCTCTTGGCTGACACCACACTGAGACAGCAGACTGTGCATAGTCACTGCACAACTATGAACACAAGTACTAAAGCCAATGGAACACGCTTTTCAACTCAAATGCTCTTGTGCTGCTACAGGTTCAGTGCAGTAACATTTCTTATTCATTTTATAAGAGCAAAACACTGTCCTTTACAAGATGCTTTAGAACAGATTTTGACTATCCATCACCTTCCAAAGGAGTGGAATTTTAAAAGCAGTTCTCCTGCCTCTTCATTTGCATCAGCAAAATCACAGGCTGCATTTACATTTCTAAGCATTTACTTTGTGCATTCATTGTCTTTGTTCTACTCCATGACCTCATGTTGAAGAGGACGTCAGTAACCCCACCACAGAACACAACCAGAACTGCTTTGGATCTGGCCAGCGTGGGTGTTATTTGTGACAAGGGTCACGAGAACAGGTGATCTTGCCACATAGTGGCAGGATCCATGCCACTCTCTAAAAAGGTGTTTTAACGAAGGTACTTTGTGTCTCCTCTTCAGAAAACTCAGCTGACATCTGTCTCTGTGAAGCTGCTTTCTCTGAGTACATTTTCCCTGGTAAGTACTTCCCAGACTGAGGTAAAGCTTTTGGCTTCTCTGTCTTCTGGTGACTGGTTTTCACAAACCTTAGTAGATTAACAATAGCAGCTGGTGTAATTCCAGGGATACGGCTGACTGCACCAATCTGCACATGGAAACACAATCGAATTAACCGAAAACAAACCTACACGTTGGAGCTAGTGAGAAATGAGATCAAAACCTGGGGGTATTCCTTTCCACAATTCTTTTCACTCCCCCATGTGCCTTGGGAAGACGGAAGGGATTTCACTGCTGCTCAACCTTGCTGTGGCTGAATATCTTACCGTCTGGGGACGGCTGGAATCCAGTTTCTCCCGCACTTCTGTTGAGAGTGATGCATCAATGGCAAAATAATCTATGTCCTCTGGCAGCTGGAGCGCTTCATCACGACGCACTTCTTCTATTTCCTGCTGCTGATTGACTACACACCACTCGTAAGCAGCTGTGATTATCAGGAAAACAAGAAACCAGACATAGATGTTCATGTGAAATACATCACTTGCAAGAATTCTTAGAAGCAGAATGAGCAATTCCATTGTGACAGTCCAAAGCTCCTAAGGAAGTTTCCAGCCTCACAGATTATAGAGCCTAATTTATATCACTACTTCGGAAGAAGTCACACTCTTCAATTTGTTACAGGAATTTCGGTACATGGGTTGTTTTTTCTACTCATGTCAGCAAAGGATGGTCAGTAGGGGCAGTTAAGGAGAAAAAAACCCCAGGAGTGAATACGAAGAACTGATTTCACTCCCCAGAGTGAAACACAGGTGCATGCAAAGGGCTGTGGCCTATGGTAAAAAGTACACACTCTGATCAGTGTTTCATTTCTCTAAGTAGCAACATGAAACACATAGGACAAATGGATTTGCACTCCCCTTACTGAACAAAACATACACAGATCACCACAAGACATTATAACTTTTGTACTCTACCTTCTATTTTCAATCTCTCTGCCAGTTGTCTCCATTGAGCAAGTTTGTCCAGATACTCTGGGATAGCTTTTGCCAGAACCTCCACACTGACATCCTGATATTGAAGGATGTCAAAAGCACTGTGGAGAAAGTATGGTAGAAAGGAGTCACTTTCCTAAGGCAGATTTACGATTGTTCCCAGCTCAAACTAACAAAGTTCTCAAGATAAGCCAGAACAATTGCAGAGCCAAGCTCAACTCATTACTATCTCCTGTCAGGACACAGAAGAGCTGTTAAACTCTTGAAGAGGGGCTCTTTATGAAAAATGACAACAAGATGGAAGGGACAAAGTAGGCACCAAGGGGAACCCTTCACAGACTGATTCAGCCAGAACAGAAAAGATAAGGTGAAGTAAAGGATGGGTAATGGAAACAATGGCCTTTTTTTATAAGCTACCATCTGACACCACCCTGAAATCAATTACTGCTTTAACAAGCCTTTAGCAAAGCAGCAACCCACTCTAAAACTGTCACCACTTAGTGACACTCTCTATAAGGGCATCAAGAACTCCTACCATGGGCCACAGAGCACCCCTTTGTTTTGGGAGCACATGTCGGCACCAAGGAAACATGGCACAGTAAAAACACTAACACAGCTTATTCTACAGTTATTCTACAGGCAAACATAAGATGTGTTTTCCCTGAAGGTGGTAAAGCTGGAATCTTGGAGTACTGATAGCTTCAGGAAACATGGACAAATGCTGTGAAACCACTAGCAAGATGTGCTAAAGCAAGCATAGGTCAGACCAGAAAGTTCCAGCTGTTAACCTTACCTGACAGGTGACCTGCGATTGCTACTGATGGGAACTTCTGGCAGTAACTGGGACCATTTGGATATGCTGAACTGAAGCGATTTTAGTGTTGCAATTCCATCCTCTAAAGCAGCTCTCATCTTAAGTGCTTGATCATATCGCTGCTGTGACACACACCCAGCTTCTTCAAAACCTGCAGAGACAGATGGTGTATGAGATAAAAGTCTACACAACCAGGCAGGGCTGCTCGCTGCAAGAGCCACCACAATCAAATACCTCTGTGGGTGAGCCTGGCATCAGCGTTGTCGGGCCGGAGGGACATGCGGAACTCCACACGGCTGGTGAACATCCGGTAGGGCTCGCTGGTGCCCAGAGTGGTGAGGTCATTGATCAGGACCCCAATGTAGCCTTCGGTGCGACTGACAACAAAAGGGGGCTTGCCATGAACACGCAGGCAGGCATTGATCCCAGCAATCACACCCTAGGCAGACAGAAAACAAACCAAACACATTTATCGGTCTCTTCTCAGCTAAAATATCAGCACATCTGCTTCCAAAGATTCACATGTCAAAACTGTACCCAGAAAAATGCAATAGTCTGAGCTAGTAATCCAGGCAGTGTCCTTCTTGTGACACTACGAGTGCCTGAAGGGATTCTTGGCCACTGCTGAAGTGTCCGGAGACAATTCCCATGTTTTCAATCATACCTGCTGCACAGTCTCCATGCTGAAAGACTTGACAGTGCTTTCAGTTACTTTTTTTACTGCAGTCTTAGTGACAGCACTGCAGATACTGGAAGTAAAAATATCTTGGGCAAGTCTGGAATCGGGGTAAGCAACAAAAGTAGGAATACCTCAGGAGCAAAAAATGGGCCTTGCAAGACTCTGTATCACAGACAGATGCCAAGGCAATATCCCCTTTCTGAGTGCTGACTACACACGGTCAGATTCACCCACCTGAGCTGCAGCTTCTTCATAGCCTGTCGTGCCATTTATCTGGCCTGCCAAGAAGAGGCGTTGAACAAGACGTGACTCCAGGGAAGCAGTCAGTTGACGGGGATCTAAAAAATCGTATTGCACCCCGTAGCCTATGACACACAATAAGACAGATGTTACAGGAGGGATTTTGAAGGTCAGCAAAGGCAACCAGTGGGGCAGGATGACTTAGCTTTTCAACTTTTATTTACGATTTCGAAACAACCGAGGAAAAGTCCCTGCAACCAAGAATTAGCTTTGTTTTGTATTTCCTTTGCTTTGCTATGTTCTAAACAAAATCTGGTTTTCACTAATGGTAAACAGTGTAACAAATAGATTTAAAACTATTCATCCCCCTCACCTGGCTGTATCATCTTGGCTTTTTCCAAGCCTGGGACGGATTTGATCACCTGTTCTTGGAGCTCAGGTGGCAGTGTCATGGACATGCCTTGGGGGTAAATGATGTTGGATTCCAAGCCTTCAGGCTCCAGCCAAACTTGATGCTGCCGGTTTGGGAAGCGCAGAACCTTTGATTCAAGAGAGGGACAATACCTGCAACAGTAAATGGCCATGAGCACCACCTGACATGGAGAAAAAGTAACTTTGCAAAAGCAAAGCAGGACATTCCCCCACGTCCAAACAGTTTGACACTTGCCCCCTTGAGAGCCTTGAGTGATGCCACACACTTACCGCGGGCCCCTTGTTGTCTCCCTTACGTGGTTGTTCAGGTGGAGGTTATCATAGATAATTTGCTGGGCTTTCAGGGTAGTGCGTGTCAGGTAACATGGTAGCTGACCTTCGGGCTGAAAGAGGCCAAAGCTCACTTTAAATTAATCCACTCTTAATCCACACTGTACTCTTATTGAACAACTCTGAGGATTTCCAATACCTTTTCCATGACAGCTGGCTCTCACTTCTTGGAGAGCTAAGTAGCGCTGTCATACCCACTGTACAGACAGAACACGAGCACAGAGCAGGAGCAACATGCCCAAAAGTAGACCGAGAACAGAACAGAACTTGGGAGCGCAGAATTCAAATTTTATTCCACATATGTAGTCCTAATTACAGGATGGATACTGCCATTAAAGCAACACATTATATCACAGCATTCAAACTGGCTACAGGAATTCAAAGCTCCGGAGTAAGAAGAAAAAGTGCTGACCCTACAACTAACAGCCAATAAAAGATTTTAGAGAAGGAAAAAAAAAAAAAAAGAAATCTCTTGGTAAAGAAAAAAAGATAAACATCTCAAAACTCTGCAATTAACATGACAAATTCAAAGTTTGGGGAAAAAGCCTACCGTGTAAAGTATTTGATTGATTTTTCTGAAAGGGTCACTACACTCACATTCAAAAAGTAATAACGTTGCACCTTAACTTCTTAAAAGCTTTCCTACACATACCAAGGACTTCAAGTGATAGTACTTTCACCCACATCCTGATTCTAATAAGTTATTGCAATTCCTATACGCTCTGCAGAAAATTAACTCCTGATAATTAACTCTGTGCTATTCAACTACATTATGTAAGAATTTTCCTTGGAAACAAAATTTCTTTGAAAATTGAGCTTTTTGTGCTTTTAAGTTACTTCTGAGTTCTGTGGACAACTCTATTCTTTCTCTTTCTTAGTCAATATTATTAATGATCTCTAATTTCAACATTTTAACCTTATTTTAAAGCTAAGGTAAGAAGCAAGACATTATAAATCTCCAGAATACAGGTATAATAACAGATGTATTTTGTAAATCACCCATGTAACCAGCACATGAAGAATACTAGTATCAGTATCCCATTTCATGCAACTCTGACTCTAGAAGTAAAAAAAGTTTGGTTCTCAAGTTGAGAAGACAGAGTAAGAAGGTACTTGTTTTCAAAAGAAAACAAGCAACAAAAGGACCCTTTGCATTTAGAGTCCTCAGAAACACAGCACCTCCAGTACAAATACATCTCAGCTCCCTTTCCCAGCCACCAAATCCCTGGCTGATTATGAGCACGACATTCCCGTAACCACTCCCCACCTGACTCTATGTGCATTTGATGTGTGCTATCCCACCTTGATCCACACAGCCTCACTGAGGAAGCTGAATGGCACTGGAGGATTGTCAGCTCCATGTTCCTGCAGACCACTGAAGTCAATCGTGTCTTTGGCAAGTCTGGGCGGTGTTCCGGTCTTCAGCCTGCCCACAGCAAATCCCAGTTTCTCCAGAGTCTGAGCTAGCCCAATGGCTGGCTGGTCCCCTAGCCGGCCAGCCGGGTGCATCTCTAGCCCGATGTGGATCATACCCCTTAGAAAGGTACCAGTGGTCAGGACAACGCTCCCAGCGTGTACTGTGCTCCCATCCCCTGAAACAGCAAATTTTCAAAAATGTACATATTTTAGTATCATCAAAGTCCTCGTATTCTGTGCTTCTGCATAAAACTAGACTAACAGTGTTCACTGAGGGTTTATCCATCTTCTGTTACACAACAAAAGCAGCATTTCAATAATGAAGGCACTAACAGTAATAACTGCAATAAGCACCATGTATTTATTCCTGTATTTTTATTATTCCTAAATAAGTTACCTGTAACACAGAAAACCCACTCCTGGGAAATAATCATATCCAGGCCTTTACTTCAGAAAGCTTGTTTATTAGAACAGCAAGAGGTAAGAAAGTACGAGTGTGTTAGTAATAGGACCCCACGTTCCCATAACATTGTCAACAGCATATGCCATTTACCAAATAAAAATCTCAAAATGCAGCATGGAATTCAGTATCACTAGCCTGAAGAAAACTGACTTAGGTAACTTCCCAGTATTCTATCATTTCAGGTATTTTTGTCATGGTATTACTTTGTATTACACTTATTAACCTAGCTTAGTCCACGCTCTGCCTAAACCAGATGTCTTCATTAATTCATCTTTCTCACTGATGAATCAGAAATGTTTATCCCAAAGGATAACTCCATACTCTTAGCATGGAGGAACTGGAAGCACTTACTGAGTTACTAACACATACCCAGAACGACTCCCATGACTTGGCATTTCCCAGGATGGCCCGATTCTGGCTCTGTCAAGATAAGATCCTCCACAGATGCCTCACGAACTGTCAACAGTGGTGTGTTAAGGATTTCTTTCTGTCATGAAAGGAGTTACTGCAAAAATCTAGGAAGTTATGAGACATATGGGCAATTCCAAATCCTGCTTATTTCCAGAACATCTATCACCCTCTTCCATTCTTACCACGCCACTGGGAAGATACTCAGTTATGGTACTATTCTGATTGATCAAGTGGAAGTTTTCATTCAGGTAAGAGTTTAAGCTCAAAAGAAACTACTTGGTCATGAAGCCTGACCTGTATCTAAAATGCTGGAGAATGTTTTAAAGTATGCCGAGCTCCAGCAACCTATAGTGCATTGAAGTACCAAACAGAAACGTATCTAGGTTTGACAGGTAAATAATGAAAAACAAAACGTGCGCCCCTCCCTCATCATCTTCAGCAGTTTATACTAACGCCTGATACCAAACAAACCTCCCGGCCCCACCCTCACCTGCATGTTCTCCTTGTAGAGGCCGCGGTCGATCTGTGCGCGGAGGCCCCACACGGCCGGGCCCTTGCAGCGGTTCAGCACCTTGTAGTGGATGCCGGAGCGGTCGCAGACGCGGCCGCACAGCCCGTCCAGAGCGTCCACCTCCCGCATGAGGTGCCCCTTCCCGATGCCGCCGAAGGACGGGTTGCAGGACATCTCCCCTAGGGAAGGGACACACAGACACCCTCGCCACCGCCGCCCAAAAGCCCCCACGTCGAGGAGACCCGAGGCGCCCGCGGTCCTTCCCCCGCCCCAGCCCGGACACCCGCGGCGGTACCGATGGTGCCGATCCTGTGCGTGAGCAGCAGCGTGCGGGCCCCGCCGCGGGCGGCTGCCGCCGCCGCCTCCGTCCCCGCATGGCCCCCGCCGACCACCAGCACGTCGTAGCGCGGCGCCGCCGCCCCGACCTCGCTGCCGGCCCGGCGGTGCCCTGGGCGAGGCACCGGGGGCAGCGCCAGCCGGCGGCAGCCCCTCCGCAAGAACATGGCGGCAGGGCCTGCCCTCCCGGCGGCGGGCGCGGCGCTGGAAGTCACCGGCGCTCCTCGCTAGGGGACGGGAGGCGGAGCCGGGAGCTCCGTGGGCGGGAGCGGCGCGTCCATGCGCCCGTGCCCCGACCGAGAGGAGGCGGGAGGCGGGGAGGGGCCGCCCGGGAGCGGGAAAATGCTCTCTACGGATTGGAGAGGGGGAGGTGGCTGCGCCCCCTCGATGTCTCGGCGCAGCCTGCCTGTTGATGTCAGAGTTTTGCTGTGCCCGGGCTGAACCGGCAGATCTGGGCAGCGCCTCTTTCCCGCGCCTGGCGGGTTTCGTTTCCTGACGAAGGCGCGTTGCCTGGAAGAGGAACTCGCCCGAGGCCAGAGGCGGGAACCCCCTCGCCGGCGGGGCCGCGCTCGCCGTCCTCCGGGTGCGGAGAGGGAGCGGCGGCCATGGACGGCGCGGGCGGCACACGGGCGCGGGGCGGGCGAGGGGCGCGAACCGCAGCTCCGCGGGGCCGGGGCGCGCCGAGGAGCGCAGCCCGCAGCCCTTCGCGGGGCCGGGGCGCGCCGAGGAGCGCAGCCCGCAGCCCTTCGCGGGGCCGGGGCGCGGGCGAAAGCCCGAGCGGTGCCACGACCCGCCAGGCGCCGCGGACGGACGGACCCGCCGCCCGGGGCGGGCGCCCAGCGCGGCGAGCCCCCACTGCCACGGCCTTCCCGGCGGCCGGCTCAGAGCCCTCCCCTGCCCCGCCGAGCAGAGCGCCGACCGCCAGAGTCCCCGCGGCCTCGCGGAAGGTCCCAGTGGTGCCCGACGGGGCGGCCGCTGCCCCCGCGGCCATCCCCCGACCCCCGCCGGACACCCTGCGGCTCCGCGAGGTGCTGTCGCGGCTCAGCCTGGGCCGCAGGGACGTGTCCGAGGCGTCGAAGCTGGTGAATACGGTGGTTCCGCAGCTGGTCCAGACTATCCGGAGCAGGGACGGCGCCTTCAGCTCCATGGAGCAGCACAGCGCCGGGAGCTACTACGAGCGCGTCAAGGTGGGTTCGGGGGCGCCGGCCGCGCCTCGCCCTCCGTCCCGCCCGGGTGCGGGGCCGGGCTCCGGCCGCAGGTGGCGGGCGGCTCCCACGGGCCGGCGGCGCGCTGCTCCTGCCGCTCCACAGCAGCTCTGAGCCGGCCCTTCCGACAAGGTAAAACTGTAGGGTGGCTCCGTTAATTAACCTCAGTGCTTTATAAAATGATAAATAACCTACTGAAAGGTGTGTACGTAGGTGCATTCAGTTAGAGACGCTGCCTGAACGGGACTCGCTGCAGCAAACAGTGGCAAGCCCCGCTCTTGTACGGCACGCAGGTGAGCTCGACGTAACCGCAGGACCCGTCAGTATAGCGCTCCACGAAAGGCTCTGTGCCAGTTTTTAGTTTATACTTTTTTCAAAAAGAAGGAATAATGGATACAAATTGAAAGGGGAAATTTAGGCTAGATATTAAGAAATCTTGTACTGTGAGGGTGGTTGGACTCTGGAACAGGTTGCCCAGGGAGGCTGTGCATGCCCCAACCCTTATAGTATTCAAAGCCAGGTTGGATAAGGCCTTGAGCAACCTGATCGAGTGGGAGGACATCAAGGTATCACTGCCCAAGGCAGGGAGGTTTGGACTAAATGATCTTTCAGGTTCATTTCAACCCTTTAACATTCCCTGATTAAGCAGTACCTTTTTTTCTGATTCCAGCACACCCTGGAACAAAGTCAAATATGTGGACACTTTTTTTTTTTGGGGGCGGGGGTAGGGTATAAAAATGGCATCAGACATAGCAATGCATTTTTTTCTCACGGTTGATTCCTGTGTGCAAAAGGATAACTGAGTTCAGCATTTATGCATTACTCAGAACAGCTTGAGAATCTTAAAGCTCTTTTAAAAATTAATAAGTTGGAAAGATGGCAAGTGAACTGCTATCAGTAAATTGCTTTTCTCCACCCAAATGCACAGTAATCTTGCAATACAAATCCACAGAAATAAGCTCATATTTCACACCGGACGTGAGAAGTACATCAAGACAGTTGTAGATAAAAACACAATTGGTATAAAAGTCTAAAGAGAATAAAACTCAAGTTGCACATTCACTGTTGTATTCTCCTACTTTGCAGATATCTCAACCAAATGAATTTGACATCATGTTTGTAATACCTGTTGAAAGGCTTCAGCTGGATGAGTCTGATGACACAGGAGCCTATTATTACCTAACATTCAAAAGAAATCCAAAAGAAAAGTATTTTTTGAAGTTTTTAGATGAAGATGGAAAACTATCAGCCTTTAAAATGCTTCAAGCACTTAGAGAAATTATTAAGCAAGAAGTAAAAAACTTTAAAAGTAAGTACTGAGAGAACAAGCTTCACCTAGGAGTGCTAAAAATCCAGTTACATTGTGCATATGCGTTGCCCTCTTGTTAATAAAAAGGGTTTTTCTCCCTGTCAACTGTCTCTTTGTGGCAATGGAGCTGTAACTCCTCCTGTCCCGAGTAGCTCAAGTTTGGTCACAAATACATCAGATCTAATCATATTATGTGATTAAGTCCACTATGCAATCCTCTTTCCATATGAAAATAATAAATATTAAGGGTACTACTGTATGCTTGGTACTTTCTACATGACCTGTGTATTTTGCACCTATTCAGCAAGTGTTCTTTGTACACAACAAAGAACTTTCTTTTATATATTACCTAATATTTTATATCTATACAGAAAATGTATCCCCTTTTAGGGTTATTTTTCTCCAAAGCTTTCAGAAACATTGTGGCCAAATCTTTTCAGTATGTGTTTTCAACAGTGAAGCAGGCCACTGGAAAACATTACTGTGTTTCTGTTTCTTACACAGTAAATCAAGCAAACACAGCAGGTCAAAAGTAGTGCTCCCCATTTCATAGAGCTCATCAAAAGGCCTTCATAATGTTTTATTTAACAACCATATCCTGTAGGATAAAGAGCCAGCAACTGAACCTACGTATGTCTTTTGATTATGAATTTCTAATTAGTAAAAACCTTAACATTATTCAAAAAAAGGTGCCTTATATACATGTGTTTATGTATATATATCTAACATGAAAAATCACTCTTCTTTGTTACTAGATGTGGAGGTAACTGTGACAAGGAAAAAGGCTGGAAGCCCTGCAATAACTCTTCAGATCAAAAATCCTCCATCAGATATATCAGTGGACATCATCTTGACTTTGAAAGTTCAGCACAGCTGGCCACCCAGCACACAGGACGGCCTCAAAATTAAACAGTGGCTGGGAACAAAAGTCAGGAGAGATTTCAAACTTCAATCACTTTATTTAGTAGCCAAGCAAAACAAAAGAGAAAAGGTTCTAAGAGGTACCTCAAATATGGACAATAATAAGTTATGAAATACCTTCTCTACAGTTTGATCACTTTCAAGTGCTATAGAAAGGGTGTCCAGATCTGTGCCTTTGAGGTACATTATCCTGGATATATCCAGATCAAAGATAACTGAAATCCCTCTTTAAAACTCAGACTTGTGATACTGCTTGTCTCATACGGAAATCTAAATACAAAACTGCTCTGGCAGACTGTACACTAACCATTCCTAAGAGCATTAAATTAAATCTACTCCAGTAAGACACAGGGATATGAACCTTCCCTATGCTTGCTCTATAATAAACAGCATCATATACTCCTTTGTTTTGCAAAGAAAGAAAAAAAAAAGGCTTCTAAAAAGGCAGGGAATATCCCTGCACATGGGACTGCACACAGAAATCAGATACTTCTGCAGGAAGCAAACTACTTTTCTATCAAGATACATTATTTCTCATTGAACTCTGGTATGGCTACAACATTTTAATGTTTTTTCCTCCAGACCATTGTCACACCAAGCCTACGTTAGTTTGCAGAAACATCCTGACTTGTCATTGCATTATGAGAACTGATGATTTTAGCAAAAACATTTCAGTCAATATGGTATTTTTTTAATTAGCATGCCCATGTTATCAGTGCCAAATAAATCATTACTACTGTACTGGGTTATCTCTTCCTGGGTGAACTAAATGCAGAGTAACTGAGCCAAACAGGCAAGGCAAACAGTATAAGCCATGTAAGGAAGACAATTGCTGGTGTTAAAAACAAGGTGCTGAGCAATTATTTTCAGAAGCACGACCAGAAGAACAAAAATAAGTGCGTTAGAACAGCCACCATACTTGAGATAAACTCACACGCCTATTGCACAAAGAAAAACCAGAAAACACAGTAAGGATACAGAAATTCAAATGTCATAGATTTCCATGGGTAGTGCAATTCTGCAAATCCTGTTCAACAAATTCAGGAAGTTCAGAATTAAGCTTAATTTTGAAGCAAATCCAAATATCATTAGGAATTTAAAGGATCCACACAATTAATTATGTTCTATATTAATTATATTCTAATTGCGGTTGTGTAGAGCAGCTGGGGAAT
This sequence comes from Myiotriccus ornatus, assembly GCA_036023395.1. NCBI lineage: Eukaryota > Metazoa > Chordata > Aves > Passeriformes > Tyrannidae > Myiotriccus > Myiotriccus ornatus. The sequence goes on from JAYRBT010000114.1 coordinate 84,819,502, forward strand.
TAAGGAAGAGCTAACTAACTGCAGGCACTGAATTATGATTTTTTTTTTTTTACGGGGCAAAGAAACTGCCAGTATTTAATATTAAGGCAATTGCAAAGTGTCTTTTTTTTTTCTAGATACAAATGCCAATACTTAGTGCTGTGTAACAGTTTAACAGTCTTGTGTTCAACTTAGGAAACACATGGCGACTCTCCTTCTCACATATTGAGAAGAAAATGATGAAGAACCATGGCCACTCAAGGACATGTTGTGAATCTCATGGATCAAAGTGCTGTAGGTTGGTATTTCATATGAATATTTTACTTTAAACCTGTGTGAGCCAGGCTAGCACTGTCTAGCACTCTTTCAGTTTAGCATTTAAGAATTTTATCTAAGAGTAATGACTCACAATAGGAAGCAAGAATAAGGCTTTTAGGCATAATAGTTCTACAGCAGCACAACACTGCATGTATTCGTTGAATGTCTGACTTGCATTTACTTAATGAAAGGTGGAAACAATCATATTTGCTGGTTTACACCCTGGACTTGCCTTAGAATGCGAAAGATGTGATTTGTTAAATAATCTTTCCCAAGTTCAGTCCTGTTTATAAAAAACAGCATAGAAGAGTCTGATGACTCAGCTTTCTCAGCTACATTACACTTCATATCAAGGCAATTTCTAAAATGATGGTGAGAAAAGAACTGCTGAGTCAGATCAAGGTAAATAAATGATTTTTCACTTTATAAAACCTGTTTTCCAGATTTCTTCAAAGAGGAAGAACAAAATCCACATGAGGTACAAAACCTCCTTAATAAGTAAACTAAGAAGTTGTTTGCCAATTACATCTTGTACTGAATCAGAAAAGTACTTAGAACTATGTAGAAGGTACCTAATAAATTCTTATTTATTTAACAGGAAAGGTTGTCTTAAGCTGCTGAAGTATCTTCTAGAGCAACTTAAAATGAAATATCCAAAAGAGCTGGAAAAATTCTGTTCATATCATGTCAAAACTGCTTTTTTCCACTCGTGTGTCATGTGGCCAAATGACACAGACTGGACTTCAGAAGACCTGGATCATTGCTTTCAGAAATGTCTGGGATATTTCATGGAGTGCCTGCAAAAGTCTCAGCTGCCGCACTTTTTTATTCCGCAATACAACTTGCTCAGTCTGGAAGACAGAGCGAGCAATCATTTCCTTTCAAGACAGATAAACCATCAACTGAACAACAGATTCCCAATATTTCAGGAGAGCTATTAAAATCACTGTTTACATTAGCTATCTAATCATGTCTATTTGCATATTTAAAACAAAAAGTTCTGTACCATAAGTTACTCTTCAGTAGTCTGCTGATACAAAAAACCAAAAAAAAACCAAAACTAAAATAAAATCAAGAACATAAAGAGAAAATTGCATGCTTCAGTCACACTGCTTAGCCCTAATCCTTAAAAGAAATGGGATGATTTAAGTAATACTTACCTTCCCTATCGAAATGCAGATGTCACCTGTAAAATATACGCAAGGTACACTAAGAAGACACAGAAGAATTTGCAATAGTTAATTTCCTACATGTAATTCCTACATTTCTAAGTACAAAGGCATAAAAAAGTGCATAAAGGGAAAAATGACTATTTAAAATGAAGATCCACTGCAGAATATCCAAAATACACTCTTGCTTTCAAAAGAAAAAAAAAAAAGTCACTGGAGTTACTTTGACATTAATCAGAACAATGCCAGATTGCTTGAGTGGATGAATACCTGTTGCAGAGGACAAGCACCAGCAATGGTGAATAGAGAGAGAATCTTGTATCAAAATAATATGAAGTTCCTGAAACAACTTTTCCTTTCTGAGTCTTCAGAATTTCTTTGGAATTGAGTCTTTTTACTGGACTTTGGATAGGAAGCAATCACAATCTAATATGCTACAACTCAGTAAAAGTTACTGTGCCAATGAGTATTTGTATCATGAATCTTGTAGAAAGAAATGCATCTTTCAACCCCTATCAAAGAGGAAGACTTGATACGAAAGGTTATCAAAACCAAAATGCAGCATGAATGTGACACTCTTGAAATTAAATTCAGCTCTTTTTCTCAGGTTGAAGAAATGTGTGCTAGGGAAAAAAACTTATTTCCTATTACTAAAATTGTGCAGGTGAGAAATACACAGCATTTGGGAACTGCTGAGCTCCAAGTAAATACATATTTTGTGTCTTCTTGAAGACGTCTGGCAAGTCTGTATTTTTAGCCTACTTTTTGAAGGCAAGATAACCTGCTGGCTTAAATAATGCCCAGATTCCACCTCAATTTTGAGCAAATAAAGAGGCAAGACCAAAAGAACATTTATAGAATAATTTCATTAAAATATTTTCACTAAGTTCAGTTTATTAATTAACTCATATGACACATAAACACAAGTTCAGACCAAGCATCAAATGAAAGAATAACTTGTTCCCATATAAATTCCAAAGAGAGAAAATATGCCCCACTATCTGTAGGAGTCTGTGTGACAGAAACTGACATCCAACTGTAAAATGTGAATCAACTTTATCTGAAGGAAATAAAAGCTGACCTTCAAGTGTATTCATTTCTCCATGACTTTGTTAACATGGCTCTAGTAAACTCTTGGTTTTCTTCTTTACGCTAGAATATTACATCCATGAAAATAAGAGCAGAAGCTGTTTTTTCCCCAGTTAACCACAAACATGGACTTCTTGTCATTCTCTCCTTCATTAGAAGAAAATGCAGACCTCTCAAAAAAAGTCTGACAAGTCTTAACAAAAAAGACTTTTAAGTTTTCTTTAAAACTTGCTTCAGCGAACAGAAGTTACTACAAAGAGAGCAGTTTTCAAATAACTAAGTTATCCTTAGAAATACTTCTTTGTGCCAGTGGCAGATGTGACATACCAAGGCAAAAGTACAGTATTTTGAAGGTACATTGGCAAACATTGCTTACAATGACTAATTCAGTTCTCTGAAAATAAAATGAAAAATTATATTTTATATATATCAATGCTGCATTTAACTAAACCCTCCCCGAAACCAATTTAAATGGTTTATTTAAATGGGGCAGGTACAGCAAACAATCAAATGAGAAATGAAACTTATAAATTCAAGCCCAAAGATGCTAAAACTAACTATAATCACTTTGTTTCAGTAGCTTCAAGGGATTAGTTATTTTGACAGCTTTCTCCAAGGTCTTTGTGTATCTTTTTCTTTTCTGGTTTGAAGTTGTTTGTACCTTTCTGCCATCGCAATAAGCTCATCAGGAACTACCTGATAAGAAAGCAGCAGAAAAACAAGGTCAGTTTTACATAAATCTAAAATTTTAGACTCTGCTTTATAAAAATGCTATTGACTATTTTTCTGGCTTCTGTCACTTTGCAGGTTCTTTTCTGTAGAGATGCATAGAGAAATCTTTTTACATAAAATTGTAATGAAATATACTGAAAAATAGTGTCTCTGGATTTTCAATTACATATCTCTGCCTGTATGACCATATCTGATGACAACATATAACCAGCTAATTACATCACTGCATTTTAGACAGAAGTTTATCTTTCAGTGATAATGAACAGCTGGTAAAAACATCCAGTGCCACTAACAGAGAATACCATGCTATATACATAAATTTGAATGTTGATATTAAATTCTTCATGGAAGTTTTAAGAGACTTTAAAGAGAAATTTTGGGACTTCGAAGTGTTGCGATAGGAACAGTTCTCATGTGCATATAACAAAGCTAAAAGACACGCTGCTAAAGATATCTGCTAAGGAACAGATCATCCTGAGTGCAATCACATGGCACCTACAGGATGGACAAGGGATCAGAGCCAGCCAGCACAGACTTAGGAAGGGCAGGTCCTGTCTGACCAACCTGATCTCCTTTTATGATCATGTGACCCACCTGGTGGATGAGGGAAAGGCTGTGGATGTG
>JAYRBT010000114.1:84832819-84903301 GCA_036023395.1 Myiotriccus ornatus
CCATCAGCGCGCTTGTAGCAAGCGTGGGTAGAACCCTTCTCAAATCTTCGTTCGCGAAGCCTAGCCATGATGATGATGAGTTGAAAATTAAAGTTATATGCATTGTGTTTTTAAGTACTGATATTTTCTAGTCACTTATAGAAGATTTTGATGATAATCCCTTTCTATTCTCCCAATTTTGCTGTTCCATTATTTTCTGATATTTTTTATATAAAAGGTTTTCAGTACATTATTTATGTAAATCTCTGAAATAACAACAAATCATTAACTGAGAGACAGAAGACAAGAATTCTATTTCTTGATTTGATTCTTTTTACTTTCAGAGGGTTCATAGAGATTTCATTAACCACATGGATTATAATTGAATGGCAAGGCTGAAACATCACAAATTTTATATACAGAGTTGGCTACTATGCCCTTATCAGCAATAGAAGCCTTCTGTGCTATTAAGCACACTGGTACTTCGCTGGAAAGGGAAAAGAAAGCAACTAAGTATGTCTATTGGATGGATCAGAGTAGCTGAAGTTTACTTTCCTTTTTTCAAACAGCTGTCTAATAAAGATGAAAGGCTGTAATAAGTAAGTAGTTATTAGAACTATTTTTTTCAAATGTCTCATAGCCAGGTTCTGTTTTATAAGCTGGATGTCTCCCAAATAACACAATCTTAGGTTTCTTTTTATCTATACTATTTACTTGTTTGTTAATATTGTTCACTTCAGTTCTATTTCTTGGCAAGAAATTCTTACAAGCCAGTTCTTAATGTGAAAATTATTTTCTTTCCTCTGTTTTCAATTAAGTTCTTGTAAGTTTTATATTCTTTGTATTTGAAGGATAAAAGGACTACTCCAATCTACCTTCTATATCCTACTTCATGAATGATATATATTTTTATTATACTCTTTCTCCTAAATGTTTCCCAATTATTCAAGCACAATTCCAATTTCCTTACTTCTGCTTTACGAGACTAAGTTCCAAAGAACTGAAACATCTGATTTTGGTTCATTACACACTGCTTTACTTGACAGTAAGCTCACAACTACCACCTAAAATTGCAGCTAACTTGCTACAGCATAGTAGTATTTAACTCTCAGAGGGGAGTGGACAGAAAGCAGGGCCAAACTGTCAAACAAGGCAGCAACTCACCAGTTAAACAGACAAGTTAGAAAAAATCTGAATAAACTGAAATATCTTACAAATGGTTTTATGTGTCCAGCATAGCAAAAGGCAAGAATGAAGACATACAGATTCATACATGTTTACAGAGCTATTTTTCCACTGAGATCAAAAGAAAGCCAGTCCCCCAACATTTAAAGATCTGTGTGGGATTCTGGTGTTTACTGCACAAGTTCTAGAAAGAACTCGAGTCACAGTTAACCTTTAAAAAGGAAAAGACAACTTCAGAAAGGCATTCCATCCACTACTAACTAATCCTGACAAAGCAAACTGTAGAACTCCAAACATTACTGAAATAACAATTTAGCATCTTTAAAATGCGTACTGTAGTAGAAGGCTATTTTGTTTTTTTCTAGAGAATATTCCACATCTGCAATGCAGTTATGGTAAGTATGATGATGATTAAATACTAATTAAGACTTTAGAACTTTAAAGGAAACTCCATTAAAGCTTAAGTTCAAACTGAGTCAACCATTTTCCAACTGGTGCATTACTCATTCCAAATCAGCTACTTGCCAAGTATGTTATGCTCTTCAAATTTATGAAGTTGTTCATTTGAAGGTCATTCAGTCTTCCTGGAGTAGCAATAACAATATCCACACCTTTGGTAACCACATCTATCTGTCCTTTTCGGTCTCCACCGCCGTATATGCAAATACTGTAAAATAAAATGTTTTAGAAGTAATATATTAAGTTTCAACTAAAATCAATCCTTTTCAAATAAATGCCAACATATGGCTTCATTTTAGAAAGCATCACCTGGTTTTAACAAGAGGAAGGAATACAGTAAGTGTGACTGACAGTTTCACAATAATTAATGAAATTAACACTGAATGACACTCCCTCAACAGTTCAGCTTTAGTTTTCTGCTGAAACTGCAGTGAAAATAATCCTGAAAGGAAGGACGATAGCTATTAAGCTATGAGTATGTTTTGGGTTGTTGTGAGATACTAGATCCGAATCTCACTGAATTATTGATATGGGTTGGAACCAACTCACTGTGAGTGTGTGTGGGGAAGGGCTGGGCCTGGACCTGCAGGTACCTGGTAAGGCTGTGGTATCACACAAGGCCTGCTGAGAGCACAGAGCCTGCAGCTAAGAGGGCTGGGTTCCTGAGAGCACAGGGCAGACCTGCCTGGCAGCCCGACCACACCACCCCTGCAGCCTGTGAGTGCTACAGCACAGCTCACTCTGGCCTGGAAGGCACTGACTGGATATCCTACCTGGGAGGGAAAACTGAACTATATAAGAACTCCACGTGAGCTTGATCTCTCTCTTTTCTCCTGCTGCCTGTACCATGTGAATCATCGAATCTTGTCGGTAACCATTTTTTTCCTCTCTCTCCTTTTCTCTTTCTTTACCCTTTTAATCTGTTTTCTTCTTTTAGTCTTTTCCTTCTCTTGTGGGTAACTTAAAACCAATTAATTATGTTTTACTAAAGCTGGTATACTGATTGTTTGCAGTGGGTGTTTTCTGTGAACTGAGTTTTTTTGCTGAGTGTTTTAGTAAAATGCTTTTCTTGGTTGAATTTTACTCCTGTAAAAACTTTTGCCAAAATACTTTATTTTTCTCTCTAAATTAAAAGAATTTCTCTTAGAGAACAGCATGTGACTCTTTGTCCGGATGCACATTTGGGGTTATAATGAACCAAAAGGCTTTTAAGAAGTCTTAAACAAAATGTAACCGTGCTGGGCAGCTTATGGCTTAAAATCTGGAGTGTAACAGTTTTTCTGAAAATATTTACACAAAAAACAGATGAAGGTATGAAAGGATTTTCTAAACACTATGATCAAAAGTCAGATGTTTTGCTGTTAAGTGAAGATAAGACTTATTCCGAATGCTGTACAAAGTTAACTAGATACACTAGAGAGTCAGGCTGTTACTCAGAAGAAACACAAAAAGGTTAGAGAAATGGACTGATGGAAATCCCACAAAGCTTTAACAAAAGCAAAGACAGCGGTGGAATTATCCCATGATTGAGGGCCACCATGCCAGAAGATGGCTTTGCAGAGAAGATCTGGGTGGGCAAGAAACTAAACATTATTCAGCAGTGTAACCCCACAGAAAAGAAAGCCAGCTGTATACTATGGAGAAGGGAGCCAGCAGAACTCATGGTTAAAACTCGTTATTCCCCTTTATCCAGTACTTGTGACACCACATTTCAAGCACAATATCTAGTTTTAGTACCCCCTGCCTCTATTACAAGACAAGCATATTCATTCTGGAACAATTCCAGCAGGCAGCTACAAAGATGGTCAAGAAGATGTGTATGACATGACATGACAAGGAACCCATGACATGAGAAGCTGGAAACCAGGCTTGTGCATCCTGAAGAGGAGAAGGATCAGGGAGATCTTACTGCTGTCTACAACGCAATTATTTTACTAAGTGAATTAAGTTATAAGTGGTAGGACAAAAAAAATATTACTTAACAAGCAAGTGAGAAACAAATTACCTTTTAATTCCTTTGTACGAATACTTTGAACACTCTGCTTCCACTTGAAGTGCCAGTTCTCGAGTGGGAGCAAGGACAAGCATTCCTGGCCCCTCACGCTGATCTTTGCTTCTACAACAAAGCACATGTAGAATGTGGGTATAAAAGGATAGGCAAAGTCCATCACATCTGACATCGAACATTTTTATACTGTTCAAACATTTTTATACTGTCCTCAGTACACTGCTGTTAGCAGAATCTATGCTGACAAATTTGGGACTTATTCGACCAGGTTTATTTTTTTTTCCCAATGTGTGATTTTTATCTTCTTTATTAGAAAATCATCACATAGAGGGTGGGTGTGGGGGAAGTATGCACAGCTAAACAAGTCATACATTTGAGCAGGCCTTACATTGGTTGTGAAGTCAAATGAATGAATCCAGGCATTAGGTATGCTAATGTCTTCCCAGTACCCGTCTGTGCTATACCGATAAGATCAATTCCTTGGAGTATGATCGGCCATGCCTGGGACTAACATAAAACAAAAAATGCTCAAATGTACTTTTTACTTTTCTCTTAAGCTTCAGTTGAAAAGTCATCAAAATTGAAGACATACCTGAATTGGTGTAGGCTTTTGAAAACCAATTTTTCTTATATTAGTCATAATATCAGGATAATGCTCAAATACATCTTCAAATTTACAAACAGGATTGGGAATGCAGCGCTTTTCACCTTCTTTTAAGTCATCACAAGTTATATTATTATTTTCTTTTCTGTATAGAATTAAAGCAGTGCAATTTCTTTAAAGTCTCATTATCTGAAAAAGTAGAGTTAACACATAAGGCTGCCCTTCTTAACTTTTTTTAAATTCCTTGAACAACAAAAAACAAGTTCAGGCTCTTGAATGGGTGGATTATTCTTCTAATTCTTAAGAAAGTCTTACTACAGAAACACTTCTCCTGGAGGTATCAATTACCATTCTTTCTTAAGAATGACTAATTTGAAGTTATATATGGCTATTAATGTGAACTGTAGTCTTGACATATCAGACTTCAATATGCTCTATTACAAATTAAGTAACTGTGGTGAGTTTTTAAACTTAAAGACAACCCAGAACTCAGAGGAATGGATTGGGCTTCTTAGTCAGAATCCTATATTCTGACAAAACCCTTCCCCAAATATTTGCAGAGCAGCGCCCTGGATACTCTAGAGAATACAAACAGAACAATTTAGGAAAAAAAGTGACCAACAAGACAAGCTCAAAAAAAACCCCAAAACAAACAACCACCCAAACCCAAATGAAATCCAAAGCACAACACAAATAAAAAACTACATTAAAAACTGATCTTCCAAAGCTCCCCCCAATTAAGAGATATTAATATGCATAAACATATTAATTTCAGTCCTGTACTCTTCTGCAGATTCCATTCAGTAAAAAGTTTTTTCCTCAAGTGGGGTGTAAGCTAGGAAAGGAATGGGCAATTCAACTTTCCCTCATGATTATGAAATTAGTTTTTTTCAATTACTCTCTTGTTTTTCCTTAAAGCAAACAGATTGGATGAAACAGAAAAAACATTCCTTTATCACACAAGTGCTATTCCTCAATATATGTTCTGAACTTATGAAACAATGTTCTGTAATTCTGATGAGCTCTAACAATAACACACACATATACTTTAAGTGTCAGTGCCATGCTTTGCTCCCTGGGGCAGTTTCTCTGGCATGCAAGAAAAAAAAAGACACTTTGCAAAAAGAAAAGTAATAAAAAGTTAACACTTCAGTAATGTTCACCAACTTCATTAGAACTACTGAAAGGGTTGAAACTATTACCAAAGCCTGAACTGAATCACTTGAAACAGATGATCTGTTTTCCTTGCAAAGTACTGAGGGAGATTGTTGTATCAAAATGAATAGATACAGTTAACTGAAACACTAACCAGGGTGTACTGGTAAAGACAAGACAGAAAGGAAGACAACAGTAACAGAAGTTGAAATTTCTTTTGAAGATGGCATTTGAATAAAATACATGTGGGAAAAATGGCAGCCAAGAGGTATTAAACATGGGAATAATCCTATTTGGAAGGATCTAGAAAACATGAACATGCTGTCTCCATGAAAAGCAAAGAAATAGCCAAAAGCCAAGTGAAACGTCTTTAGATTTTCCTGTTCTGCAATTTAACTAGACAAAACACTTTTAGAGAAGCAGATAATACCTAATTTTCCAAGCAACTAATAGGAACTCATCTGCTAGTTATTGTTTCATTCCCAATAAAGAGTTCCTAAGAAGACACCAACATTAAAGCTTCTGTCTCAGCATTTCATCTCCTATTTTCTAGGGTTTATACCTTAAAAGCAATTTTTGCCAAGCAGATGATTTCCTAAAGGAATGATCTTACCGCCACAGTTTCACTTCTTCTTCTGACATAGATGCAGTCATTGATGATTCTTTATAGAAGTTTTTCTCAATTGGAGGCAAGTCTTCAACAATCAGAAAAATTAACTTGAATCAGCAAGAAGTAACACAGATTCAGTGTAAGTGTGCTAAAGCTTAAGATGGAAACCCCCAAACCTCAACAGTGTCTGAAGCTAGGAGACTAGTTAACTGATACAGACTATTGTTGCTCATATAAAAGATGAAGGCTGAGACAAAGACTTCAGTGTCTGCAAAAGAGCCGTCTCCCCACATTTCAATTCTAAAATAGTTCCTACTAACGTATATAGTCCAATATTTAACAATTCTTAGTTTTTTTTTTAATGTGGCCACATATAAAATAACATTATTTTCAAGGGGTGAAGTCAAAATGACAATTGAGTAGAAGGTTTAAGTCTTCCACAACAATTACAGTGTTCTCCATGACCATGCTGAGAAGTGCTAAAATGATCACTTCGCTGTAAATGCTTAACTAGTTTGGACAGTGAAAGATTCAGTCATCTCAGAGCAAGAATTAAAAACACGTAAGCATTCAACAGATTTACCACATAAAAACAAGTATCATACAATCAAAATTTAAAACTAACCTGCCCACTTCATAGCTTCATATTTGGCTCTGTTTTCTCTAAGAGAGTCCCAGTTAATCACCGATTTCCTTGGGTTATTTTCAGGCTTGATAATGTCTAAGGTTTTTCCTGCAAAGTTAGTACCAAAACGATGCTGTTTGATGGAATGTGTTGCAGTGTGTGGCAGAAATCTCTCCCCTTATTTTCTTTTTCTATAGTAAGTCCTCATAGATTTTGAACAGACATGAAACATGTAACTGCAAAATTCTTCCCTAGGTCTCTGCCCTGAAATATTGCTAAAACCTGTACAAATTCAGTTCTGACAAAAAAAGGGAAACATTTAAACTTCTTTAGCTACTTAAATAACATAATAACAGGTTTTGAAATGCTGCTCCTCCAGCTATAAATAAGGCTTGTTATGCAGCAGGCTTTTGAAAAACTTGTGAATCGAGTAGATGATATGCAGACAGAAAACTTTCATAGCTACAAGAGCAAAGTTTACTTCAAAAGCATCCAACACCACCACAATATAAAGTCTGAGTCTAGTTATATTCTGTACTTCTTCTTTGATGAGGCAAGTAAGAAAGTAAGGTTTTGCACTGAAGATATAAATGGCAACACAACTATGTGAAAAATTAGTGGAAAAGTACGAAATACAGGGAAAACACAGTCACACATACTAAGGAAATCTTAACTATTTCTAGTCTCCTGAAACATACCCACCCATTTTCTGAGGCACTTCCAAAAACAAAATACAGAACAACCCCATTCCTACTCTGGAACACAGCCCTTGGATACCTTCTCCCTCATCAGTTCCTCAGATCAACAACTATGGATGGTGTTTCCCTGTGCAAAAATTGCTGGGAACACATATAAGACATATCAATAATATAAGCGGCATCTCAACATACAATAATTATTTATGTATCCACATAACAGACAAAGTTACCACAAAAAAGCCCAGTAAAGCCAGGCATGAAGTGCAACATCAAATCTTAAACATTAACTTCCCATGGAAGTAGTAAGATGCCAGCACTGCTGTGATCAGCACTTTACAGACTACCATTACAAATGTTTACTGAATTTTAGTACCCCAGAGATACTACATTAAAGCTTACACTAGAGCCAATACAGGTATTTCGAAGGAGTCAGATTGATAAAGCAAGAAACCAAGTGGTATAACATTCTGTATCCATTAAAACAGTTGAAAAAACACAGGAACAGAAGCCTGGCATTTGGGGTGGGGAAAACTGTCCACAGCTGTGAATGATGGAGGTCTAGGTACTTCTGTTTTAAGGAGGTATGCCACTGTCCCAGAACAAGGTAAAAGTTAATTCACTTTGTAAAACGCTAATAATATAAAAACACTTCACCAAACTACTAAATATATGGAAATACAATTCATAGTACTTTTCCCCCCAAACCTACACTTGCCTTTCTCAGTCCAACCTCTGCTGTTGTTTTGTCCAGAACTTGCAACAGCATCATCAATCAACATCTTGGCTTTGTTTTGCACATCAAGACTGCCAAAAATCTTTACTTCAGCTTCATAGGTTCCTCTTGTAATCTATGTTCACAAAACATTACTGAGTTTTTTTAATACTGCAAAGACTATATAAGACTGAAACCAGTATTTGACCCTTTTTTTCCTGAAATTTAAATTCTCCTCCCAAGAGGAGAATTCTTTCTAAAAGAAAAGGAAATAAGTGCACACTTAAGGAAAAAAAAAATGTAATAACCTTTTCCTATTTTCACATGCCATTCAAGTTGCACTCTCAAGTCCACTTTTTACTAATTCTTGTAAAACAGTGGAATGATTAAGCTACTGAAACACCCTTCAGCTTCCTGCCATAACTGGTTTACATGGCAACAAAACCAAGTATGTTCCCAACAGAGCCCAGATCTTGATGACACTTAGCACATGGTACCTTTATCCTGGAACCTGAAGAATCTTCAAGTTCTTTAATTTTACTTCCGCCCCTACCTGTTATAAAGATACACAGCAGGTATTACACAGATTTAGGACAAACTGCCAAAAAATACACATTAACTGTAAGTATTTTGGTTGTGACCAAAACTCAAGACCTTCATATGTGCATGCATCCACACAGAAAAGAACTTTTGACACCAAAATGATGGCAAATGTAGGTAACTTTTTCTGGCAAGTAACCAAACACAAGGTGTTTGTGTAGGGGAAGGCTCCTCAGTTGAAGAGATGGAGCAGCTAAACTAGCTCAAGAGACTGCCACCCTTCCTCCATGTGACTAGAGCGGGGCTTCAGCTCACTTGTAGACTGCTGGTCATGAGAAACAGACATCCACCCAGCCACTCTAGAGAGAAAACCCTTCCGTGGTGAGTGGCAGGAACCCTGCAAAAGCACCCAGCCGTGCGGGGCGCCCTTCCGGGTCTGGAGCGACGGAAGGCAGGCATGCCCCCCCTCGGGACACAGAGAGAGGGCCAGGTGCTCTGCTCCTCCCCGCTCCCTCACGGCAGCGGGACAAGCGCCCGGCGAGCAGGGGCGTACTCGTCATTACCTATGAGAGCCCCGACCAGGGCGCTGTCGAGGTGGAAGCACAGGGGCTCCTCGGTGCTCCGCGCCCGGCCGGCGGCAGCTCGGGGCCTCCACTGCCGCGCCGCCCGCCCCGGGCCGCCGCAACCGTCACCGCCCCGCGGCTCCCACTCCTCCCCTGCGGGGCTCACCGCGTCCCTCCCACGCCGCCCGCAGCCCCTCCATCCCCCGCCGCCCTCCACGGGGACGCGGCCCCGCGGAGGGGCGCCCGGCGGGCGGCACTGCGGGCCCGCGGCGGGCCGGGGGCGCACAGCCCGCTCCTCCTCGGGGCTCGCCTCCCAGCCCGACATGGCGGCAGCCACACCGGCCCGCGCCGCGCACGCGGCGGGGCTTGGCGCTCCGCAGCCCCGGGGCGCGCTGATTGGCCGGGGCGGATCACTCGCGGGCTGTGATTGGCTGGCGCCGCGCGGGCGGGCGGGTCGATGGTCGTCGCTCGAGCTGCTGAGGGAGTGCCGGAAGCGCGGGGCCGGTCGGGGTCGGGGAGTCCCCTGAGGTGTTCGAGTGCGGCCGGGACCGGGCACCACCACCTCAGCTGGACTGTGGTACTAAGTGCGATGTCCAGTCTTTCCTTAAACATCTGCAGGGACGGTGACTCCACCACCTCCCTGGGCAGCCCATTCCAATGTTTAATCAGTGTCTTTTTGGGCAGGGTCCTGTACTCCCGTTGTACAGAGATGATCAGGAACAGGTGTCTTTAAGGATATACATCACTGCCTGTGCCTGGCATGGCAATGGGCTGAGTAACCCAACAGGAAAACCTTCTCACTGCAGTCTTTTGACCCTTCCCTACAATCTCTGTGCACGCATGAAGCAAGGCTGCCTCATTTCACACAAGAAGAGCATGCATACATTTGCCTTTTTCCCTGACCTGTGTTTATTCTTAGGGAGAGCTTGGTAGTGTTCACATAACCTGCGGGTAGAAATGATGTGGAAACCTGCTGTTCTGGCAACTGCATCTTTAAATTTCAGTATCTAAGATTACATTCACCAGAGAGGCAGGAGATCATCTGTACTTGGAGATGTCTGGCTCTGATTTCGAAGCCTCCGTAGAGACAGTAACTTCACTACAGCACAGACTCTCTATATCTAGTATTTTATATTCAATTACAGAAGGTTATCTTCAGCAGGGCTGTGGGAAGAGCACACTGGGGAAAGAAGGTGTGTTGTGAATGATTGTTTTAGATTTGGCACAGTAACATCCTAGAGCAACTTCCATGGTTGAATGCAGAGGAAAGGGCTTCACCTCGGCCTCAGGTTAAACTGAAGTGCCTTCCATGACGAATCCTGCTCCCTGCACAGGTCCCTGATTGTTAATCCTGAACCAATTGCCATTTATCTAACAGGGAAGGCAATAATAACTTCCACACTCATTTTCGTAGAGGTGCTGCAACATTAAGTAAACTCTGCTGTAAACAGTTACCAGAAACTGAACATGTCAGACTGGTTCTTGTGCATTTTATTCTAATGAACTTCCTTTGTAGTGTTCATTTAATAAAAAATTACAAAACTTCAAAAGGAAAACAATAACCAAGTTTAATTTTTTTTTTCTTGCCTGATATGTGGTTGCACCAAATGATCTTTTATGTAAGGAAAAAACCAAATAAGCATGGTACTTTTCAAATCATTTTTATTAACAACAATATGGATTCAACTTTGTCAAGGATTTACAATTAACATTGTAATGTACTGGCTAATGTTGTTGCAGTGTCAGTGGAAGCAGCCATCGTGCTTTCTAAGCCTGCTACAAAACTGTCATTTTGTGTTTCAAAGAAGTCAAAAATTCTTCCAATAGCAGATGATATTGAGTATGTTTGGAATTGTGTGGCCACAACTGAATGAATGGCCATATTTTCATCCAGATGAACAGACAGGAAAATATTGCATGATTCCACTGACGTTGCAGGGGACAAGTCTTATTTCAAAAACTAATTAACCTTTTTAGACAGTGACAGCACTTTGTGTAATGTTGTAATCCATTTGAATTAAGTCAATTAACACACTTAGAAAAAAAATGTGAAGCAGAAATATCTGGGACAAATTCTTTTCTGACCTGTATTTCATTCAAACCTAGTGAATCCAGAAGGATTGTATGACATATGAATCAGGATAAAAGTTGGCCCAGAGAGGCAAGTTCATTTCTAGTATAGGTGGGTTCAGTTCCTTTAAGGCCAGTGGAACTGAGCCTGGTTATCCCAACGGAGGCAGAGCTTCACCCAGTTGGGCAGTGAATGCATTGAAGTCAGTGAAGCCATCCAAGGATGAATTTAGCCTCAGGTGTTTAAACCCTTTTTTCATTCCTTTGCTGTTATATTTTCCTGCTTGCTCCAATTTTCTGCTTATTCTCTGTGCTTTTTAAAATTGTCCCTTCACTTCTTCCCTTTTTACATCAGTACTTTGTGCGTTATTTTTTGTATAGTCAATGTGACATGGGTAAATTTAGCTTAGTATTAGTTTCCTCAGGAAATAACTGGAATATTACCATTTTCACTTTAAACAGATGCCCAACAATATCAGGATTTGAATCTGAGTTCCCAATTCAAGAAAAATTCTTGAATTTCATAGAATGAATGAATTCCATAGAATTTTTGCTTGAGTAAGGATTGCAGGTCCCAATCCAGAAATAGTACTGTACATCAGATGTTCTACTATACATCAGCCATTCAGCATGATTTGACTTATCACAAAAGCAGGTGAATTACTCATCACCATACTATAATGAGAGCAGTCACTCTAATAGGATTATCTCAAAAACATGGAACAACTGTGGGCACTGTGAATAAAAGTGTATGATCTTTGCAATCTCGAACCCTAGGCTAAAACATCATATTCATATTTAAATAAAAAGTATAGGTAATATAAGCCAGGAGCAAATACAAATTCTTAAACAAATAATAGTCATCAAAACTATTCAGTTCTCCATTCAGGTAGAAGAACATCCTGATCAGAAAACAGTTATTTGGATAACGCTTAATTCCTGAATCTTTTACTTAAGTTCAAATTCTCTCTTCCAACAATCCTCAAGTGGATTGTAAATCAGAAAAAAAAAATTGTCTTTTGTCCTGACTCATGAACACAGCTGTCATGAGCTGGACTTTAATAAGCAGCTCAGGACTAGACTTGAAAAGCCAGACAGGACCTTCTTTTGTGAAACTAATGAATGACTGCCAGTCATGACACTGTCTTTCAAAGAGAGAGCATAGAAACAGGAAACTCCTCATGAGGAAATATAAGTAAAACTTATAAAAGTCCAAACAAACAATTCTTCCTCTTTAAAATTTCATATATTCACTACTCTTTCTATTTTCTATCAATATTATGTTAAAAAACCCTACATGATAAGACTTGCAACTGCAAAAATAATAATGGTGAGCATGAAAGAAAACAAATTAGGATTTTAAACCATAATTTGAAAAGATACGATCTTTTGGATTTATTAGTACTTTGTAAAGATATTAACATTTTCATACATAATTTATAGAACTTATTCTTTTGTGCACAAAATTGTATTAAATAAATTAACTTAAGGTTAGAAGGACTCAAGCATGTCAGTTAAGGCAAAAATACCAAGTTTCCGTGAGATAAATTATCAGCAAAACCCAAGGCCCTGTTTCTGTGAGGAACTGGTACAGGCAGGGCCAATGCTCAATTCTCCCATTGACACAATGTGGTGCAATCATCTGCTCACATAGATGAAGGTGGAAGAGTGGTGTTCAGTTCGTGATGCCTTGATTTTTCAGTCTTCTCAAGGAGGGGAAGGGAGTCTCGTTACAGACACACAGTTGCCATGTGCCTGATCTCTTTCTCCTTAACTGAACCCTAACTGCATGTTTATGCTTAGGTCAGCAGGAGGCTTCATGTGAAAGGCAAGAAAGGCACCATAAAGAGTTAGGGAAAAGGAAAAGAAAACAAAAAAAGGATTGTAAGTTTTAAAATTTTTGATAGTTTAAACTTACAGATCTGTCTGGATAAACTGCAGACATTCAAATAAGTTAAGTGAACTGAGATGTGAAAAAACCTGTATTTGTCCTCAGAAAATTACTGTTGTAATCAGGCTTTAGCATGATGAGATTGCAAGTAAAGGAAAACAGGAAAGGCTGAATGTGGTAAATTATATGGCAAATCAGCGGTGAGGAAATTGTGCTTCAAGGTGTCTTTCAGGATTTAACAACTGAAGTTTGTTCCGGTGTAAGCCATGGAACACAGTGTACCATCCGTGGACCCCGTATAATGACACAATATATACACTCTACAGTTTTCATGTACTTTCACATAATAAAATCGTCATGTAACATCCAGAAATACTTCTTTAAAGGAAATACGGAAGCAGAAGTTACAATGGATTCATAGTAAACAGATCAGGTCCTTCACAATACAATCTACAGCACTTAGCCATGGTTAAGACTGGAGTGATGATTTTAATGTACACAGTAAGTTCCCAGTGGGTCTGGGCCTTGCAAAAACACTGCCCTGAGTGAGCTGGCACTGGCACCCCCGTACATTCAGAATTCCTGGTGCTAGAGGGAAGCTGAGCCCAAGCTGGGTTGTCTACAAGCCTGTGGTGCAGGTGGGGTGTAAATCTGCGAGGAGGCAACACACAGAAATCTCATTCAGCTGGGAAGGGCAGCAGCCTGTTTAGGCTGTGCAAGGGTTCTCCCAGTAGCAAAGCATTGCTGGGGATGTGCAGAGAGGCACTAACACTGCTCCTGCATCTCAGCAGAAGTGAAGCGTAGGTGAGAGTAAGAAAAAAAAGAGGATGTATCAGGCAGGAATGCTCAGTCTGATGTAGGCTTTGAATTTAAAAACTTGGGTATTTGGGGGAAGGAGTCTGAAAGCCCTGTCTTGGAAAGTTCACAAAAAATGACTGCCATTGGGACACAGTGCTAAGATCTAAGAGTTTTTACCACTTTCCCTCTTTCTCCTCATCACCTTTTATTAAAAAAGCAACAAACTCTTGCCCCATTTTTTTTTTTCAGTTAAGGTGGTCTTATCTACTTCTATTTGCACTTCTGATTGCCTTCATGGCTTTTTTTTTTTTTTTTGGAAATAGCAGTCATTATCTGTGGGGGGAAAAAAAAAATAACTTTTTCCCTCTTTACCTTTCTTGTTTTGTTTTCTGAGGTAATTTCCCTTCCTGCCTATCTAAATCTGTATTATTATTTATTTCCCCACTGATTGTGTTGTCCTTCTCTCTCCTCTGTTCTGTCTTCTTTAGTTTTACTTTGTATTTCAGTTCCTTGTTTTCCCTCCTTTCCTAGCCTTATGAAGTGCTGCAAGGAAAATTACCAAAATTTCCACGGAAGGAAATATTGCTTCTAAAATAAAGGCAGTCAGTGCCTGCTCCCTTCCCTCACCTACTGCTGCCAAAATGGTTCAGATTCATAAGACAGCTTCTCAATGAGACTGGAAGGAGAGACTCCCCTGAATTCTCAGTGTAGCCACCCGCATTATCCCCTTCTGAGGCCAGCCCCAATCCTTAAAATATAAACTTTTTGTAGCAAAATAGTGTTCTTTTTATGAAGAACGATGTAATAGTGGTGTGTCAGGTGCTTCTGCCACAGCACTAAGTCACCAAAAATTAGATGGATATTAACCTCTTGTTTCTCAGACCTAAAAATAACTGTTAGTGATGAGCAAATATTTCTATCTTGCAACTGGCAGCCATTTCTAACCCGCCATTTCTAGCCATATTACTGGTTTCCTTGGTACCTTGCTAGCAGCTGTAGATAATTTTTTTATTGTAAACATAAACTATCATCTAAATCAGGACATTATATATATATTTAATTAGTTCAGAAGCAAAGTGCTTTAAACCTTGCAATTTTTACTTCTGCCCTGTAGCAACGGCACTAGGTCTAATTGCTCAAATTTTTGATTTTTTTTTTTCTTTTTGATACATCCTGCAGCATTAGCTTTGTAGGCAACTCATTATTTAAACCTACTGTACTGCATCAAAGGCTGCCGTACTGTAGGTGTAAATTTGGATGTTAGCCATCACTTAAACATGCATTTTTCATGCAACTAGGAAATATGGGCTCATTCAACTGCTTTGCAGATTCATCCTGATTTTTGTGGTTTTATCTTACTAAAAAGGCTTTCAAAACAGTTCATGCTATGATATGTATGACTAGAGGAATGAACCAGCCAATGAAGAAAGCCAGCAAGCTGTTATTTCAGTTTGATATGAAGCAGATTGAGTGCTTCTGTACCATCCCCTGGCTTGAAGATGCTTTGAGATGATCTTGATATTCCAGTCCTTAGAGAGTCACCAGAGAGAGTTGTTTCCACTAACGGGCGCGAGATGGCTTCAGTAGTCTCTGTTCCTGCCTCTGTCTCCAACTCTTCATCAGTTATAAATAATTTTGACTCCCTCCATTTGGAGTATACATCTTGGCTACCTCTGGAACCACTGGAGTCACTGCCAGCAATCTGTATATTCAGTTCTTCTGTAGACTCTATAAGATTTTGTACAGATAAAGATTTTCCTAAGTCCATTTGCACCACAGGTTTAACTGAGAGCAAAGGTTCCCCTTCTGTATCCAGACTTTTTCTCCACGTGAGATCCTTTGTTGCGCTGGGCTGCGCAACTTGTCCATTATCCTTTGATGCAACAAGGCAAGCGGTGACATTGGAAATATTTTCCTGTGTGGTTACAGGAATAATATGAACGGGCTCAGGCTTATTGATATGCTTCATTGATGAGAAAGGTGGTATTTGTAATGTTGTCGGAGTTGCTGGCTTAGTTGCCTGGTTTATTTGGTTTGATGTGTTATTAACTGTTGCAGGTCCATCATTTGGCACTTGTGTTGCTTGACTATGCATAGGTGGACTGAAAGCATAGTAAGCCTGAGTGCTAAATTCATTTGGTGTCAGTATAAGCTGTAGGCCACGAGGCAGATTGGCACTAGCTGATCTGGATACACATCCACTAATTTGTGCAGAATTAGACAAATCTTTGCTGTCTGATGGACTCTGATAATCAGAAGTCTGCTCACACTCAAAAGCTGGCATTTGAAATGAAGCCAAAGTGAGTGCGGATGCAGATCCTTTTCGTAAAACTTGTTGATAAATATCTAATAGACAGTCCAATTTTGACTCAATGGATTGTACCTACAGGAAGAGAGGAGAAGGTCAACGTTAGTGCCAAATACTAATTTAAAATATTTTGAACCCAAGCAAAGAGAAAATGTGACTGCTGAAGAGAAAAACGAAGGGAGCTGGGTGTATGCTATTGACCCTTGAAAAAAAAAAAAGTCAGAAACCAAGTACATTTTTCACAAGCAAGCTAATAAAAGGGAAAAAAGGTAATACAATCCATATAAACTTTATTTCAACATATAAGCAGATATTAGAAAAAAATATTTTACCTGTTCAGCTTTTGAAACTGGCAATAAAGTACAGAATAGGCCATGAGCAATTAAGCAAGACCAAGCAACACAGATAATCACTCTACCTGTTTCTCCACTTTGACTACCCGCCCTAACATACTGAGGTCATCAGTTGTCTCATTCTCTGCAGGATTCTTTTCTCTGGTTCTTTTATCTGCTGTGATTTGTCCTTTCCCAAGAATTTGGTCAACGCTGTAAGAGAAATCAAAAGCTGCTGCGATTCCTGAAAACAGTGATGATATGAAAGTGTGTGCTATATCCATACATTAAAAATGAAAATCACAGTACTTCAAAAAAGCACTTGAAAAAGCAGACAAACATAATTTTATTAATTAAAGGAAAAAACCCAAAAGGAGTGATTTTTGAGCATTTGAGACCGCTTTTCTTTTTTCTTGGCACTAACCAGTGGCCAGAACTTAGTCATCATCTGGGAGAGTCAAGGCTAGACCTGGTGAAAGGGGGAGGGAGGAGGTGGCCTCTCCAGCAGCCTGATGTTGTAGAGGAACAGACATACCAGTGCCACCCCCAGCTTTCCTGTCCTAGCAACAGCATTCAGTCCTGGAGGAATTGGAGGAATTGGAGTTTGAAGCAGGAGTCTCTGCCCCGATGTTGATATTGGTAAATATGATACAATGTTGTGTTTTGTTTTGTTTTCCTAATTACTATTGCCAGTAATCTATAATACAAAACCTACATAAATACTACATTGCCAGTAGTTCCCAATTTCTTTTATGTGAAAAGAGAAGGCCTCGAGTGGGAGAAAGGCATATATCATCCTTTTGGCAACCTCCTGACTAAATTCCTTGTTTGCAGATGCACTTTACAGATAAAGGATTACCTTTTCTATTGTTTAGACTTCCATTTTCTGAGGACAGTTTAGATACAAGCTTTTTGGTTTGGTTTTGCCCACAATTCAATTTCTATCTCAGCTGTGTTCACAGAGAGGTTGTGTAACACAGAAATGTTAAACTTTGCCAATATACAGCATGCAGTGAATGACATTAGATGCTCATGCAGAGTGGGACTAATTCTTTCCTTACCGTGACTGAAGACTCTTAATCCTGCATAACATATCTAGATGACCCGCTGAATACTGTTCAATGACATCTTTGACATCATATGGGCGAAGTGTTTCCTTAAACTTTCGTTTTGCAACATGAAATTTCATAATTCTGTGGGGAAAAAGCGTTTTGCAGATTAATTTTCAACAGTTGTGAAACAATATGAAATATTTCACTGACAAAATTTGATAGCTATTTTTTTAAATGGAAGGTATCTTCAGTACGGCTTTGACACAATTGTTTTTGTAAGTAAAAATGCGCAAGTACAGATGTGCTCTTACAAATGTGCTGTAGCTATCCCTTTGAATTGCTGCTTAAGAGAGTTCAAGTAATGCTATTTTAACAACTGCAGAGCATGTTTAATGTATCAGTATATACCTGTTTGGCTTTTATATGTTAGGTGGCTGATATGAAAAGTACTGAAGTACATGCCTAACTTAAACCTGGGATTAGTTCCACTGACCAGAGTGGGATGTCCTGTAAGCTACACTTGTGCTTATCCTACTTCTTTTCATTAAAGAGAAAAGATTCCTCTGATGAGTGGATTACACAAACATAGATCATAGTATTCTCTTATTAATTTTAAGTTCCTAGCTCTCCACTTTGGTTAAAAAAAGAAATATTTATGCATCCATTTAATTTTTTATCAGTTTTTATTTTTTTAACTGACATTCAGGCCTAAGAATTGGTTTTTAATTTGTTTGCCTGACTTAAGATCAAATTTTGCAGGCTAAAGAGAATTTTTTACATTTGTTCCCTACTGGAATATATGGAAATTATTGCTTAATTAGTATTCATTTTTTTTCATGAATTTTACTGCAGAATACTAAGTTCAAGATAACAAAATTGATGAATGGCATTTTTTGATGTGAGAATTGCACAAGTTTCTGTGATTTGTGATGTGTGAGCATGTGATGTCCACTGAGTAGCTCTTCTTAGAATGAAAAACTTGATATTAAATTGTAAATTTTAAATAATGGAAATGACAAATTCGGAAAGTAAATGACAGCGAGATTATTTTCCAGGTTAGCTGATAAAACCTGGAGTTTTCCTTGGTTTACATAAGAACTGGAGAAGGGAGAAGAGTTCCACGTAAGAACTGGGAGAGAAGCCAAGTCATCAGATGTGTTAGTTATTCTGGTCTGTGTTACAGAGCTTATGAATTCCCATTAGGGCCAAATTGCTGATATTTGCTGATATTGCAATTGAAAAAGGAGAGACAATAAATTGGTATCCTATTCCACATGACAATAGTTCACGCTAATATATTACCTTTGTGCTTATTATAATATGTATTTAGCAGCTGTAAGACAACAAATTCTAATAAAAACTAAAACATGGCTCTCACTCTCAGATAAAAATAGATTAGTAATGTTTTAGTAGAATTTAGAAAAAACATACTTCATATAGTTAGGACAGACTTTATGAAAATAGGTATGTAGAGTTTGATAGTATAGAGTGATGCTCTACTGATTTTTTATCATACGTAAATATTTTTTCAAATAATGTCAGTCTTCTCTCATAGTGCTTAAACTGTTGATATTTCCCATTCTGGTAACTTTCAGTTAAAAATGAAATTGTTTGCCACTTGTATAGAGCTTGAACTATGATCCTGATTATAGAAATTAAAAATGGAAAAGGCCTGTTAGGAGTAGTTCATCACCTTAACAGTTCAGAACTGATCTCCTTGCAGCTTTAAATGTATCAGATGATGCACTTTCCTCTTTTGCATTGCCAGCTGGTTCAACAGACCAAGGGCTTTTGGCATCTTTTGTAGTCTGAAGGCCCCTGAAGATGGGATGAATCTGGGATGCAGATTTTATTTTCTTTTAACTGTCAAATGATGCCAAGATGTTCAGTCCATAATACCTTGACAACCCAATCTTTTGGAATCTAGTTCTTTATTTAGGTTACAAAGAATAAATGATGTAGCTGACATACAAGACAGTATCATAATTTTGTTGTTATTATTATGTTTTTGTGGCCACAATTTTTTACCTCATGCTCTTGATAAAATAAAACTGTGAAACTCTATTAGAAAAGCAGAGCCAGAGGATTAATGGTATCATTGAAGACAACTGAATTTACCACAACTGGGTGATTTTACAAGAGAAGAGACAGAAGACTAATTTTTATTAACAGCCATGGAAACTTCATAATCAGCATGCACAAAAGTCTTCATTACTGCTTTGCAGCTTTTTAACACTTTTTTTTCACTAATCAAGGCAGTTTGTTCATAATGTTCAGAATTCAAACACAGAACTGAAGCATCACAGCTATATCAGTGAGTTGTAACTATACTATTTCTTGTTTAGGTATTAGCTCATGTGATTCCACCTTAATTAACTTGAGCAGGGTTTGGAACAAACCCATATTACTTCTTTTTCTTCAAATATACAAAACTTTACATAAACTGTGCAAAAAAACCCCTGAAGTGTTGTAAAAGACTGCCATTTTAAAAACCTGCAAGTTAATTAAGAAAAAGAAAACCTGAATTCTTTCAGTGATGGAGCTTAGCAACTGCTTTGCAGTTATTAAATTTGGATGAATTTCCACAGTTATTTACTGTCAGTTTTTAAAACTCAATTGGCTTCTTGTATCTTGAAATAGCTATGTGATTGACTGTAATTGTAGTCTTTACTGTGGGGGTGGCGAGGCACTAGAACAGGTTGCCCAGAGAATCTGTGGATGCTCTGTCCCTGGAAGTGTTCAAGGCCAGGCTGGATGGGGCTTTGAGTTGCTTGGTCTAACAGGATGTGTCCCTGCCCTTGGAAGGGCGTTGGAACTAGATGATCTTGAAGATCCCTTCCAACTAACTTAAACATTCTATGATTCTATATGCTTGAACACCCATGCCGATAGATTATTATAACTTTGTAGAGTGTATATTCCTGTGGGATAAAAACGAAAGGCTCAGTTTTGCGGGCACAGGCGGGTAACCCGCCCCTACAAAGAGGAGAAAATGAGCACAAAGTTATGCATGCTCAAATCATTTGGAGCAGCAGCTCTTAGGACAGGAGGGACAGGGCAAACGAGCCCGGGGCGCCATTTCCAGCGGTACCACCAGGGGGCAAACAAGACTCGTCAGAGACCGAGCCGAGTCGCCACTGACTGCGCTGAAGTGCTGGTACTGATCGGGCAGCAGGGACTAAAATTGGGAATCAACCCCGGACAACAACGCCGTGTGGTCTCCATGACTTTTTAAAACATTGTTTGCATGTTCAAATCGCTGTATGACATGTAGTGCGGTGGTGTTTTATAACTCGAATCTAATGCCATAGACGTTATGTGTTTGTAAACCCACCCGAATCACAAGGACGACAATTTTCTGCTGAGAATTAGGCAAATAAGTAGCTTGTTTCAATGATGCATCCAGAGGAAAGCAGAAAAAAAGTCTTGTATTGAAGCATAAAAGTGCTTTGTCTAGAATTAATGTCCACAGGTCCCACTAATCTTATCTCGTACTCTGATAATTTGTGGAAAGTTACAGGTCCAATACCAAATGTTGTCTTATTGACTCCAGCAGCCAAAAGCATCTCCCATTTCGTTTATCTGTTCTCAAATGGAGGATCAGCACTGCTCTAAAGTTACAGCGTTTTCTGTAAATGCAGGTTGCATATCTTCCCTGGCATTCACTGCATTTTAGTTTCTATTCATGTTGACCCTTCCATTATCAAAAGCTATTCTGTTTGTCATTTAGTCAACTTTGCTGAGACTGGCACCAAGTTAGAACATTCCTAGTCCTCTGTGCAGCCCTTTCATAATCATGTTATTAGTTTTAAACATGTGTCTTGTCAGTCTTGTCACTGTCTCAGGAAGAAACAGTTTAATTCTGCTGGGATTCAGGTAGAATCATACATAGTTACTTGTTACTACTGCCTTGAATATTAAAAGACAGGTAGGTTGTTTTACCCATAGCCAGATGAGGTGACCACAGGTTGTTTACTCGCCTGCTCCATCAGGAAAGCCAGTGCAAAGAGATCTAGCTGTGGTGGTTCCTCTGTCTCTCTGTCCTTACCTTCCCAAATAACCCTTTGTCCGGTAAAACTGCAATGTGCAGAAGAAATCAGGATCTAATATAGAGACGCCAACAGACAAACATACTTGAGAGACAGTTCAAATACATGTGAGGTGAATGAGTCAAAATTGCCTCCTCTCTCAGGTCTTGACCTGGACTAATCCATTCCCTAGAGGCAGAGATATTATTTTTTCCCAAGCGTGGTGCTGTCCTAGCCAAAGACATACCTAAGACTCTTTCCTAGGCTCTGAAGAGCATTGGGCAGAAAATACACAATGTGTTTGGTTTTAAAAGAGGATTCTGAAACATAACATTGAACAAATTCATAGTGGCTGCTAAAAATACATTTTTTAGGTGTTAGAGAAACATTGCAAAGACTGAACATAAATGCTAAATTATGTTTTCCATTTTTGTCTATTAAATATGTATGACTATTCAACTATACAGCTTATCAGCTCAAGAACTCTCAAGTTTCATTATGTTTAGCTACATTTATTATTTTTTTTTTTTTATTAACACCAAATGAAAACATATCTTTGCAATCACTAAAGAGAGAAAAGACCTATTAGGTCAATAAGTTCATCTTCCTGCCACTGCAGTTATTTCTACTGCATATTTATTTATGCTTCTCAAATCTTATTTTATATTCCATAAATAGTGACATAATTCCATAATTTCCATTGTGGAGGGTATTATAGAGTTGCACGCCTCTTGCTATGGAAAATGATCAGAGATATCACAATATATGGAAATAAGGTATCCTCATCTTTCTTTTAGTCTCTTTTATACACATTCATCATTCTGAACTAACAGAGTTGGAAAATTCAGTGGGTTTTGTTAAGCTCCTGGAACTCTGCAGGATATTAGTGGCTTTTTGTTCACAACACCACTGGGGACAGTTGAACAGTGCTACAAAACTTGCTGGCACAGAGGCTCAGTGTACTGCTAGCAGGAACTGCTTTGTGCACTGCTCTGATCCCAGCCAAGGGCTGCAGAGAAGCAGGACTGGTCCTGCTCTGGCTCAAGGCATGGTGTGGAGCACACCATCTTTCACCACACTACCCATCTGTTCCCTACTTACCCAACACTGTTAAAATGCATCAAGCATCTTTTCCTTACTTTCCCTACTCCCTCAGTTGATCTTGCCTGACAGAGAGCTTGTAGTAAGGGGGGATGGAGGAGGCAGCACAGGAGATGAAAGACTCAGATTAGGAAGCTTTGAGAGCAGGTTGACAGCTTAACATGTTACTTGACAGGTCTGCCTGGTGGGTCTTGGTAGGACTGGTTAAGAATCCTATCTTTTTTGGAAAGGGCCAAAATGGTAAGAACTTTTGCCAGGAAAGGGTTATTTTCTCTGTTGTCTCTTTTGACCATTTCAAAATGAAAGTTTGGGCATTTGTTTATTTAAAATCAAGAGCTTGTTTTGAACAATAAAGTAGTCCTGGAGAAAATGTAGGTAAACAGGGTCAAAACTGAAGCACTACACTTCGAAATTATTAAAATGAAAGACTACAAATACAGCAGTTTTTGTCTTTTGCTATTTTGAGGCTGTCCAACCTGAGAGTAACCAGTATATTTTAGGCTTCTTTCACAGAAAAAAACCCAAGCTCAAATGATTTGATTCCAAAACTGAGAGAGGACCTACCTCTGTAAACCCACAGGCATGAATTAATTTGGCTAATTTAATTTCCTTCCCAAAACAAAAGGGCCATTTTTGTAATTTGTACCCATCTCTAAGCAGGGAAAAATAATTATTCTCCCTTATTACAATTTTTCAAGTTGATGTATCAAGAATGGATTCAACTGCCTGTGTTTATATTTGGGGTCTTTTCATAGTGTTTCATGAAGCTGTGCAAGTGCCTTCTTGTCCTCACCTGCTTCTGTACACCAGCATATAGGGCAAAACAGCCTTCACCCTCCCCCATTGCCTTTGCAATTCAAAGCCGTTTCTAAAAACAAACTTCAAAATGAGGCACAAAGTTTCCATATAGGCAGATGTTATCATCTTGAAATTCTAAAGTTACTATATAGAGTCTCCGATCCTTCTTCAGATGTTTGCATAGATTCCAGGTAACAGATACTCTGAATAACCAGAAAGAGGTGTATCAGATACCTGATGAACTGAATTATCAGTCCCTTGATTTTGAGAGATTAAAGTGTAGCATTTAACAGAAGTCTGAAGATCATGGCACGTTACTGCTTTACACATGTCAGACAAAGGTATGTTTCTGAACCAAGATGCATGTGCCGCTTGTAATCTAGTGAAATGCTAACATTTGGAAGGAGATGGGAGAGATTCATGGCTAACTGATAACAAGTGGAGATTCTTATTCTCAGCCTCAGTGGTGATATTAGTTGTTTTTCTGGTAAGCTGACCATGGAGAGAACAGTTGGAAGTAATCTAAAAATTTAATGCTCATTAGTTAAGTAGTGCATGAATGACTATCAAACTCTTGCATCTTTGCTCTTATTATGAGAACAATTTTGTGGATGGCCCTGTGGAGAAAATTTGCCAGCTACGGCCTTCATGTTTGGTTACTTTCCATTTGAACTGATAATGACCAAGAGAACCAAGCAAAAATGCAGATGATGCACTGAACAATTCAGTGGCATCTTAGAAAACAAGCTTCAAGGAATTTGGATCTTATTAACAATAAGATGATCACTGGTATTGCTTGCTTGTACAGGTATCCAGGTGCCCTTGGAGCCAAAAGTCAACCAGTCTATTTAAAATGCAGCATCACAGACAAGAATCTTTAGCATTAAAGTCACCAGACTGTGCTAATTGTTCCTAATTTGAGCATTTTCCATTTGAGGGAATAGGCTTGCCTTGTAGGTGGGGGTCCACTGTGTAGAAGGATTTCTGTCACCTGCTGAAACATTTCTGGCAAGAGACCATTCTCATCAGTGACATTTGAGTTGTCAGTTGGAGTGGCTGTGGGCACAGGCCTGGTATCTGACAAGTTCTGTGAGGTCATTTCCAGGAAGCTTGGAAAAATTATTGGAAAAGAAGTCTGCAATTTATCTGTCAAGCTCTCTGTGCTAGTAGAAAAGTTTTAGAAACAGCCTTACTCAGTGTCTGTCTTCATTTTAATCAGTGGAAAAAGGGGAAGGAAATACAAGTAACCCATAGGTTATCACTGTATGAAATTAGCTGATAAAAACCTTGAGGTTTTTTTTGCTATAGTGCTGAGAAAACTCAGCCCTGCAGGAAAACGTCATCTTTCTGTAGGTTTTTGCAGCAATTCCTTTCTGTCTGTCTGCCTGCCTGCCTGCAAGAAGGGTGCTGGACACTGATGTAGCTGTGATTTAGTGACTGTGGTCACCTGCTTGAACTCTCCTTGCTTATTGTTGTACATTTTATGGTGGTGATTTTACCTGTCAGAATTTGCACTCCAAAATATTCTGGAACGTGTAGAGGCTTGGCAGTCTCAAGAGTGTGAATGCTAAATTTAAACTTTCAGTACAGGTAATTTTATAAGTTCCAATGCAGTTTGCTGCTTTCTTGGAAAAGAAGGAGACTATCAGTTTTAAATTATTTGGGTTATACTTAGTTCAGTGAATAGTGGTAGGCAAGGCTTTGCACAACTGAATGAATGTGATTATTCTGCTCTTACCAGAAGAAATTTGCAATAGAAGTCTTATGACAGTTTCAGGAATATGGAAATGAAATAAAGCCCTACACTTTTAAAGGAAATAACTTTTCCAGGCAAGGTGATACACATTCAGTAAAATTACATCAGATTGTATTTGGATTACAGGAAATACAATGGAAATTATATCCATTACTCTCTTTCTTTTCTGTGTAAAATCATATAACACCTTTAGATATTGAAAGGCTGATAACAGAACCTACAAATATTTTAATTTAACTAAAATACTGATAAAAAGGAAGCAAAGTATATTAGCATTAGCTATGTAATAAGTTCAACTAACGATCATTTTATGAATTGACATACAGTTTATTAGTATCATAACCAAAGAAATCTCAAATGTTTATTAACTCAGTATTTTTTACTCACCTGATTGCTCTGATGACAGTTTTAAGAGCAGGGGTGAGATCTTCTACTGACACATCACACTGGCACCCTTTGTCATCATAAACATCATCTGTTCCAAGACTGGTGTCAGCTGCAAAATGCAAGAGCAAACTAAACAAGAGGCATTTAAAAATCTCTTCCTTAGTGTTTTCAAACCGCTTGCACAGTGGTTCTGGAAAAATAAAGATTGCAAATCTAGTATGACAGAGCTTCTTCATTCTGCAAACTGTATGATGCACCTGTGTGTGTCTATGCTTGTGTCATAAACACTCGGGTAGTCCCAGTGTAAAATTAGTGTGAAAATTAGAAGGAATAATTTCCTGCTATTTTTAAAATAAATAATATTTGGGTACCACGATGTCTATTCCTGATGTCCCATGATTTTTCATCACATTCTCTGTTGTACAAGAAAGAGATGGTGAGCTAACAGATGTAACAGCAGAATCAAAAGATGCTGAAGTTTTATTGTTACTATTTTACCACTATGGATCAACCTGACATTGAGGACAAAGGAGAAGATCCATTTCATTTAATAAGGAGGTGGTGGAATGATCCGACACTTTATTACAGATGAAAATAAACAAAGCACCATTTTACCAAAAATGAATAGAGAATGACATCCATTATGGATCAATTGCCACCTTAAACCTCGGAGCCATGGAGATATTGAAGCCTTTCTTTGCCATAGGAGCTTAAGCCAAGTTACTGTAATTATTTACCTGAAAAAAAAAGGATCCTTTACCATTTCTTAACCCCATTTCTTAGTCTTACCATCTCTTAACTCTGCCAGAGTTACCATTAGAGAATTATCTAGAAATCTCAGAAGCGTCCATTGTACCTGAATACACAAATAAAACAGGTAGTGATGCACGACCAAGAGGCTTACAAACTTAAAATGTGCTGGAATATGAATGGAGCAAGAAGGGCAGGGTCATGGATGCCTGTATATCATTTATGTTCTGAAGGTACGTGAAGTACAGACAAATTATTGAGGGTAGGTGTTTTTTTATCCCAAATAATCTTTCTTCAACTGCATAAAGTCCAAGTGCCCAGGTGATGAATTTCGCTCAAGGCCAGTGTATTTCATCACGTAAGTGTCTCTGCTTCATCAGGAAGAGAGTGTAAAATGAGTGACATGAAACATTGAGAAAAGCATGGGATTCAGGAACCACTCAGTAAGAGAGGAGATTTCTTCCCAGTCCTATGTCCCTGCCTACATTCATGCTGTTATTTAAAACATAGGTTTAGTCATTCCGAAACACTTCGAGTAAACCATTTCAGGGGCTTCTATTAGCAGATTTGAAGCACAGACAGACACAAATGATTACAAGACATTTTTTCAAGTTCCTTTTTCAGGTAGATTGCAAATTAAAGATGAAAAGTATTATTTGTCAGTCAGAAGTGCCTGAAAATTTCATGGTACATTCTAAATCTAATAGGAATGCTATCTTGGCGTGAACAGCATTGTACAGCATTTTCAGGAACTGGTGTTGCTGCATTGTTTTCTTCACAGACTTAATGTTCAGGCATACTAATTCTCTTTTTCTTAAATGACTCTGATTAGTTTATTACTCTTCGGAACTGGAACATTTATAAGGAACATCTGTATCTTTGAAGAACAGGTGATTCTACCTTTGGCAGATCAATTTAATAAAGAAACATGAAAAAATCAAATGCAACCATAAAAACTTAATTTTTAAATTGTAAAAGTGTAATAGTAAAAGTAAAATATCTTCATACAAAACTTTGAAATCTCTCCTTCCGTGCTATTACTGTAAGTCATGCCTACAGTGATGCCAGGAGTGCTTTTTCCATGCACTCTTTCATGAGCTTTCCTACTGGCTTATCTTATTGATAAAATATACATCTCTCCACCTATCCTGCCTCAAAAACACGTGTCTCCCCGCCCAGAAATGTGACTAGCTAAAATAAACTATGCAATTAGTTTGATAGGTATACACACTACCTAAACCTCCCCCCTCAGAACGTGCTAAGTATTCCACAACACTAACTTTCCAGGTGTCACATCTGATCAGCCTCTCCAGTTACCTCTCCCAGTGTGAAAATCTCCCAGCTCGTTAAGTGCTGTATTAAAACCAGAGCTTTTTATGCTACTGATATTTCCAGTGACTCTCTAAGATTTGAATCTATTCTGTTACGCCAGTATAAGTTAGGAAAAATTCTGCAAAGAACACAAGAGCTGTAACCGTGTAAACCCAGTGAAACAGGAGACTCCAACTTGAAAGTTTAAAATAACCGTGTTTCTGAATGGTTGTCTCACTGCCAAGAACAGTGTCATTAATAAAAGGGCTTCCTTAACGTGGTATACTTTTGCAGAACTGTTTTGAGAACAGTATGGTGCAATTACAGTGTTTCATGTTGCTCCCTTTGGAATACAAAAATCAGCAAAATTTTTAGATAGGTGCTGGAAAATTGTTATAAATTTAAGCCAGCTTTAAGAAGAGATGCTGCTCCTAATAAATCACCTTTTTTTCTTTTTAATATTCCACTGATATAAATTTCCCTAATTATGGCAGAACCCCAATACCACATGTCAATAAAGCTTGTGAAAAGCTATAAACCTTGTTTGATTCCTATGGGAAACATTCATGTTTCTTTAGAACACTGAGTTGACCTGGGAAAAAGTTTGGGAAATGCATAGTAGCAATTTGGAGAAAAAATTCCAGCTTAAAACACCACTGAAATCGAAGTTCACATTCTGATGAATGTTTCCAGTGGAAACTCATGTTGTGTACCACATAGTTACGAGGTGAGATGTACTTGCACCCTTTCTGTCCCTCTCGAGTTCATCCTTGAGGTCGGGGTTGAGTTAGGGTCAGTTTGGCTGCTTTAGTTGCTCCAGCTGTTCAGATCCCTGCCAGTTCCCAGATGGGGCTAAGCTACATCCTCCAAGCTGCTGTCTGTTCCCAGGGAAAGCCCTCCCCAAGCACTAACAGGGCAAGTAGGTGCCCAGCTACCAACTCATGTATAGCCCTGCACACATCTACTTCTTCATCCTTCCCCATGCCCCTTTTCTGTCTCGTGCTCTCCATTGGGGTGGCTGTGCATGGTCCACGTGGGTTCCACACGGAAATTTGGGCAGCAGCTGCTCTGCATGAGCCTGGCTGTTCTTCCAGGCCTTCTGAGAGTTAGCCTTGGTCTCTCTTTCTCTCGAGGAACCTCTACCACTAGCTAAGCAGGGCTTTCCAGTCTGTTCTTTGGGCAATCATGAATATGGTCTCAGTGATGGCCAAAGTGTTTCTTAATATAGATTTAGACAACCCCCTGCAAGTTTCTCTAAGAAGGGCTGTCAGTCCATTTTACAGTCCAGAAACAATTCCACTTTTCTAATACCAGCATATTTACAATTCAGTATGTATTTTGATCCTAAACAAAGAAAGTGTTTATTTCACAACTGATGAGGCACCCACAGTTTTCTTACAATCTTTGACATTATTTACCTTGGGCTACAGTCTGGTCTTTGCTGCTTTTTAATATCTTCCTCTTTCTTCCTGAAGACCAGTCTTTGATTTAATCACGCAGCAAAGCAGCAATTACCAAGAAATAGAAGAGGTATGCACAAGGCAGTAGAATTGTCTTGATATTTCCCTGTTTGTCACAGTATTTATTCACTCTTCATGCAAACTCTAGTCATTAATGATCAGCCCAAATGAATGGGCAAAAAAATTACACTGTTCCGAAACATTATATGTCACCAACAAAAAAAATTTAGAAGTTTGTAGCTGCATTGCATATGACTCTGTGTAAAAGTTATGCAGAAGGCTTGGATTATTACTTCTGTAAACATCATGTGTCCTTTCTTAGAAGTGTTTTCCGTTGTTTAATAAAATGCTTTGGCATTGGAAGAACTGTGACACTACTCTGATCACTGTCATAGCTCCTTGCTTTCACTGTCAGTAACATTCAAGTAATTATCTACCTGTTTAACAGAATAAGGAAAGATCTTGTACTCACTCTGTTTTCTGAGAACAGCCATATGCCAGCAACAACAGTCCAGCACTGGTAAGTGTGTGTGCTGACACCACAGATAGTTCTATGGAAGTACTTCAGACATAGTGATCAGTATGGTGATCCCAACACAGACCTTTTTACTTGTTTTTTGGAAGCCTTCAGAATCACTTGGATCTTACTCTGACTGAGTAGAATGTAGTTAGGGCTCTTCACATAGGTGATCTAAATAATTCTGCTGAGGCTGAGAACCCACCTCCTAGATATGGCAAAACCTAAATACATGTCTGAAGTTGGTAGCTTGCATATGACTCCCATTTATTCATGTTACAACACAGTGTTGTGTTGACTTGGTTAAAAACACACAGACTTGGAAAAAAAAGTCTGATTTTCATTGTAATGCATGACCCAAGGTGAAAAATGGATGGTAGCCTAATTTTCACAGGTTCTGAGTTAGATTCAGCCATAGTCTTTAACTATCATACAAAATCCAGAGTTTGGCTTGGGAATTGATGTCCAAGCAATTCATAATGCAGCTCTACAGCCTGTTCTCCACCCTGTTCAGCAGCCTCATTCAAGTGCAGAGCTGCTCTGGCTGCCCAGGGCAGCAGTGCAAGGCACCCCAATGGGACACACTCATCTTGACACTCAGTTTTTGCATGAGTAGTCAGAAAGAAAACAAGTGGATAGTTCAACACATCTAACTCCTGGGCAAGTGAAGTTAGGCATAAATTCAAAGCTTTTGGAGAACAGGTTGTCCCCATCGGAGGTGTCGATGCAAAGGTCTGCTGCAGCAGGGGTGCCCAGGCAGCTGCTTTAGCATTAGACTCTAAACTGCCTTAATTTTACATTGCTACTGAGCTCAGACGACCCTTCTTGCTCAAGAAGCTATGCTGGCAACTTAATACTCTCATTATTCTGTTCTTTCAGCCCCCTTTGCAAGAAAATAGAGCCTCTGCTGTGCTACTCTATGTAATGCTTAGGATGTTTACAAGGTAGGTGTATTTCACTCAGTTTTACCCTGCCTTTGAAGTACTTTTCTTCCCACTGAGCATTTACTGCGGTGAGTTAAGGATTTAGCCTATGGCCTCTAAAATATGGAGATACACTGTCCATATTTTATAGTATTACCACAAATGCTATAAAGCATCAAATGTTTCCCAAAATCTCTCTTTTCCCCCTCAAAAATTATTCTAAGTAGAAACATCTTCGTGGTTTATTTTCATACAATTAATGCAATTTCCTTTATCAAAATGAAATGTGTCTCAGCCTAGTTTAAATATATTTCATGAAATTTCTCACCTCTTTACAAGCTCTCATTATTTTCCTGTTTGTTGAGCCATGAATATAAAATCCCTTCACTACCCCTAGAACTGATTTTCTTTTCAGTTTGCCTTTGCTTTAAAAGATCAGTAAGCTGACTGTCAGTACATAGTTCACCTTATTTGTTTTACTGCGATTGCTTGTTAAGTTCCATGGGAAAAATGAACTGCAAAAAGCAACCCTAACTGCAATGGAACTTAATCACATACTTAATAAGAACCACCAAAGTTCCACCAAAGGTCCTCCAAAGCAGGAAAGGCAGCAACCCATGTTTACATGCTTTCCAGAGCAGAGGACAGAAAAAGGGGGCCCGAGGGAGTGAATCGGGTATTTATTTCCTTCATTTAAGGAAAAAAAAAAACCCACAAACTAAACAAAAGGAAAGGCTTTCTTCTAATCACGAAAGAAGGAAGAAGGCAGGACAAGTACTTCTGTGATATGCTCTTCACATTAGATGCTTAATATTTGTTTAGAAAATGACACCCAAACCCCTAGCAGTACACAACAGTGCCCAAGTGGAAAATTTGGAAGAGGGAATAAGGATGACAAAATTTGAAAACATTATTTACAGGGATCTTTTATGAAATGGTTGCCATTTCCATGCTGGCAAGCAATTTCTTGGGAAAGGAAGGAAACTGGTGCCTCCTGTAAGGAGGAGCATTTCTGCATAAGCTTGTAGGAGTTCCCTTTCCCTTCTGCCTGACCTGAGCCTCTACTGTGCAGGCAGTACCAGTGGGGAGTGCAGTAGTGCTGTATGCACAGCCTGTTTCTTGTCTTCTCTTGAAATAGCCAAAGCATTCCACATGGGGATGAGAAGGGGGCATCAGAACTTGAATTTGGTAAATGCAATGCTATATGATGCAGAATATCATAAAGAATATCCCTAGCAACATTTTATATGTGGAAGCATTTCTGAAAAAAACTCTGATTCTGTCAAAAGGGAAGATAGGATGGGTGGGAAGTTTTTTATGCATTTTGGGTGAAATTATATAGTCTTCTTTCTTAAGTGCAATTTTTTAAGGTCAGAAACCTAATTTATATATGTTATCATATAATACAGGCAAGTTCCAAATATCTAAAATTCTAGCATTCCCTTCTAATAACTCTCAATTATCTTTAGTTATTATTTAGCTTCTCAAAAATTTCTGCACTGGCAATATTTCATGGAACAGCTCCCACTACTTAATTAAAAAGGAATCCTTTTAATTTAGAATGATGATATGCTGGACCAGGAGACCTTCCAAAAACAATTCATTATATGCACAATAATTGTGCAGTTAAAAAGGCTGATTTTATTATAAATAGTGGCAAATTACCCAGCAAGTTTAGATGGCCATGTGAGAAGAGTGGGAAAGAAAAAGGTTAGGTGCCACTAAATGCATGATTTTAGTATATTTTTAGATACACATCTCTGTTATTTTATATACACTACATACAAGAAATTAAAACTGTAAAATAAATTGCAGGTATATATGATAATATCTGGAACTGTGGACTAATGAACTAAATGTCACACCTAATTGCCTGTGTTCCTGCAAGACCTTGTAGTGCACATCAGTTGATATATGTCTGATATTCTGAGAGGTACTCAGAGGTCCTGCATCCTGGATGATTTACAGGTCCTGTGGTTGAGAGAGGTCATAGATGGGGGCAAAGGTAGAAAAGAGGGTGGCAGCTTTAGTTCAGGTATCTACAGGAGAGTCCTGTATTTTAAAAAGCTGTGAAGGATTTCCCCAGTAACACGTCATAAAAATGAAACATTTCTCAAATGTCTCAGATTCGGTCCAAGTGGGTTACATGGTGGTTGGGAAGTTGTATGAGTGTCCTCTCAAAATTACTTATATCATTTGTATAGTCTTCACTGCAGATGAGGTTATCCAAAACCCATGCAAACCATGCTTCTGGTGAGTTGGTTTGCTGCTGTCCTTCACGGAGGTGAGCTTAATAATCATTCACATGTGACCACTGAGTAAGCACTCAGTCCAGTGAGTAATGGTGCACAGAAACTTCCTCGAGAGCTGTCATAAAGGAATTGACTAAATTATGGACTCATATGGCCAGGACTTTGGTTGGAATGAACTAACATAATGCCTCAAAACCAATGGCCTGTACTTATTTACACGAACAAATGACTTGGACCTTAGATCAGAATACCAGATCTTCCTAGTTAATTACAATGACAATGGTAATAAATGAGAGCTCTATCATCCAGTTAAGCTATCACAAGAAAATGAATCTATTGTCTAGCACAAATTTATATATTGCTAATAAAATTTCATTCAAGCTTTATTTTGATATCATGAAGCTTCATTTTGAATCAGCAAATTTAAGCTGAGATGTAGAAGCGATCAAACTAAGGACTTTCGCCACATCAATTGAATCTTATCCAAGGTCAAGATGTTTATGCCACTGAAAGGAAAACTTGCAATTTTTGCAATACATAGATTACACGGTAGTAACTGAGGACACGGGGGCTGAAGTGCACAGTTGCATTCTTTCCATGGCTCTTATAATATACTGTACCCTGAGGATTTTGTGCAAGTACTCTGTAGGGAATGAAAGGCTAGAGGTCATCTGAGCATAAAATGTTCAGGGATGGTGCAAGAAATCAAATATTTCCTTGGAGAGTTTTTTTTTAATTAATCAAATGAAATATGTTTGTAATATCTCCAGTGCTGAACACTTTTGATGTTTTATTCAAAAAGCCACACAATGTCTCTAGGTTAGAGTAAAGGCAAAATAACTCATGCAGAGACTTAGAAGCATGGGATGGTAGAACACAAATATAATATAGTATTTTTGTCCCTCATGGAAAACTGCATCCACAACATAATATTGTTCATTAATTCTGCTGTGGTGGTACAACACTGGAGCATGATTTAAGCAGAAAAGGTTCTGTTCCCCAGAAAACAAGGCAAGCAGAAAAAAACAACCCAGGGCAGGAACACCATTGTCTTCAAAGAAGAGATTTTGTGAGATGGATCTACACAACATATAATGAGGCACGGGCACAATGCCTTAAGCAATGGTATGAGACCACCTGTACTATTTAATCACTGGCACAGACTCTGTCATGGGGTTGGTACCTGCCAGTGGGTATTCTCACGTTCTGGGGACCATTCCCTATGAGCAGTTTGGCTGCAGTTTCTCTGGTTTTGTTTAGCAGAGACACAAGCCATACTGCATGAGGGGGTCTTGGGGTCAGAGGTGGTTCCTGGCTCACTTTGCATGGTACAGGTACGGGAGTAGCTGCATGTGGCTCCAAGGTCAGGCAGCACTTTTGCCTATGTGATATAGCATCCCTCTTGGGAAGGCTCTTCCATGACTCTATACAATTCATGTATCCTTTTAGGTGTGCACGTTGTAAAGCTTCACTATTTACCATTCTTGACTGCTGAAAATTCCCCTCTGATTTGCTTGTTCCTGATGATTCCCTTTCAGATTGATAACAGGGATTAAAAATACAGCATCCTGGCACCTTCATTAATTTGTGCAGTCCCCTCTTCAGCAAGAGTTCTGGCAGTTGTGAACCATGTCACCAGAGATTGCACACATATTTAAAATCAGATTATATAAGTCTTGATTTTCAATTTCACTCCCCTGTGCTGTTAAATACCCTAGAAAGCATCTGCAGCCACGCCAACAAAGACCTCTCAAGCCATCAAAGCTCTCTCAGGTTTGGATTCCATTTGCAAATGCACATACGTAGCTGAAATAATTGCTGTCACTGTCAGACCCACTTTGGCAATAGTAATAAATGGTTTATAGGTAGTTTCAGAGGACTGTTACTACCCATAAATAAAGCCATTTGTGCAACAGTTTTGGTCATACTGTTTTAAGGCTGTCTTGCCAAAATCCTTTTGGGAGATAGCTGTGGCCAGCTTAAGTGTTTTACTCACTGCCCAAGAAATTCTTCTTCTGTGATTTTAATATATAGTGGGGGAGTGTTAGAGTGTAACCTAGTGTAGCCTAGGAGGAAGGCTACCCAGGAACACTCAACCAGGTTAACCTTTTAGCTACCACCATGAGCTCTCGTCTGGACTAGAAACCTCCCTTTATAGGCTAGTTTCTAATTGCTATTGTTTAGTTTCTCCAGCAGTCTCCTTCTGACGGTTTTGGCCCAGATTCCAGCCATGTCCTTACCAGTGCTTAGTCAGCCTTGCAAAGTCACTATCTGTTATTATCTGCCTTAAATCATCTTTGTATGCTAACAATTTCCCTTCCTTTCTGGATCTTCTTACATATTTGCTTCTTTTCTTTATTTTCACACAGAATTCAGTGCACCTCACTTTGATAGAGAGATTGTTCCTCTTCTGCCTGTGCTGATGGAAGAGCATTTACAACACCAAATCCCACACAGCGAAAAAGCAACTATATGTGTCTCCTCTGCCTTCTCTTTTGGAAGGAGAGGTTAATAGTAAGACTATTGTTTTTTCATTAGATCACTGATATAAAGTTTTGACACTGAACTAGACACCCAGTACTATGTTTTCACTGCCCAAAAGGTCTATTGTAAGTGTAATTTCTTCTACCCCAAACATATTACAGAGATATAAGAATCACCAGAAGGACCAGCTGTTCAAGGGTATTGTTTTGTGTCCAAAATTTCACCCAGAAAGGGAGGTCTTCTAGTTTTGACTCGAAGATCATCCCACCAAAATAATTAATCATTTGGCTGGAGAATACCTCAAGGAGGAAACTGCAGGATCTGGCAAGGTAGAGATAAGAATAATATGCTGCAAATACTTTCTTTTTCATCCTGTGCAAAATGTAAGATGTTCTAAACTAAATACATCATCTCAAGATCCTTCTCATTGAGCTGTCAAATATAGAAGGCATATCAAACTATGAAATTGGTACTCAAAAAAACCCAAAAAAGAAATCAAAATTGGTAGTCCTTGACTTTTGCTGCAAAGGTCTGGGCAAGGCAGCAGGGAGCTGCCTCTCAGCAGTGAGCACACTGGACATCTCTCTGATCATAGTAGTCCTAGAAGTAGTTGGATGAGGTCCCAGAATGGAAACTTGGCATTTGCCTAAAAACTGGGGACAATGGAAGCTGTTCCTTCTGCCACAAATGAGAAATTGGTGTATCTGTTGGCCCCAGTTCATAAGGGTGGACTGGTAGCTGGAAATCACTGACCAGGAAACAGGCTGTGCTCACCCTGAGGAGCAGGAAGATCTTTAAGGGTTTACGGACAGCAATGAGTGCTCTGTTGTTGTTACTGTCTTTTATCTACAGATATACCCAAGGTGCTGTTTATGCCACCTTTTCCGGGAGAGGGAGGCAATCAGAGAAAGCACGATTTTCTTGTGCAAGTCATTGTTATTGACGACAATACGTACAGGACAAAATAGGGCACACGCTGAGGAAACACTTCTATGACAAATGGGCTGATGAAAAATGAAACAGGTGCTTGAGTGAGGTGCAGACTGCAGGGCTGGGGCAGAAGTGAGACACTGGTACGCTGGGACAGTGCTCAACAAATTACTGTCATAGGTCACTTCCAGGCACAGTGTTACATGGGGTTAACCTGTGAAATTACTTCTGGTGACGTTCTGAGGAGATACTTGTGCTATGTAAATGATTATATAAAAAGCCTAAATTTAGACAGGGTACCTTCAACCACCCTGCTACCCTAGAGCAATTCTCACTTCCCATTGTGGAGCACATGGCCTTGTCTGAGCTTCACATTAGCATGCAACCCAGGCCAGCATCACACAGCTTCTGTGCTGCAGCTGCTGTGGGACATGAGCCAGGACCTGTGTCCCAGGATGGAGAGGGGAGTGGTGAGCAACCTGGTTAAAAGTCTGGTAGCTAGTTCCCCCCAGTAGCTCACTGAACTACAGGCAAATTTGGAATTTATGCATCTGAGAGGTCTCCGTGGGGGAGGGCTAGCCTGGAATAGTGACCTCAGCAAACACTGCTGTTTTGTCTCATTTGCCCTCC
The DNA here is from genome assembly GCA_036023395.1 of Myiotriccus ornatus. NCBI lineage: Eukaryota > Metazoa > Chordata > Aves > Passeriformes > Tyrannidae > Myiotriccus > Myiotriccus ornatus. The sequence continues at coordinate 84,869,736 of JAYRBT010000114.1, forward strand.
AGGAAATGTTTATTTACCCAGGTTTTTCCTGCAGAGTTGTGTTGTGTAGGACATCCTCATCTGAGGGATGGGGCATTGCGGTTCAATAGGTATTTTACAACCTACATGTCTGTGATAATACGTGCTCTTAAAAAGGAAGAAGATATCAAAATCACACTTCTGTCTAATTAGTTTTACCACAATTGTTGAATATAACATCCGTGATTGCCATTGCAGAGTTTGAAGTTACTTCTTTACTTGGATCAAATTACCTGTATTGTACCTTTCCCACACAGTCAGAGTCACTGCCTTCTGTGGTAGCCAACCAGTTTGTCTCCCTTATTTTTTATGTGGGGGGTACCACAAGAAAGAACAAAACATTTATATACTGGGAAAAATGTGAATGGAGAAATCCAAAACCAAATCCACTGGGGGCAGTGGTACCCCCAGAGCCGTGTGACTGCACCTTTTGCTGCTGGACCCATCCCACACAGGGGTCAGATTCACCTGCTGCTCTCAGCTCCTGCTTGTCAGGGAGCTGCTCTCATTTGCTTCAGTGCTTTCTGGTTAGGGCAGTCACTGCCTTTGTTTTGGCAAGCTTTGGCAGATGAAGATCCTTGCCTGAATATTGGCTAATGTAATGCCAGAGGCCATTTTAGCCAAAGAGTGGAGAGCAGCTTGAGAGAAAGGCTAGGCTGCCAGCTGTGGGTTTATCAAGCCGTTTTCACAAACAGCCATTTTCGCAAAGATCCACTTCTTCACACGTGGATCCACAATAATGCTGGTTTTGTTTGCTAAAGCCACCTGCCTTGTCAAGCCAGATCAAACAAAGCACCCAGTAGTACATCTCTTGGTGGCAGGTGATTGCAGCTCCAGTGGAGGTACCAGGGCTCCTCTGCCTGAGGGAATCAGTTCTGCACAAGATGTGCTCTTGGCTGGCAAAGGTACAGACAGTGCAGCACTGGCCATGCTGCATGGATGACCAGTGAGAGGCAGCAGGTTTGGGCAGCAGCTGAGCCCAGCAGTGGGAGAGAGGGCCATGACAGAGGAGCTGCTGCAACCAAATCCCTTGGATACATTTAGCCCACCTGCAACTTTTCATAGTGATTACTGCCTCCACCAATTGGTCTTTAAGCACCAGTGACACAAGACTTCTTATTAAAAAAAACCCACACTGACATGTTCTTTGAAGCAGACTATAGCTGGCTTGTGTCTCTGCCTGCAAATAACAACTCTTTCTGCTTTCCTACAACATCTCACAATCACAGTGCAAGCGTGCAAGAGTGTGAGCAGGCTGGGAGCAGCGTGCAAGGGCAAATAGGCGTGAAGGGCTCCTACCATCAACCACGGGTTTGGGCTGTGAGCTCTTCAGCCGCAGCGAGGGCCTGAAGCGGGTTCGGTCATTGAAGCTCCAGCTCTTCTGGACTTTGGTTGGGCTGCCCTCGGTGGCAATGTCAGCACTTGGTGAGCGGCGATCTCCGACTGAAGATTGCCTGTTCTTTATACTTTGACCTCGTGGGCTGGCCATCCGGACCCGCTCCTTAAAACTCAGCTTTTGACTGTGAGGGAGAGAAGTATATTTTATTTCATAGTTCCTTCACTCCATTCCTTTTTTCCATTGTATGAAAATTTCTAAAAATTCTCACTGGTATGAATCTGTTTCTTACACACTTTTATTGTCATTGAATATAATTAATTTGTGAACGAAACTGATTTGATGTAATTGTTTTTTGATAGAAGCATTATCATTGGCAGTCTATCATACATTACAGAATAACCTTGTAAATGAAACTAAAATTAACAAATAAAAACAAATTTCACCCAATTATTATTTATTACTCTCTATGGTTTTTTTCCCTATTCCTTGAATTTTAAATGGGTTTGTGTCCATCTTATGCACTTATGCTCAGTGCATTTCTGGCCATGTCTTCAGATAAACAAAACTGAAATGTATTCTATTTTTATGGCATGCCATGTAGTATTGTCTGGGTTTTTTTATTTTTTTTTAAGCAGGCAAAAATAATGTTAGTGTATTCATGCTGGTTTGGGATTTGGTACTTCCAACATTTCATATGCATGATAAGTGTTCACTCATATCCAGAATTCCTTGTTACAGCACTTACTTGGTCAAGACAAAACTAAAATTAACAAAACATTCAAGAAACATCATGATGACCTATTAATGGAAATGCAATGATACGCTGTGTGCTTCCTAAAGTAATTGCTGGAGATTAAGCTGAGAACTGTCTACATGCAAGTGGTATTGGACAGGTGCTTTAGGACAGGTACAAGAGCTCAGCCAAGCTCATGAGTGTGTCTCCTGGATCATTGGTGACCCTGTGGTCTTATGGTTGGCCAATTGTAAGATGTTCTTTTCCCCTGCTGTGCTTATAACCCTCCCCTCCAGCCAGCTAAATGTGGGATATGTAGAGTTTCTATTTCCCAGTGATTAAATTATCTTTGTTTGTGTTCAAACATATCTGATGAATTATTTGCCTATGCTTTTTTCATTATTTGTAATTTTTGCCTTTGTTTGTCCCTTCCTGCAGCAGAATATGCAAAGGGGAAACAGAAACGGAGTCTGATGCTGAAGTCTGGAAACCTTGTTTTTATCTGAAGGGCTAAGCTCAATTGGTTGAGCAAAAGAATGGTCATCTTGATCAGTGGTCCTGCTCCTGCAAGGGGAGAGATGATGGTGCCAATGCAGGAGCTGTTCATGGTATGATGTTACTGGGTCTTGCAGTCCTACTGCTCTGCCTAGGCTTTGTGGGGGCCTTTAAAATACTAGAGCAAAGACTGTCTACCTGCAAATTGTAGTTGTTCTTGAAGTGAAGGCACTTTCTAGTAATCTCAAAGCCTTTGCATTTAACTTCAGCATGCCCATAAGATATTTTCAAGGAAAATGAATTCTGCAGCTAATTTACTAATGCTAACATGGATTATGTCGTTCTTAGATGTTCAACCTACTGTACTCTGAAAATACAGTGTTAATATGTACTTATATGAAATGAAAAGTAGTTATAGGCTTCTGTGGCTTATAGGCTTCTGTGAAATATTGAGATAAACAGGAATCTTTGCCCATGCATAGCAGAACTTAGCATTTCAATCTGAATACAAACATCACTGAGAGCAGAAAGGATGCAGTTTGTCACAGGCAAAATGCATGCTGAAAACTCATTATGAGACAATTTTCAAGAATGATAAAAAATGAGCACATTAATAAAAAGATTATTAGATAAATGTATTTGTATATGGCATGTTGGATTACTTAAAAGAATACCTTACTATAATTTCTGAATGTAATCCTCTACTTCCCTTGCCAAAGTAAGCAACTGTTGAAATAAACACATCATGGTGCTGAAAATATTATCTATTTCCATTTCAAATTGCTACCCAGGTCTGCAGTACTGTGTGCTGTGGCATATGCAATACAAAAGACACACAAAACCTACTATTTGAAAGAAAAGTTAGTTCCAAAATTTAATTTTCAATACAAATTACATTTCAAGACTAAATTACATTTCAGCTCAGGAATCTTTTGCATTGTACAACAATGAAAATATAACGTGTAAAATATTTATTAACCACATTACTGCATTATCATATTATACAGTGTGAGCAAGAGAATAAAAATGGACTTTTATTGTAGATATTTTATTACAGATATTATTCCTATGTACTCCCTAATGCTTTTTTTTTTTTTAATGGCTCAAATTGTACTTGTTATTGAAGGATGAAATAAAATTGTATTTTTTTTGACAAATCTTAGACAGCCCTTTTCCTGTTTTGCTAATAGAATTGAAAATTGATAAAATGGCCATAAAAACTATCAGTGTAGACCATATTTTTTATAATCTCAGTAACCTCAAAATAAAATGAAAATTTAAAAGCAAAATTTAAAAGAGCACACGTGTTGTTCTGTCAATTAATTTGTACTAATGAAAGCAATGTCTGCCTTTAAGTGATTGGTAGACATGGTTATTTCATTTATAAAAAGCTCAATGATACACAATGGCTACTTAACCTGCATATCTTTAGTTCTCCAAATCAAAGCAATGAGGCAATGGAAAGGAACAGTAGACACTTAATCTGTGCTATAGACATTTTTCAAAAGTGCAACACTGTGAATGAAAATATTATTTTAAAATGCAGAGCTCATACATATAAATAAAATGAAATCTGCTTTGTAGCAATGGCAATGTACTGGCATGCCAAGGGTCCATGTGGAGGATGCTGCACCCTGAAGAGAAACACAACCCCTGAAGGAAGCATGGTTTGGAAACTCTGTTTTGCATCTTGAGATGCATCTCCAAAGAGACTGGTTGTAGCAGTTCTTCGCTTCTTGGATCCCTGTTCCTACTTTGAGACTGGTGGGAAATGTTCCTGAAGACACTGGGTCCTAACTCAGCACAGGCATAAATTGTATGACCAGTAGCAGTGGGGAATTCATGCCTGGGAGAAGAAAGCTGCTGTCCTTGGGACCGCTCTGCCATGGGGCTCTTCTATATACGATAAATACAAGATCATGAAGGAGCAACTGTATCAGAGCATTTTGGAGGGATCCTGACCAGGTTTTCCCCAGAGTGAAAGTCCCTTTCCTTATGGGTTATAGCCTAGTTCCTGGCTCTGAATGGAACAATGGTAAAGATGGTGTTAGAGATACAAAGTGGAGATAATCTTACGCCTTTTCAAGCGTCTTTGGATATTCTGTATTTGAATCAGTACCCACTGAAGTCTTTAGGACCCTTTATTCTGATTTAATGCTGTCCAGTGCATGCTAAAAATCCTTCACCTCTTTTTTTTCAGGACCTAACCTATTATAATTTTGTCGCTCACCTTTTCTCTTCTCTTGTTACATGGTATCCAAAGGAAATCCCTTGAATTAATGTAAAACCTGTTAATGGGCATTGGAAATTCACATATCCCCATAAGCTGTCCCAGATTTCAAATTGAATGTTTGTCCAAAAGGCAAAAACAATGAGAAAGAATCAGGAAAATGAAATTACGCAAGTTTCCAAATCAAACATAAATGACAATGATCTGAGAGATCCACAGCTGTCTCCACTCTTCCCTGGCAATACTCATCTCTGTGGACCTATCATTCCTCTATTCTTGCAGGCTGCAAGTAGTGGAATGCATTCATATTGATAACACTGGAGCTCTGAAGCATCTTTTAGTGGAGATCAATTACAACTGGCAGCTGTGGGAAAGAAAGCAAACTACTTTTCTCTATTCGTTTGCCTTCTGGAAGGCCAATTGCAGGGTTTTACCACTCATTCCTTCTGTTGCACGCCTGAGCCATTCACTTCCCTGTGAAAGCAAACGACTTTCTAGTTGTTATTTCTTCTTTTTTAAATTCTGCCATTTCCACGTTTGATTTATGAAGGAATAGGTGTTTAGGGACACTAGAGGTCACTGTAGCTTCACTGCAGGAGGAACGAACTCTGCCGGTCCAAATGACTAGACTGTGTAAGATTTTCTTTCATCTAACAAATGCCTACAAACTTTTGCTTGCTCTGTCTTCCATGGACCATCTTACTGTACTTCTTTTTGTTAATTGAGCATCTCTTTCACTCCCAGTCCCACTCTCCCATTTCCCTGACCATCTTCCTGCATTTCTGGTCAAGTTTAACTTCTGTTTTCCTTCAGCCTCAGACCTGCAGCACTACTGCTTGCTACAACTTATTTTTCATCTTTTCATACTGAGACAGCTGGTGGTAGCAGAAATAGGAAGAAATTGAAATGAATGGAGAGCCTGAGGGTGAGGGAGAATGCTTTGGGTCTCATGACAGAAGCTAAAACTGCCAGGAGTTATCACCAATGTAAAACAACAGCAAGCAGATGTACAGGCAAATTTTCAGCATCCAATAAATACAGGTGTTGATTTTTACCAAGCCTGACTGAAATTAGGCTAAGCTGAACAAATGCAATAGATAGTACAGTGAGACCTGAAATTCAAATGTTCAAGACTTCACCACCAGTCTCGTGCTAGGACCATGAACTCAAGAAATACAGGTGTTATATCTCGTACCTTCAATGAGTAATAACAAGAATTTTGGGTCATAATGTCTTATAGTTCAATTGTCAAACAGAAAAAAATAAATGCTATGGAGTTTCATGGGGTTTTTTTCCTTTTTCAGAACAGTTTCCAAAAGAAGAGAATTTTTTTATCTTATTTTTTATAATCTGTTTGCACTTCCATTGTCTTTTACATTATTTTTAAAAAATAGGAAAAAATGCAATCAGCTTGAGATATAAATCATGGGTTTCTTCCCATAAGATCCATTCATCTAGGAATTATCATTTTTGGTAAGAGACACAATTTCCACAGAATTCAGCTGAAGCAAATGGTTGTTGGCACATGCATTCCTCTATCTTCCAGAACAGGATGCAGGCACAACTTCCTCAGGCTGTGTCCAAGGGGATTCTTCTCAACAATTCCATATTTTGACTCTTGTAATTGCCTAGCATATTATAGCTTAATAGTCTTCACTAATTATTTGATGGAGAACTCAACTTCCATGATTATAAGAGTCCTCTTGGAGTTGGGGAAATGTCTTTATCCAAATATTCAACCCCACTTTTAGATCTCTGCAATGTAATGCATTCCAGAAGTGGATGTCTCAGGCAGAGAAGAAGAACAGGACTTAGTGAAACCACGGCGTGCTGTGCACTGCAATTGTCTGACTGGATGAGTTTCAAAGAACTCGAATCATTGCCATTGTGTTAATGGCATTGCAGGCAACAAGCAACAAGGGATTTACAAGCACTTAAAAAGAAATAAATTAAGAAACATTGTTTGGAGAAGTAAGGAATTTTAAAGTGCTAAGGAGGGGAAATAAATGAATCATGCACCTGATGTTAGTTGGCATTCTCAAACATCATATGAATAGGCAGGATGCTGAATACCTATGTTTCCAAGGGGTGTACATCCTGAAGAGCTTCTGTTTATTACTACAAAGCTCACTAGGAGTGAGGGGAGATAGAGGACCACGTTACAAAGCATTCCAGTGCCAGGTAAGGGGTTAGGCTTTCCACCTCACATTAGATTATGCATCATTGGCAGTTTTCTTTTTTATATGGTGCATGCAGAGTGTTTATATTAAATCTACTTTTAGAAACAGATATGGTATAGGAGGTGGAGAGAATTCCAGAGTATCATTTGTTTCCCACAGAACAGGGGTGAGTTTTTGACCCAAGCTCCTATATTGGCAAAACTTCTCCTTATTGCATCAGAGAGAGCTGTCTGAATAAGGAATTAATATTCAGGCTCATGGGTTACAACACTAGATGGGTGACATTCATCCTTTACAGACATTCAATGCATGTCCTACACACAGCCTAAGGCTCCTCATGTTCTGAGGATGTCAAAAGATTGATCAGTCTCTATCTAGTTTCCTGCACGGGAACAATTTCATCTGTGTTGTATAACTGAACAGAAAAAAATATTTGTGTTCAGTATATGGATTCTTAGATATTGAGAATTTAACATATAGGCTTTTGAAACAACTTGCAGAACTCTAGAACTGATTATAGAAATATCTCATTTACAGTGTGGATACACCAGAGAGGTTGTCTACCAATACTTTGATAAATCATTAATTAGAATATTTGTGTGTAATATTTTGGGAAATACAACATACATATTTTTATTAAAATCAGTGTGAAGCTACAGCCTTACAAGCACAGCTCTGTCAATTCAAATGCACGGCAACAATTGGTTACCTATTAAAAGACTGTAGGTCTATACATGAAAAAATGCAAGAATTAATTTCTGTAAATATAAGTCAGTCTGGTAGGAAAGAAAGTAACTTTTATCTAAAGCAATAAAAGTTTTTCTCCACTGTTGAAAGAATGAAGTAAAGAGAAAGAAATCCAATGCACTACTTGTGCAAACACATCTTCATTTAAAGAGTGAAACAAGCAGCTTACTTAGTTCACACAGCATCCCATGCATTAGCATTGCAGGAAGAAACAAGTTAAATAGTTGAGGACAGTTCTCTCAAAGTACATTGCAGCAGTTTTCATTTACATTTTTGCCACAAAAGACCACATACACCACATGTATTTTCAGTGATACAAAAGTACAGTAATATGTAAGCATAAGAATGATAAACAGCCACTGACAAAAAGCAACTTTTTTAAAGGCACAGAGTGGTTTTTAGGGTTTTTACTGTAGACCACGATCTCAGGAGCTAACTAGATAATTTTTACACAAACACTAATTTGCAGCAATGCACATATTAATTAGGAGTTTCTGAAGGGACAAACACCTTGGAAAGCACTGGTTTCCGCACCCGGAATGGAGCAACCATGGACGTATGTATAGACGGGGGAATGAGATGCTGGAAGGCAGTGCCACAGAAAGGGATCTGGGGGTCCTGGTTAATGGCAAATTGAATATGAGTCAGCAGTGCCCTGGCAGCCAGGAGGGCCAACCATGTCCTGGGGGGCATCAGGCAAAGCATTGCCAGCCAGTTGAGGGAGGGGATTGTCCCGCTCTGCTCTGCAGTGGGGCAGCCTCACCTTGAATGTTGTGGCAGTTCTGGGCACCACAATATAAGAAAGATATTAAGCTCTTAGAGAGTGTCCAAAGGAGGGCAACAAAGATGGCCTTGAGGGGAAGCCGTATGAGGAGTGGCTGAGGTCATTTAGCCTGTTCAGTCTGGAGGAGACTGAGGGGAGACCTCATTGCAGTTACAACTTCCTCATGAGGGGAAGAGGAGAGGCAGACACTGATCTCTTCTCTGGTGAGCAGTGACACAACCCAAGCGAATGGCCTGAAGTTGTGTCAGGGGAGGTTTAGGTTGGATATTAGAAAGAGGTTCTTCACCCAGAGGGCGGTTGGGTACTGCAACAGGCTCCCCAGAGAAGTGGTCACAGTACCAAGCCTGACAGAGTTCAAGAAATGTTTGGGTGATGCTCTTAGGCACATGGTGTGACTTTTGGGGATGGTCCTGTGCAGGCACAGGAGTTGGACTCAATAATCCTTGTGGGTCCCCTCCAACTCATCATATTCTGTGCTTCTGTGATCTTCCATTCAGTGAAAATAAAGTGAAAAAATCTGGTTAAATCACTGACTTCTCTTAAAGCCACAACAGTTATCACTAACATGGAGCATGAATTATGACCATGTTTTGACAGCTGAATGGTTTTTTTTTTTTGATCTAGCTTCCAGTTACTGTAGGTAAATTTCTCTCTTTAAGTGCTCGTATGTACAACTGGTAACAGCATTGCCCCTCTGCAAAAGTCACAGTTTTATGGGAATGTACTTATTTACTGCCAACTTCAGCTTCACCTTTCAAAACGTCAATTTTAAATGTTGCTGTTGAAAGAGTGGGAAATACAGTTAGTGAGCGCAAAAAGGTTGGATCCAGCTGTAATAATTTAAAGAGATCAATATGTTGCTAGCAAGCCCATGGGGGTTATGTATATGAAAAGTCACAGAGCTGACATAGCAAATCCTGTCCTCTTGAGTTACTATGACACTAACAGCAGATGTATGCGCTGTGAGGAAGAGGATGGAGTCAAGTGCCAGAGAAGCAACCTGGAAATGTGAAGACTTTAATCCCCGACTAGATAACCCAGAAGGGTTTGTGAACCACAGTGCAACTCGGGGGTGCATGTATTTTGGGGATTGATGTGTAACCAAGATTTTTTTCCTGCCTTTTCAGTGTTTTCTGCTGGTAGGTAAACTGCTATTCTCTGAGCATGCTGATGCTGCAGTGCCAGCTGCCAAATACCTGCTGGTTCCCATCTCTAGTGAGTTTCTGAGATAGAGTAGTTTCTCTTGTAACCACTGAGTCCTTTCCTGTCCCTAAGGGTTTGGGCTATCAGTACAGCAAAGACCAGCATTCTCTCCAACTGCCTTAGGATATGCACTTCCAGGGCTTTATTTACCTGGTAAGGATAGCCCTGCCAAGGCTTGTCTGTGCCTGCTGTAGGCATCCAGTCCTCAGCTGGCATCTAGGCTGGATGCAAACCCTCCTGCCCTCCCAGCCATCAGCAGTGGTGCTTGCTTTAGGAGAAACACCAGGCTGCCTCCTCTACCTGAACTGGGAGAGTGCAAACCATGCAGCCAGGAGCAGATGAGCCACTGCAGTCCTGCTTTCCCCCCACCTGCCGTGTCCCAAAACACTCCTTAAGAGAGGATGACAGAAAAGTTAGGAAACATGGAGTCACAGTACTGAGGAAGCACTGAGGATACTCATGCAGGGCAGCTCAGACCCTTGCCAAGGTGACATCCAACCAGCCCCATTGGAGGGTCCTTCCCCTGCAGTGGAGGGCTGGTGGGCTTGTTCACAAAGCCAAATTAAGCTATATGCCTGTGATTCCTGGAAACTGCGAGCATCGATTTTATGGCAGAAGCTGGGGCTGTGTCCTCGCCCAGGCACTGGGACTGGGGAGGCTGCTCCACTGGCGGTTCTGCCACTGTTCTGCCACTGTTCAACCTGAGCCCCTCAAAGCTAAAACATGGGAATAGAAATGTAAAAAAAAGCCTACTTTTTCCACATGAAAACTGGGACAAAGAAGCAAATTCCAGCAGCATTAGTCTATTAATATGAGTTAAAAAAAAACCACTTTTTGATTGTTATCTATCAACAGTTACAGTTCACTGAACCTATTGTACAGTATCCGAGACATCTAAAAGCCATTAGAAAGCAGCAATTTCACAGATAAAAGAAACAAAGGAACTACAAACCTGCTAGAAGATTCCCCTTGTTCTTTTCTTCAGGTCAGGGAGTGGGAGGGAAAAACATAATTGTTATGCAGATAGTAATCACACTACTTAGTTACAGATAATGTTAGATATATGATAAACGTAAATAGGTATGTTAATTGGTGTACAACACACACATAACATTGCAACCACAAAAACATTCAAGCAAGACTCATAACTACAATGCTTCCGGAAAAGAAACTTTTCAGTAGTTTTAACACATGCATAACATGCTTAGTACATACCACTGCAGACTGAGTTGGCAAAGCACTTAGGCAAAATGCATTGCTGACACATATATAACAGAAAGCTGTAGGTTCTTTTTAGATAAAGTTATTTCTGGTAAATAAAAAGGTTTAATTTTATGATAGCATGGCAATATGCTTATTTAAAATAACATGTAAATACAGTTTTGAGGGACAGTCATATTTTAGAATATTTTATCTGGGATACAGCTTCATTATTTATGTAATTTTATATCCATCCATTTATACCAATGTTGCCTTCAACCTGTTTGCAAATGTAAGAAAATTAATATTCCATGTAACTTTTAATCTAAAAGCTCCTTTTAGTTTAGAGAATTTTGGAATTACAGTTATGGCAATGGATTACTTACGGCTCTGTTCTTGTCAACTCTTTGAAATTCAAAGATCAGCTTTAGATACTCAGCCAAACTTCCTTTTGGCTGAGCTTTTTGGCACACAATTACCTTTTAACTGTCATGTGGATGTTCATCACCCAGCTTTGAGAGAAACCACTAATTCTCTTGCACTGTCTGCAATAACAACAGTTAGGATGCTTATCAGAGCTTTCCCATAAGGCTCTTAGTGCTCTCCTTTTTGATCTTTATCAAGTATCTTTTACTTCCTGATCTGTGCCCTATATTAAATCAGTCAACTCACTACCTTCTGCTAAATCTTTTACTGAATTATTGAAAAGTTTTGGGCAGCCAGTGCTCTGTGAATTCTCACCCAAAGTAGGATATCAAATACTTCCTGTCTGCAAAACTGTGGCATCAGGTCTTTTGAGTCGTCTTCCACTGGCTGTGTGTACTAATGAATATAAATTTTAACCTATGGAAATACTAAATATATCAGATATTATGACAAAAAGAAGCATATTTCCCAGTGCATTCACCTCCAGAATACCACAAGGTACTCTTCCTTTGGAAAGGTAGATCGGTACCTATAGCCTTTTACAGAGGCACAGGCATAAACATACCATTGAATCAAGGATCAAGCTCTGCATCAAAGTTGATATTTTCCTTCTTAAAGATAATTTGGAACAGGGTGAAACATTAACCTTGATGCACAAGTGGCTTTTTGGGAAAATGTTTCTAATGCCTTTGCATTTCTTCCATGAATGGCAATGATTTGTATTTGTCCCACTGTCCTAGGCTCCTAGATAATATTGATTTCATATGTTAGTCGAAATTTTTAATGAGAGGACTGGAGAGGATTTAAGAAAACAAACCGAGACGAAATAGACAAACACTAGTTCTCTATAAGCTTGAACAGACATCAAGAACAGCACCAGCTGCTGTATTGTACCTACTTTGTAGGGCTGCAGGTATGCAAGGCCTTCAAATGAGGCTTCCAGGTAGCAATGGAAACTGATTTCTCATCAGCAGCATAACTACGCCATACACACTACGTGCAGGATATGTGGTAAAAAAAAGAAAAAAACAAGGCAAGAGGGAGCAGGGGATAAAACAAAAAATTGAAAAGCAGATTAGTCACCAATACAAGTTATGTCTTTCTCTTATCATCATAGCACTGATACATGCCTGAGGGGAGGAAGAATACTTTCATAATATCGCCAGGTGGCTGTCAGGTTTGTTCGGCTGGCATCGGTAGAATAAAACCGCCAGGAGGCCTGGTATGGGGAAACAATAGAAAAGCACAGAGGAACCAAGAAAATGAAGTGACAGTGCCACTGCACTGACTACGGAGTGAGGGGATATTGCTCAGACTGGAATGTGCTCTGCTAGGTTGATTCAGAAAGTACCAGTAAAAACATACCAAAACTTTTGTGAGTCACAGTGCACTTTACAGGTGAGGTAATATTTACTGGCTCCACGAAAGCACCAGAAGATATAAAGGTACTCTGAAAAGCATTGCAGGGATTTATTTGTGACAAGTCCATAGGGGACACCCACACAAACTTGCTGTCTGAAGTAAAGAAAGTGTCATAATACATTCTGCAAATTATAATGAAAACCAGGCAAAAACTACTTAGAAGAAAAGAGAAGCATTTTCTGTGGTTTGAAACACTGCTAAATATTTAAAACCACAAAATTAATAATTTCAAAGGTGAGCAACCAATGCAATAGCACTGAAAATGTATCTACTGCTTAGATTTATATCTGTGTATAGATAGTAAGACAGACCCTCTGTTCCACAAGCTGGAACACCTTCCCTGATGTCAGCATAACTATATTAATTTGTACTAGCTGAGTATCTGCGCTTCCTGTATATTGTCAACCATTATATGCCATTTAGGTATTCTTACAAGGAATCTAATACCCTTTTGTTTTCCTATTATGTATCTACCAGAAACACACATAGTCTTCATCTACAGATGGAGAACCTGTCACTCACTTTGTAACTTGCTTAGTTCATTGATCATTTGCTTTGTCAAAAATGTCTGCATTATTTTTAATTTGAAAGTAATTGATTTTGCCTTATATCCAGAGTTACTTGCTGTGTTTCTGTCTGCTACGTTTAATAGTCCTGTAGGTTCCAGGACTTCCTCTCTGGAATGATGTTAAAATAATTCTCACACTGAATATTTCTTATAAGCTAAAGAACTGAGAAATGTATATCCATATGAAACATTTTCTACAGCTATCCTTAGGTCAGGTAAAGGCTCTGGCAAACAGTCTATCTGTGGCAACAGAAGAGTTAGCACAAACTAATTCTACAGACTAACTGATTAGAAAATAGACATTATCCTGATAAGATTTCCACACTGATTTCCATAGGAGTTCATTATCAGTATCTAGAACGACAATTTAAAAAAAACTGGGCACCATTACAATACACAATGATATGCAGTTCAAACACATCCTGCATTTATGAACACAAAATTTTCTCCAGTACTTTACTCATTTTCTTCCAGTGTTTTATTTGCTTTCTCCAATATTCCAGTCTCACTTACAAACTTCAGATGCTGAATTGATATGTAGTATATTAATATGAGCATCATCATACACTACAGTGGTAATAACAGCTTTCTTCTTGTTATGTTTGCAGTTCTGTATCTAAGGACTGTAATAAAACCAGGTGAAGGAACGTACTGGGAACTTGTATGAAGCTCTTGACCCTCATTTCCTGCTCTTTCTCCTCTGTGTTTCTTGTGTGTCATCAAGTCCTTTCCGGTGGCACTAATACTGTGATAGAGGTGTCTTGTAATAATCTGAATTCACTGGTTTTAAATCAAGTTTTGTATTTGTTGTATTAAGACATTTGGCAGGAATCATTTCACCCTAAAGTCACCCAGATCATCCCTGGTTTTATTCCTATGTGCCTGTCCTCATATTTCCTATTCTGCCAGCCTTGTTCCATCCTCAAATACATCTAGCAACAATTTTATATTACTTTTTGGATCACTGAAAGTGTTAAACATGTAATTGAACATGTAAGTGCCGAACAGCCTTCATCATGGGATCCCACAACAGATGTTTTCCTTTCACAATGATTTTGCCTGTTGGGAGTCACTCTCTGAAATCAGTCAGATAGCTACTGGTAATCTATTTAGCATGTTATTTTACTAATATAAATAAAATAAAATAAATAAAATAAATAAATAAAATAATAAGAATAGCTACATTCAAAACCTTAATGTATTATATGTTTCCTTTGGCAACCAAGCTTGGAAGAAGTAGATTAGAATATATATGTTAGAAAATACTTTAGACAGTCATTCTAAAGTACAGTAGACACAAAAGGAGTGGACTTCTTTTTATTAATTATTCTAACAAATATTAAATCTTAAATATTTATTATTTAATAATAATTGAACAGTAATAATGGGAAACATTTATTAACTGTAGGAAAGCTTCAAAGACAGTCTGGCATCTATCCTGTACTTAACATGGAACTCTAGCATATTCATGCTCAGTTTCTCCTTTTGGACTTATTATTTCAAAATTAAAAGCCATATAATAAATAAACTAGGACTCTAGAAGATTATTTCCCTCTTTTTTTACCTTAGCGCATCAAGCAGAGTAAAGCTTGGTGCAAAATCATTCTTTAGAGGATTTTCTCATTTTTAACTAGGGCTGTAAGTTAGGGAAAAGATCTATGCAAAACAGCTGCTTAACACATATCATGCCACTTTTTGTTGATCTGCACCATCATGTCAATACTGGAGCTGAAACAACTTCCCAGAATTTCAGATACTTTGGAATTGCTATTGCCTACATTTCCATCTTTAGAACTGACTAATAGTGAAAGCAGTTCTCTGTGCAGGACATTTTTTGTCTTCACCAAGTATATCACTCACTGGAACACTCTAAAACCTGTAGTAAATAAAAAGCAGCTCAATACAGGCAAGAGTGCTGCACTGTCAGTTGGATTGTCTAAGGATCAATTCTCTTTTCCCAAATAATCTTCTAACTGCAGGCATGCATTTGTCATCCTTGCCTTGGTTTCTTCAACATGGATAGAAGAACTCAAAAACTACACTTAAAAATGCTATATACAGTTGAACTCGATGATCTTACAAGTCTTTTCCAATTTAAATGATTCTATGATTCTATACAAAATTATGGAACACATAGCAGTCACTAAAGACAGTAATTTAATGAAACTAACCAATCTGTTAAACTTCATTTCCACAAAACTTTCTAATTTGAAACAATAAGACTTGCTCTAATCTGTACTTTAAATCACATGCTATTTTTTTGTGATTTCATATTTACCTGAATTAGACTTGCAGCTGGATTCCTTCTTTTCTCAAAGTGTTTCTGGCGATGCTGTTCCTGCACCTTCAATGCGAATCCCGAGCCAAGGATGCCCTGCAATACCGTATGTAATTTATCAGTGTGTAGGAAGTTTTTCAACAAATATACATCATTAATTACGAAGATTTTATGAGGATGTTACACCATATGATTGCTTCAGATAACACATTTATGACAATATAAGACAGTATAAGGCACAGCACCAGTGCCCCTTTCGTGGTGCAGCAGGAGACTCCTTACATAACATCTGTGGCACTTCCAACGGCCAGACATCCCAGACATTACCTGGGTTTGTGCTATGCTACATTTCTGCAATTATAAAGGCCATGGAGATAGATATAGATAAGTATTTATAAAATCAAGCAGGAATACTCAGCGGAACTTAAGTCAGGAATGATGAAATGACCAGCTGACAGATACACCAGATATATGCGGTCCATATCTGCAGTACTCATTGTAACCTCTGATTTTAGAAAAGTTAAAAAATGCTTTCCTCAACAGATAAAGACCATTTCTTCTCACTCTTTCTCATCTAAATAGTGACCAGAGTTCATTCTATAGGCCATGAAAAGAAGCTGATTATGAAACTTCTCCCATTTTAGCCTTTTTACCTCTGAGTAAGATAAATTTGACTCCTGCTGAACAGATACAAAGGCTGAGAATGTTTTCCTCCTTGGCTTGCAAGGAGTGTAATTATTCTGGTGGGGTATGTCTGCATTATAAGGAAGAATATTTCTACTTGATTCTTAGAATAATATACTATTAGAAGTGCATAAGTTTCACACATACCTCTTGTTTTACAGACAGATTCAGCACAGAAGTGTTTATGAGGAAAATTATTATCTGTACATAGATATGACATGAAGAACAAAAGTTCTGGCATCTCAAATATGGGTTATTCATCCTTTCATTGTAGTGCTGCTAAGACTAACTTTCTTGTTAGTGGTGACTAGGTGACAAAAGAAATTAATTACAGTAGGTGTCAATAAATGTCAAATAGTCACAAACAGGTAATGTATTATAATTATAATCATAATGCATTGTAATATGCCAAAGGTACTGAAATGCTGTACCTAGAGTAAGAAATAAATGCAGTGTATCAGATGATTTAATGCAGATGGCAAATGTTGACTTTTAATCTTGATTTGTCTACGTGGTTGAAAACAAACGAAGTATTATAACAGACATGTTTTATAGTGATCTGTAGATAATGAATCTGAGTATTAAAATATTAGAATGTGTTACACTGGAGACAATACAAAAAATACAAATGTCACTTCTCAATTCACACTTATTCAATAACAATTTTAAAAAGAAAGGAAATTCACTCACAGAAATGAGAAGTTATTTCTGAAGCTACACTATATTTTAGTCATTAGATGGTTCTCATTTCCATTAAAGTATCTTGAACATTGATAAAAATAATATAAACTGTAATGTTTATTTACAATCATTCAGAGAAAATGATAGTTGCATTTTTTACGTTCAATGATATTAACTTTTAATTGATTTAAAGCCTTCTTCTACTCTCTGTTGCTAGCTTGAACACGGTCATACAAGACAAGCTATTAGAAATATCTCACTTTTTTTTTTTTCAGTATAATCTAACTCAGAAAATGGTGAAATCTACTTTTGGTTTGGTTTTGTTTTGAAAAATTTGAAAGAATATTATTAATATATAAGGCACAATTCATAAAAAAGGGAAGTATTTTCAACCGTACACAATAGTATGCAACCTAATTTAGGAATATTTCCTAGTTTTGTCCACGACAGAGAAGCTGAAAAACCAAAAGTAAAGCAACAACACCAAACCTTTTGTTTGGATTTTGGATAGCAATTCACTAGTGTTGTCACAGAGCAAAAAGCCTTAAACAGTTGCTCTTCATGTAGACAGCTTCCTTCAGCTTTTTATATCATAGCAGTGGCAGGAGCAACGGAAGTTTCTATGATCTTCTTACAGATTTTATAGGCATACTCACAGCAGGTAGTGCAAAGAAAGAAATGCCAAGTAGAGCAAATCCCGCAGAAAGCAACCTTCCAAGCCAAGTAAGAGGAGTTTTGTCTCCGTAACCAATGGTTGTCAATGTGATCTAAAAAGAAGTTAATGAACATTGTGGTTTACCAGAGGTCACTGACAGATTAGTTGTAGATTATTTACACTGCATGAAGCAGCATTTCCACTAAATAACTCAAGACATATTAAACATATAGTTGTTTCTATAAAACCCAAACATAAATAAATTATTTCAAATAAATAAATTTTGCTATGAAAACTTAAAACTGTTTAAGAAAAAACTGAAATAAATAATAAATGTGAGAAAAACACTTAAATAAGCAATAAATAAGTGAAAAAAACACCCCAAACCCAGAAAGTCTTGATCACGAATTTGAGGGAAAAGAAGGGAAACTATGTAAGCTGGGCAGAAAAAAAGTGTTCTTTTCCATGGATGTAAAGGAGTTTCACCTATTTTCTGCAGGGAAATATAACTATGTATTTGCACAACTACACTAATATAAATTACAAAGAGATCATACTGGAAAAATACAGCAGGGAGGAAGTGGATGCTTGCAGATGATATAAAGTCAAAGGAACTGCAAGAAGCAACTGCATTTTTTACAACCCCATCAGTACAATTTGAAATGTATTATCCTTTGAAACTCAAAAAAATCTAATCAAAATGTGGGAGGAGCTTTAAGAAGTTCCTGGTCCTTTCTCCTTCCTTCTGACAGGGTTAGATACACCTGTATCGCTCCTGACATTAAGTTCCAAAGGTTAATACTCAGCAACAGTGCAAAGGTACCTCGGACTGTTGGACCATGTAAGCTCAGACCTACCTGGACAGAGGTCAAAGAGAAAGAGAGGGCACTGCTAATCCCTTCATAGGGTGAGTATAACCAGAGGCTCAGCATACAGGTGCTTCAGAAGCTGTTCTGTGGAAGCCAACACCCCTGCCGTGCAGCATCAGTGCAGTCCACGGCAGATTTTAGTAGAGGTGGGAGGAATTGCTGCATGTGGCGTGTTGACCACAGGCCACTAGCAATGTGGCAGATGCCACTGACATAATGGTGGATGGGTGTGGTTCACTGAGAGTATCTCGAAGGCAAAAGATTAGGGCTTCATGTGTGTGTGTGGCTGAGGATCTTCCCTGACCCAAGGAATTGTCCTCCAGGCTACTCTTGTCCTTAGAGGCACATCAGTCCCAAGCGTGGGGACTGGACTGGTGAGAGAAAGTTGAGTCTCTGCGCTTCCACCTTGGGGAGTTTGGGCTCACATGGTTGCCTGGCATGGGCAGCTGGAGGAGGTGTGGGCAGAGCAGAGGATTTCCGAAGGCTGAGCGGGAGGCTGCGGAGCGCGTGCTCAGGCAACGGCACAAGATGTTAAAAGACAAAGATAGACAACAGTAGGCTGAATGCCAAGGACTCCAGGGCCTGTTATTAGAGGGAACATGTGCATGGTGAATTATTTTACATCGTGTACCAAAAGTGGGCAAGTTCAGGCTTAGCAAATATTCTGGCAGCAATGAATTCTTCAGGAAATTGCCTTCTAGAGACATTATTTTGCTTCCAGCTTCCTCAAAGTTCATTCCTAGGCAAGATGGCCAAAACAATTCTATTTAATGTTGGGGTCACCACGGGACAAAAGAAGGAAAGTCTTTTGGAAGTAATTAGATTTCAACTATTTAGGACTCTGTAGATAGTAAACAGTGCTCTTAATTGCTCCCATTGTTGGGAACAAGCTGCGGGTGTAATTTACCCTGAGAAAGCCAGACACTAAGAGTGAGAGAGATGAATTCAGGCTGCTGCAGCTGAAATTTCAAGTGGTTATCAAGTCTCGAGTTTTGTAATGATAGACTGGCCACAGACACATGACCTTGCAGGAGTATCAGGTCTCGCTCTCCTTCCTTGCTCTTCTTCACTTCCCTGCCCCTTCCCCTGTTCCTGGCTTTTACTGGACTTTTTGGTGAGCCAGTGCCACCCAGGAAGGGGGAGAGAATGATCCACATTTCTGTGTGGTTTGCTTCTGCTGCTTTGGTGAGTTGTGTCAGCTCACGGATGTGCAAACAAGCTCCAGAGACTGCACAAGGCAGTGAGGGACTGAGATGGAGCAATAAGGAAGAAGGGATATGAGAATGCAGCTCCCTCATTTCTGGCAGATGTGAGCTGATGAAGCCATGCACTTGGCCTGGCAGAGGGGCTTGATTT
This sequence comes from Myiotriccus ornatus, assembly GCA_036023395.1. Classification (NCBI taxonomy): domain Eukaryota; kingdom Metazoa; phylum Chordata; class Aves; order Passeriformes; family Tyrannidae; genus Myiotriccus; species Myiotriccus ornatus. Next base: position 84,889,604 of record JAYRBT010000114.1, read on the forward strand.
GGTTTTCTCTTGTTTCCTGAAGAAGATAATCACAGCTCTTCACATCAGAGGACAACTGCAAAACAGTCTGAGGCTATTAAGAGCCCAAAAGCAGTGAAGCACTTGAACAAATTAATCCCTGAATAAAACTTCCTCAAAATTTGTTTCCAGGCCAGTCATTGCCAAGCAGTTTGGAGCTCTGGAATGAGCCCACTATCTTGGCTTCTGTCCAGCTCCCTATCTCTGCCAGACGCTGGAAAGTACAGAGATGTCTCCTGCCTGAGCTAAAGAGAAGGAAACAGAACCAAGTGTCATCTGCACATTAATGATATTGCTATCAAACTGTATTCCAAAGAAGTAAAAGATAAACTTGAACCTTTGGGACCTGACATCTGAGAGCGATCCAGAACCAGGAGCAGTCACACAGACTGTGTCTGGAATTTCTCCAAAGAAAATAACAAGATCATATTAAAGCCTTTCCCCCAAATCTTCTAAGTACTAAGTACTTAATGGTATCAGTCTGTGATTAAGAATATCAGTCGGTTCTTGCTCACTTCGTGTGGTTTTATCTCAGGAAGGTCTTTACATGGGTGTATAGGTGTCAGCACTGTGCTGTACTGTCTTAACACTGAACAAATGGGTTACATCTTCATTTTATACTCCTCCTACCTTAGAACTAAGAAAATGTTTATCTGGACAACTTCAGGGTCAAGTTCAGGAATCTCCGCATCTTTGTAAGTCTTGGAAGTGAATGACTAAACCAATGGCCAGGCCCTGACTGGCATAATCCTAAAATTAAATTAACAGTATAGGGTGTGGCAAATTACTTGATGTGAATCCATGACATGAAATTTCCAGACATCACTGTGAGAAGCAGACAGAAGTTACAGCTAGCATTGTGGGGGAAGGCTGGATCCCACAGGTGGGTAAGAGAAAAGTAACCAAAAGTCAAAGGCAGCTGCAGGAAATTTTTGTGGACTTTTCAGGGATTACAATCTTGCAAGGACAATAGCACAATAGATCTGCATCAGAGGTACCATACACAGCCTGGAGTGACTAGGGAACAGAACTACAAAATCTGTAGTAGCAAACTTGTGAAGGTAGTTAGAGACATGTTGTTTATTTGAGGGACTTGATCAAAAGAAGCAAAAAAAATTAAAAAGAAGAGAAGATGCAGTAGAAGAAATAACAGTGTGTGTAAATCATGTCTTTCTGGAGACACCTGCTGAGCAGCTCCATGTCTAATCACCACAGCCTAAACCAGGAAAATAAATCAAACCTTTTAGAGCATATTTGTAGATTAATTTTGCTCAACATGAAAAATAAAATGCTTAGGCATTTAGCATGATCTGGTCATCGCATCATGCACAAAGGAAAGAGAGATTCCTCCAGCAAGTAACTAATCCTATCCTAAAATGTAGGACTCGAACTTGCCTGAAAACAAATGTTTAGTACCACCTGAGATATCCTAGGGCATCTGTAGAGGGACCACCTACAGGAGAGGCAGCAGACTCTCCAACAGATCTTTGATGGTACTGTATGCTTATGTTTAGTCACCTGAATCACACTCCTGCATGGTTAAGTGAGCTAGCTGGGTCCTGTCTTTTATATCAGATGCAGAACACTTCATTTTGGTTACTTCTATAAACGAGGTGTCTGGACAGACCAGCCAAGGCAGGCACTGTCTCCTGGTCAGGCTCAAAACTCACAATGATGATAGAATTTCTGTTATCTCATTGCTGGAGCTAATAAATATGCTAATATAAGTGAGGTAATATAATAATGGATGCCATTATATAACTTACATGACTTCAGTTAGATGAGATAGGACCCAGGAGGCCATCCTCTATGCTAATATTTCTTTCTGATGTCATTTTATGTTCTCCTAGCAGTACCTACCTTTTGAATCTTTACCTGACATCACTTAACTGAAAAAAATGTAGTTTGCTCATGCTATCATTACATTACATGGGAAAAGTGTCATCAATATTAACTCAAATGAGTTAGTCATGTGACAATATTATTCATTGTGACAATATTATTCATTGCAATATGTTCTGTTCACCAACAGGTCACTGTGGAGTGCCAGAGCCATTCTGTATTCCAACTGTAACCACTGGATACTATTAGAAAATAAAAGTTTATTAAGACTAATTCTGTCAAATGTGTAAGAGAGACAGGAATCTTAATTGCATTGCATTTGCAGCTAAAACTAATTAGTGTACAACCTAGATGTCATTATAAGCACACACAGTTCTAGTTAACACCAGCGTTTCTCCGAAAACCATGCATGGTTTGTTTTGAAACACTTAAGTTTTTTTAATTGACCTTTTGTTCCCATATAGTAAGGTTATTTTCTTTTGTTAAATGAATATACCCTGTCTGCCAAAGCAGTTAACTTGAGCTCTTCGTATAACACTCACTGTTGGGTACTGCTTTGTAAGGCAGCGCTGTGGGGACCCCAACCACAAGAATATTCACATTAGCAATACTAGCATGATGTTTAAATTGCAGGTTGCACAGTACAGCATGCAACTGCAAATACAGTGGAGTATTCATATGTAAATTTGGAAGTCCTATCCTGCCTTTCATTTCAATGTAAAAAATATGGGCTTCAGAAATGGAGTCAGTGAAATGACCATAGCAGGGTATGGCCCTCAAATAATCTGAATTCATGAATGGGTTAATTGCAGCATGCTGGGGCTGATCCTGTAAGGAGGGGTGTACTGCCTCTAAAAGCCTGAAATGTAAGGCGACTATTTCTGCCTGACTTCGGTAGTGTCTTTACTTTCTTGTACCTCTGCCATGACAGAATTCAGTCCAGCATTTGGTAGATAATCTGTGGTTTAAGTTAGAAAAACTTTTGCAAATAAACAAACCAATGAGACAAAGCATTGATTTCCCCTAGAATGCCACACAATCTGACCTTTTCAAAAATCTTCATGTGGGTTACACTGGCAGTAAAAACAACCATGACTAAGAAGCACATTATGCATTTCCCACATACTGTTTTACATATTATACAAAAAATACTATTATTAAAGTGGCAAAAATAACAGGTAAGGGGAACATTGATTTCCAGTAACTTTGTGCACTTGCTTAAGTGCATTAAAAATTTAAGTGTATCCATGTCATACACTGGGGAAAGAAGAAAAGATATAGAAATGTACAATATATATTGTTTGCAGGGTTTTTATTACAATTTGTTGTTTTTCCTGATGAAATATAGACAAGATTCCTATTTTCTCAGTTGCACTACTTATATAACCTATGAGTCATACATTTTCACTTCATAGTGTACAAAATATTTTAAGCACCACTTTATACAATGTTTATTTCCTAGCAGGGTTTTTCCTTAAAAAATAGCAGTCAGCAGGTAGTGCAGAAGTGAATTCTAAAATAAAGATCTTGTTCCTGCTGCTAGAGCTGCTCAGGGAGAGGGATCTGGATCTAACACAAGCCCAAGTCAGATGTCAGAGTGGAAGTCTGAGTTTGCTGGGAATTTCTCGTTCCTTGTGCATAAGTTTTCCCCCATCATTCCCTGCTAGCAGGTGGGTACAATCCTCTGCTCAGTCCAAACTTCCTGCCTATGCAAACGTGGTCTTGCAGAGAGGCAGAGGGTGTTTTCCAGAGAATCGAATGTCTGAAAACATCCATTCCCACAATGGTGCATTGCCACAGGAGGGTTTCTTGCAGGACAACAACCCCACTGCCATCCCCAAAGGGGCATTGGTGTTTTCAGACTGCCAGAGCCAGGGTACCCTTTAGTGAGGACATAAGCATGCCAAGCCAGATGCTTCACAACTGTGTCAGTACAGGATGGTTAGAAAGCTTTAAGGCAAATCTAGATCTTTTGAAGAAACATAAAACAAAATAAACTACAGTGATGCAACTGAAGGCAAAACCTTCCCTCATTGCTTTAACCAATATGAATTTTACATGTGTTTGGACTACAGGATAAAATGTGTATTTTATCATAGATCTGTGTTGATGCCCTAAAGCAACAAGTTTCAGGAAAAATGACTTTTGTATATTTTCAAATGCACAAGTAAGACTTACTAGGTCTGGCTTTCCCAAGCTCCCAATTTTTGCACTGATAACACAAAAATATAGTCTCTAGGGAAGACATGCAACAAATGACTAGCCCTTAGATAAACAAATTTCAAAAACTACCCTTATTAATAGTAAATGACCTTGATCTTAGCTCAAAATGTAGAAAAAACTTCTTAAAAACTTTCCCCATCAGTTTGGAAAGGACTTTTTCACAGTCCATGGGTGCATGCTCTGAATCTGCAGATAGTACTGCCTAGATGAAATCTTGTCAGTAGAAGGTCTGAGGTGAGAAAGTTCCATCTGTGCATCCTTATGATGAGAAAAGGCAGCAGAGACTGGTTCAGGTCTTGCACTTATTCCAGGAAAACTAATGAGTGTTCCAGGTTATCAGGTTATTTAGCTAGGTTCAGCATTAATTAACAGGTATAATTTCACTACCCAGACATTTTCAGAGCACAATGTGTTTGTTCTACTGCATCAGAAGGAAAAGAAAAGCCATTTTATACTTGCTGACAATAACTCTGCTGTAGGTTATTTGGGGTCAGACTTCTTAAGCTGCCTAAGTAACTTTTGCACAGTACAGGAGTCTGGATCACTGTAGGGTGTTCTTAAGCAAAAAACCCTACACATTATGAAATTTTAAAAGTAAGAAAATAAAACCTCCAGACCTAGCCTTTTGTTGTTCATTTAAAGCCTAGTTTATTTAACCATATAAACATTCATATAATCCTCCATCTTTCAGAAAAGCAATCAGGCATGTACTGAGATACCATCTAAGTACAGTAAGAAGTACTAAGTAAGAATCCAGAGATTTCAACAAGGTAAAACGAGATAATTTAATACTTAAACATGATGTCAAGTAAATCAGGCTTTTATACCTGTAAAAAACAACATTGCTAAACCGGAATGGGCATATTCTTGCTCTTTGTACTCAAAGTAGAGAGGATGGAGAAGCAACATCTTTCTAAGGGTACTGATGATATTCTCCCTTTCACCACAAAGCTGGAGATTTTTTTCCCACTTTCTCTCCTGACATTTGTTCCTCTTCCTGCACTGCAGCTTACAGCTCTCTGATTTGTATCAAAGCAGATCTTTGTGGGGCCAAATTACAAATTATATTACTGAAAGGCTGTGGGTCAAAAAGTACAATGCTTTCTTCTCTTGGAGGTTTAGTGGTCTGGTTTGCAGCAGAAACACACAAACAGCTGTTCTGCAGGATGGGCTGAAATCTGTCAGTGTGCAAATGAATAGCTGGAGGAGGAAGTTTCTCAGACAAGTTTTTTTGCCAGTGAAAACAATTTACCAAAGAGCACACTAAGTTAAAGTCTTCAGTAGGTGAAATTCATGGCACTTTAGCATACTGGTTAAAGAGTTACTGTTATTTTTCTGTACTTACTGTGCCCCACCAGAGAGCATCTGCATATGTGGAGAACTGGGTATTTGCATCTTTTTCCACCAGATAAACCAGGAAAGATGAAAAGATGAGTACCAAAAATCCTATGTACCAGGCTGTGATTAATTCCTAGATAAAAGAAACAGACATCAATATCCACTTTAAAGACTCAACAGAATGGCATTTTAAAGAAGACATAATTAAAAGATCTCCCTCTGTATATTTTTGTTGGCATTTGTGCAGTTAAAAGTCAAGTGGTTCCTTATGGCTACAAATTTTCTCTGAAAGTGGACCAGATCTACTCCTATGGTTTGACACTTCAGCAACTTCACCAACAAATAACAAATTACAACTGCATATCAAGGACAACATTTTCAAGATATCCTAAAACCTGTTAGCATTAAACATGGCCTGATGTATTTATGCTAGTTCACATTGAAATGGATGTTATTTCAGAAAATTTTGGGTATTCTGCTCAAAACTGATAAATGTTTATTTCCTTGGCCTCTTGTTGAAAATCACATCAAGTGAAGATGTCAACCAGACAAAATTAGTATCTAGGATTACATACCTTGCTATGTGCATAAACTACTGAACCTAATAATTTCCAAGTGCCTCCTCTTCGGTCCATACGCACCATACGAAGGATCTGTAGGAAACGAAGACTTCTCAGTGCTGATGTTGCAAAAATGTTACCCTGAGTTTTTGCAGAAACAACTGCTATTGAAGCGATGAGAACAATGATGTCTGAAAGAAATACATTACAGAAAACATTAATATCAAAGTATCAATAAATAGCATATATATGTACATGAGCTAAATGAAGGAGCTGAATGAAAAGAGAGACTCTTGTAGTGGGTGGAAATCCAAAGCACTGAGATTCCTGTTTGAGGGATATGAGGTCAGGGTTGGTGTCAAAAACTACTTTGGGAGTCTCCAGGGTGAAAACTAAGGGTAGTAACTTTCAAAACATATGGATAAGAGGAGCAGTGTTGAAGAAACATCATGTAGGTGCTTTGAAACCTCATGTAGCAAACTGTGCAAATCAGTAGATGGATTAGAACTTTTCCTGTTTACGTACCTCCCCATAGCAACTTTCCTATAAAAAGCCAAAAAAGAAAAGTAAGCTAAGAAAATAACAGAGCAGCCTCAGAGGTGAGTGAGTGTCCAGTGGAATTAGACTTACAAGCACAGTACTAATTTCCTATGAGAACAGACACTACGTGGTTGAGGCATGTAGTTTCTGGACTCAACTCTGATGTACCATTTCCTGGAAGGGAGGAAATACAGCACTGGGTACTCAGAAGCATTCTTTTAGCTGGCAGCCTGGAAAGTTTGTTGGAGCTTAGCAAGTGTTAGAATTTATTTCTTTGGGTCACAGATTCAGACTGTAAGAGAAACTTTGGTGTGCATGAGCTAATCATCTGCCAGCTGCCCTTGGAGCCAGAACAGCACTTAAGGGGAGATGAGGAGAAGAAGCAGAGTGATGGAACATGGATGTTGTGAGAAGGCATAATATTCTTTTACGACAATTGGGGTGGACACACTGGCGTGCACAGAGTGGGAAAACCCAGAACAAGCTCTGTGTTACTTCCTCTCTTCAAGATTAATTTCCCAACCATCTTTAAAAGCTTACAGAGCCTTTGTAAGAAATAAGTGGTTTTAATCTTTGGGGTTCTTATTGTATGTTTCTATGCAAGGAAAATCTAAACCCATGTCTGCCAGTGAAGAACCGGGAGCAAGTTCTTGTTGATATGAGTTTTACTTCTTTTGTGCTGGGTATAAACACTCATCTTGTCCCAAGCATAGCTCCTACAAGTCAAGAATGACTCAGTAAGTGAAACTCCCCACCTCCACAGGCAAGCAGTGAAAGACTGTACCTACAGATAGGAGACTCTTCTCTTAGCCTTCCACAGTACAGCAGGAAATAGCTTTTGTTCATTTTGCTCAGCCACCGAAGGAAGTTGAGGTCCAAATATCTTTCCTTGCCTGCAAACGTACTGGGTTTCTCTGAACTCACCTATGGATGGCTTTGTCCTCTTATTACAGTGCCAAGGGTACAGAAAACCTCTACCTGTGGTTTAAGGATTGTTCAGTTAAATTGTGGAAATTTTTCTCACAAGGGGCTAGAAGTTTACATAGCTTTAAATCCAGTTGGACAGTCTCATGGGAGAAGATTTAAGCCTGGGCTAATTAATATGAAAAGCCCACTTCTTGTTCAGGACGTCTCCGAGTAGCAGGTTTTTGGAAGCTGAGAGATTCTTGCAGAGAAATATCACTGTATGTTTGCCCTGCTTGTGTAATCTTCCCTGACTGTTCACTGTTGCCTGGTGTCACTGTTGCACATACTGTGTTGGGCTAGGCCGACCTTCTGCCTGTCTTAAACTGACATTTTAAAATACCTTTGGCTACTACATAGGTGAATCCTAGGTGGCTACTATAAAACTGGCTACCAAAGACACTGGAGTTGCTTCTAGATGTAAATCCAACAAGTTCAGAGATGAAGAAGAGCCAGAAATGGATAAAGGATCCTGGGGTGTTTCTGCGCAGTACGAATCTCAAAAACACAACAACCAGATGCAGGAGGTCTTGGTGAGAATTCAGAAATAGGAAAACTGACCAGGAAAAGTTAAAGACATCACAAATTCTAATGGAGATCAGAAAAATAGATGGGATGGGATTGAACTCCATGTGAAGACATTTAAATTTAGATGTCTACATGTGAAGCAGGTGTTTAAACTCCCCGTGCAGGACAAGGTAATCACGTCAACTGAGAGAGGTGCAGCTAATCCTCAGGAGGGCTCCTGCTCTCTGCTCAGCTGCCTCATGCTCTAGGCTTGGTACCAAAAAGGCTTTATTCAGCTGCCCAGATTTATTTGTTCAGTGCCATTTGAGATGCCTTAAGGTATCTGAGACATCTCCTAGATCTGGCAGCTATGTTCTTGGACCTGGGAAAGCTGTACTCTTCAGGAGAAGTCGCTGGAGAGCAGGGAATATCATGTAACAGGGGACACCCCTATGTACTCTGCTGAATTAAGCCCTAGATCTCAATTGACTATACTGGAAGTATAGACACTTAGCCCACATGTACCCACCTAAAAGCAAACTTCTATATTTAGTTGTGTTTATTTGTATCCAAGGCTCACATAGAGTGTGCTGGAATGCCTTGAACAGTACGGACTGTGCAGAAGAAGCAGCGTCCCTGGTGACTAGCATGATGGCAGGGTGATCTTGACTTGTCCCATGCAGGTCTAAGTGAAGCAGCAATGTAACATTCATTTTTATTCAGTGGTGACTGGCTAGCAGCAAATCAGAGATCACTAGGAAAGCAGCATGCATTCCTGCAAATAATTCTTTGAACTTAAAACAAAAAAAAAAAGGTCACCCAAATATTATGAATTATGCATTTGGTCCAGAAATTATAAAGTGCTTACTGGTGGTTTTGGTTACCCTGAACTAATTCTAACAGGGCATTTTTAAACAAAATCAGTAACTTGCACCTGCCCTCACTCCTACTTATTTGGGAGCTCTGACAGTTTTCTTTATAAAATAGTTTTATGGAGGACCTCCACTGCAAAAAATTCAAATTAATTCAGTCTTGCCAGCAGCACACAGTATCTACCCTGAAGTTCCTGGAGCCCTCTGCCCCACCAAGGGTCTCAGGTCCCTTCTGACCATGAGGGACAAAGTCAACAGCAGCATATCTCTCTTTCACCTTTTTAAAAGCATTGGCCCACAGAAGTTATCTAGTTGTGTATATCCTCCTGTCCGGAGGGTAGAGATGAGTCTCTTCCTAAAGGGAGGAAAGGCTGAGGAAAAAGGGGAGGTGAAAATGCACTGGAATTTATCTGAAACACAGCTGACGGGAAGACAACCTCCCCTGGCTGCTGGAGGTTTTTCACACCTTTCCCTCTCATAGTCTTCAGCTCTTCACAGCCCCAACCCCCATCAACACCCCATCCCTAACTCCTCAGTCTGGAAATAGGGAAGGAAAGAGTGTGTCTATCATCTAAGTCAGCCCTCCCTGGCTGTGTTTCCCCAGGAAGCAGGGAAGGCAGGCAGGCACATTATTTCAGTGGAGTTTAACTTGTTAGGAACAGGTGTAAGATAAATCAAAATAAACCCTTCTTGGAATGGAATCAAAGTCCAAAGAAAAGTTTGTAACAGCTGAAAGTCACTTCTGAGTATGTTAAACTTTCTTGATTTTCTTATCTAAACACAGCCTGGAAAAAAAGAAAAGTTAAGTACTTTATGGTTTTCTCCCTGCCACATTTTTATATAGTATGCCTAAGGTGGCATTTGCCCTCTTTTAAATCAAAAGAGTAAAATACTATTCTGAACTTCCTTTCATATTCCATATGAATTTAACTAAAACTTCCATGGTATTTCTGTATTTTAAGGAGGTTTTACCAAACTTTATCGACATTCTCCTCTTTATCTTTTAGTGGTAAAAAGTGGGAAAAGAAGTAGAATTAAACAGTAACATTTCAATTAATTTACTGGGGCCTCAATTTTCACTCTGTATCTTTCTGCAAAGCACCAGAGAAATTTTGGATGTGAGAATGAGTAATGGGCAATATAATTCCAAACTTCTCTGTGATTTCTTATTATAAGACAGAGGTTTCTGAGGCACATTTACCCCTTTTTTTCTTTTTCCAAGCTAATATGTTGTGTATGATCTTCCAAAACCTTAAATGTCTTCAGTTATGATGATGATTTTATTCACTCTTTTGTAATATCTCTTGTATTTTTATCCTTGTAGATAACATCCTCTCTCATTAACTCCAGTCTGAGATTTCAAATCCTCTCAGTAGCTTTTGCAGTGTTCAATTTTGAACACCTCATCTCAAATTAAATTTCAAACCATTAATTCTTTCACTTCAGAGTTTTCACCTAGTAACACTCCAGAAACACTGAGATTACATGAAAGTTTTGTGAATAGTAACTTAAAAAGGCTTTCTTCAGTCAACAACTATGTCAACAACAGGGTCCTCTCACAAAAAATAAAAAAAGATGAACTCAGAACTCATGAGTGTAATTGATTACACATATATTGTCCAGTCTCACTAAAATAGTACATATAAGTAAAGACAAGTAACTGAACCCGAGTAATGCAACTACCTGAAACTTGAATAATTCATGCAAGATTTGTCAGCCTGAGTTCTCCAATTCACAGAGGAAAGCCACAGTTGGGCTACCTTAGTCTGCTTAAGCTCCATCAGAAATTCTGGATTGCCTGTGTTACCGATGGAGGCTCAGTTGGCATTTCTAAGCTGTAAGCACTTCTAATGGGAACTCTGTGACTGAGAGGTTGATAATAGCAGAAAAGGAGGCATCACAAATCCTCACAAGAGATTGCTTTACTTCTAATTACTTTTCCAATGCAACTTTCCTACCATGAACTTTTGGGATGCTATGAGATTTTACAGTATTCAAAGTTATCATGTGAATGGATCCAGTATACAAATGAAGGGAGAACACAAAAGCTTTATTTGGATGTTGTGAAACACCTCAAAGCCTTGATGTGCCATCAGAACAGTCTCTAAAATTACAGAAATGAATGTCAGGATGACTTTTTACAAGGGCATGTAATGATAGAACAAGGGGGAATGGCCCCTGTAAACAAGTGTCAGTTTACAGAATCACAGAATATGCTGAGCTGGAAGGGATCCACAAGAATCACTGAGTCCAACTCCTGTGCCTGCACAGGACCATCTCCAAGAGCCACACCATGTGTCTGAGAGTATCGTCCTAAAGTTTCTTGACCTCTGGCAAGCTTGGTGATGTGATCACTTCCCTGGGGAGCCTGTTCCAGTGCCCAACCACCCTCTGGGTGAAGAACCTCTTTTTAATATCCAACCTCAACATCCTCTGACACAACTTCAGGCCATTCCCTAAGGTCCTGTCATTGGTCACTATAGAGAAGAGATCAGTGCCTGCCTCTCCTCTTCCCCTCACGAGGAAGTTGTAACTGCAATGAGGTCTCCCCTCAGTCTCCTCTCCTCCAGACAGAATAGACCAAGTGACCTCAGCTGCTCCTCATACAGCTTCCCCTCAAGGACCTTCACCATCTTTTTTGCCCTCCTTTGGACACTCTCTAAGAGCTTAATATCTTTCTGTCAGAGACTGAAACAGTTAATGATTTACACATTCTAGGATCGCCAGGGGACTTTTGCAGGCTGGGAAGAAGCAGTTGCTCACCCAGCAGGACTCCTGCCAGTGCTGCTGAGGGGTTGAGTCCTGAAAAGGCGGGAAGAGCTGTTTTTGCCATGCCTTTCATGTGAACTCTGCATCTGGCTGGGCTGTCAGAGACACTGGAGTCTCGTGGCATGGTCTGTCAAAGTCCATCCCTCTGCCAATCCCAAAAGGTGGTGAAACCCCTTTTACCATGACTCCCACAGGAACTCTGCACATGCCCAGGAGACACTGGAGGCTCGTGGCGTGGCCTGTGTCACCATCCATGGTAAAACTCCCCACTCCGAGGAGGTACAAGGTGTTCCCACCTGAGCTGGAAGTGTATAACAACTCATAACTTCTTTAAGTGTGTGGGTTTCCCTCCCCCACCCCCGATGGATCAAGACCACCAATTCAACTAATAGACATGAAAGCTGCAACTGCCAGCTTTCATCGCTGGACCCTGTGGGCAGTGACTATATACATTTTTCTACCCTTATCCTTACCCTTACTCTCTCTTCTTCTGTCTTTCCCTTTCTCTCCCTCACACGTTTTCCTCAAAGGTTATCTTTATGCCATATTGCTATAGATGATAGATATAGATGATGACACCCAAAATGGCCACATACCTGTTTACCTTTGAAACAAAACTGTTCTAAAATAAACTTTACATATATATGTTTTCAAACTCTGACTATTCAGCTATTAATAGAAAAGTGTTGTGACCTGCCCCAGAAAGGGGTGTCACAACAACCTGGGGTAACCCAGGTTCTTCTTAATAAATCCCTTGGGGTGGATTAGAGTGAAAACCACACTAAACTATCAGTGCCCAAAACAGCACACAATATTCAAGGTGAGGACGCACAAGTGCAGAGCAGAGAGGGACATCCCCTCCCTCGACTGGTTGGGAATGCTTTTCCTGATGCCCTGGTGACTTATATTCAACTTGTCATCAACCAGGACCCCCAGGTCCCTTTCCATGGCACTGCTTTCGAGCATCTCCTTCCCCAGTCTGGACATACATCCAGGGTTGCCCCATCCTAGGTGAAGAATCCGGCACTTCTCCTTGTTGAACTTCAATGTTGGTGATTGACCAGTCCTCTAATTCATTTAGATTAGATATTAAGAAGAAATTCTTTACTGTGAGGATGGTGAGGCGCTGGCACAGATTGCCCAGAGAAGTTGTGGATATTCCATCCCCAGAAGTGTTCAAAGCCAGATTGGATGGGGCTTTGAGCAAGGTGCACATGGCAGAGGGGTTGGAACTAGATGATCTCTAATGTCCCTTCCAATCCAAACCACTCTGTGATCCTATGATATTAAGAAATGTAATTGATGACAATCTCTCACCTGCTCTAAGCTCATGTACATGTTCAGACTAATACACAAACGCTCATTATCTTTCTCTTTTTCATATTCTTTAAAGTAATAATGTGTTAGTAGGAGCTTTTCCTGTTGTCTGCATTTAATGCTAATGTGTTGGAAGATCCTTCTAAATTCAAATGGTACTTTGAGACAACATGGGTTAAATGAATCTTGTGAATTTTTTTCTTTGATTTTATCCGAATACAGAAATGAATAATATTTAATCATTTTTGGATCATCATTATTGCATCAAAATAGTGTTTGCTATGATTTCACAGAAAATGCTTGGAGTTCACACGTTACTGTTAAGAATAGTGGAATAGGCCAGAAATTGCAATGAGTGTCAATTACTGTGTCTGCTCTGGCTACAGAGCAGCACAGAGATGCAATAAACTAGGACATGAGTAGGGCATATCTGCTTCCAAAACTGCAGAAATAAAGAGAAAATCTCAAGAGTTTGTGTTACCTAGCCTGCAGCTGTATTAAATCACAAGGGAAATTAACTGGCAATTGTATGACCAAATTTAAGCTACCCTTAAGCTGTCCTAAGTCTAATTTTGGGTTATAGTTATTACCTATGACCCAGAGAAAAGGCGCAGCTTTTTAGTGGTCATTTCTTATGAGTAGTTCTTACAGTTCATTACCTACAGTTTCAAAGTCACTCTTTGTGGGAGACAACGTGGAATACATGCAATGGAAACATCAATTATAGAGGAGAAACAGAGACAGCCCCA
>JAYRBT010000114.1:84903401-84926559 GCA_036023395.1 Myiotriccus ornatus
GCACCTGGACTCACAGCACTGCAATTCCATCCCGGTGAGGTGGAAAGCAGAGAGCATTTCCCTCTCAATCCTGTCAACTCTTGAAAAAACCCCCAGCACTATGATTCTGTGGTGTTACAGAGACGCTGGGCTCCATAATTGACTAAGAACACCAAGCCTGCTTTGACATCCTCTCTGTCTGCTTACCATGGCACAGATCATGCCTATGGCACACTCACTAAGGAGCTTAAATAAGTTTTAATTGAGGTTTACAACAGCCACTACATAGAAACAGCTAAGAACTTTCTATTTGTGTCGCTAAGAGGTGTGAGTGGTGGGTGGAAGGAAGTTATGACCAGCATTTTAGTTTTTCTGATATCTCTTTGTATATCAGTCCTTCCAATAGCTTCATCATGCTTATTGCTATTCTCAGAACTCTCTTCAATTTGTCTACAGTAATCTCTTGCAGCTAGCTGGCCAGGACTGAAGGATATAATCTAATCAATGCAGAAATGTACTTTGAATTTTAATCAGACACTACAGCACAAAGTAGCACAACACACATTCCAGAGCACTGTATTTGAGCACACCACTCTACAGAAACATGATAACAAAAATATATTCAACGATCTCTGTCCTAAACTGATATAAATTGGATATTTTAAGCAGTTTAAGGTAAAGCCTGACTCCTGACTCTGGCCATGTATCACATGAAAACAAGGTTGTTCTTTTTTGGATCCCTAAAAGAAATGGTCTATATAAACTTGGCAGTAGGAACAGCAGCCTTTTTGCACAGCCTGGTAACATATTGGGCATTGGTGTATTTTATGCTCCTGTGGGATAGCTAAAATAAAAAAGAAGAGATATTCACAGACTCTTAAGGCTTCTGAATACCTTAGGAGAGGGGTATTCAGAGAAGGAAGCAATTGTGTCATTATTGGTTAAGCACTTGTTCCTTGAGAAAGGTCATAGAACAGAAAAGGTAATTTCATCATAACTGGCTGAAAAGCTGCTTTTAGCTTCAAACAAGGGATTAACTACTTCCCTCTACCAGTTCAGGAGGGCAAAGAATAAAAAACGTGATTAGAATATACTACAGTGGTTAATTTGAAGAGGCAAACGTAATGTTTTCACCAGGTGGTGGTTCCTTTTCTCTGTGAATAGTCCCCTTGCTATGAAATCAGTGAGATATTTCACATAGCTATGGCAGAAGAATTTGGTCAAACATGGGCTGAACTTCCAGTGACCTTGTAAAAGTATTTACCCCAGAAACCACAAATTTTCAATATATTTACCTATACTCACATCTCTGAACAGAGAGGTAAATGATATTACCATATTTAGAAAGATGATGTGTGTTATCATGTTTTACAAATTACTCTGTTGGAAGAAGCAGAACTATTTATCAGCAAAGTAAAATTCAGTATGTGCAAGATTGCCAAAATCTTCAAACTGGATTTTTAAAGACTACTCTGGAGACATACAGCCTTTTGCTAGGTCACCTGAATTCACCCTCTAAAATATGATATGCTCAAGAATTATTATCTGCCTAATAAAAAAAAACCCAAACCCTAAAAAACCATAAAACAACCACCAGAAACCAGTTTAATAGCATCCATTGCACTATATCACCTGAAAATCTCTAGCACAATTTGGGAGAGGCAGGAAAGCTGAGTTCTTCACCTCCCACAAGAAGCTGAGCAGACTTGCAGGAATAAGGTCTTAATTTTAGAGAGAGAAAAAAAGCCTAAACAACACCATCAACAATAACAAACGCTAAAGCAATATGAGATAATCTGAGTTTTGCATATTCTAACAATAATGGTGCTTAGGATCTTGGTAAAGTTTGCTTTCAGCTATGCCTGAATATAGCTTTTATTTCTGGTCAGGGTTTGGATCTCTCTACTCAAGTGCCAGACAGGTTATGACTAATCATCACCTACTAGTAAAAGTACTTGGCAGATATCTTCAGGAAATTCTTGGGATGGATGATGCTATTTGATTTTTGCAGATGTTGTTGTCACTCTAGCCAAAAGGTCTTTGTGTTTTCAGATATACAACACCATCTGGATGGAAATCATCTTAATTGTCATTACAGGCAAAAAACAAGTCAGTGATTTCGCTTCCTTCTTTAATCTTTTTTCAAGATGCAAAACAACCTGGTATTTTTAGAAGTAGGAAAGTGAGCTACTTTTTTGTATCAAGATAATTCACAGAGATAAACACAGATGAGTGTGAAAATTGGCTTTTATTGCCGCAGAAAAACAGGAAGATAGTAATGTATGGCAGTGTCATATAGAAGAAAAGAAGTTCTACAAAAATATGTGATAGTGTTTAGGCACTGAAGTGGAATTAAAAAAAAATCTAGAGGTTACTACTTCTACTCTATTGATTTTTTTTTTTCTTCTAACAATGGAAAATGGCTATGTTAGTCACTGCTTTCCCTTCTAAGGGGTCCAGTAAAACTGATCTGTGCATAGAAACTTGGATTTCTCCTATCATCAGCTGAGCAATACCCCAGTGAAGAGATAAAAAAAGACGAATTGCCTTGAACTCTTCTCTCCCTTTGTAGCTTTCATTTGTAATGATATTGGAATCATTTGAGTAAGCAAACTATTTTAATGTGAAATGAAAGTAACCTCCTGGAAATACATACAACTTCCTTCCAGAATAGATGTTAATTTTATATAACCAAAGTGGGCATACTTAGAAAAGCTGCTCACCAACATGTAAAGCTATCTTTTCTGGCAAAGAAAAAAGCTGTAAACAAATAAAAAATATTTATTACAAAAGCTAATCAAATACAACAAAATTTAACTTAGTACTCCAAATAATTTTTGGAACAAGACAAACAATATTTTAAAAAAGTCAATACAAAATATTTTTTAGATGTGAAAACTAAATATTTCCTTGATAAATTGTGGACCAAGGAAGATGAGTCAGATTTTTTGTTTTGTTATTTTTTAATCAAGTTTTATAATGAGATCCTAATTCCATTCCTAGGAATGGATCAACTGATGTTACTCACTACTATGTCAATGTACTAAAAGTATATGTACGCTATTCCTGTGTAAAAGTATCATACTTTCAGGCCAAGATGACAAATACATGAACGTAATGTCATTTTACTTTCTCTTTTAGACAGCCAAAAATATTTCTCTATAGGCTGAGAATCACAATAGCTCTAGAAATACTGAATTTGAAATTGTAGCTATGGTTACCATTTTTTATTTAGTCTGGATAAGAATAACAACATTAATGGGAACATTTCACCTGTCTTTGTAGTGTTAGCAATTATAGTTCATGGCCCTGTTGAGTACACAATCTTTCTATGGACTGAATAAGTCCTCAGCAAACATCTTTATGTTATTAACAGCTGGCTTAATAAATGTTAAAAATCTAAGGGCCTCCTGCAAACTAAGATCAAGTTCAATTGCAAGCCTTTCAGGGATTTACACTTTATTAGCCTTTTCCAATAACTGATATTTAACATTAATAATATGTACCCGCCAGAAGGAATAAAGCACTGTTTATTCAGTAGGAGTTTTACTTGGCTTTAAGACAGCCTGATAGAAACATTTAAAATTTTTTCTTTGACCCAGTATTCAGTAACCCAATTTGTGTCCAACCAAAGAAACAAATCACAAGTTACACACACTGATCCTTCCCATAAATCTTCACTTATTCTGCCCAGTAACTTTTTTGTGCCTTGAAAGCTCTGGGAAAACAAGCTTTGCTAGTCACTTTACTATGTCTGAGGCTTTTTCCTGGGTGACAGTAGACCTTAGTGAAAAAAGCTGTTGTGGTGGAGAGAAAAACATCTGAAGATTTCTGGAGGGAAAGGCAGCAGGATGGATAGCCAGACACATACACACCTGAGGAGTAAAGAGACTCATTAGATCAGCCTGTAAGAAACCCACAACATTATCAGCAAGAAACAAAATAACTACAGCATGGCAAGACTTGTGTGTGGAGAAAGGGCTGAATAATTTAGGAGTGGTTAGTCAGAAGACAAATATGAGATGGCAGATAGAGGTATGCAAACTAGTGGAAGATAACAAGGGCTGTTGGATGCCTTCCCTATAAAAGTGAGATCAAAAGAGAATTTAAATATGATAAAAAGACATAAAAGATGCAATTGACTTCTAAAATTCATTGCTACGAGATACAAAGGAATAACAATACAAAGGAAAATTAAAGACAATGTTTGCATGTTTGTCCCTGAATTGCTGGAATTGGATTTTTCAGGGGGATCCAAATTCCTGCATGAATCAGCCACTAATGAATTAACTAATGTCTAAACAAAAATATCGAGTGATTGGCTATTTGGACTAAGGGTATTAATTCCTTTGTAGGGGGTATCTGGCACTAGTTAGCATGTAGAAAGATACCAAACAGGACTTTCACGTGACTCAGCTCATCAGGGAAGCAGTGTGTTAGTTTCTCGCAGCTGCTAAGGGAGGAATCTACAGGCAGGACCCTGCCCTTTCATGGCCTTCTCAATCATACTCTAAAATCTCAGGGAGAGGCAGGGGGAAGGAGGTCTGGAAGTGTCCATCTAATGCATTTCAAGATTGTGCATAAAGTGAAGGTGGTGCAGTGCTACGGGAGTGGAAAGGCCAAAAAATGTGGGAACAGAAAAATCCATGGTGTGAAGGTGAAAGTGGAGGGGTGGAAACTGAGAAGATGCTGAAATGAGCAGGAGAGAAAAACATGTCTCTGAGGGAGAAGAAAAGCCCATTTGTAGGTGGAGAGGAAACGGACAGTATTAATAATCTGCTCTCAAATCCATGGGGTGGAGGGAAAACAGGAGGTATCCAGTATCTAGCTGAGTTATCTAATGCAGATGTTGAAGGCAGGAACATGGATCCCTCAGTGTTGGCTGAAAGAGAAGAGCTCCTACCTTCAGTTTTCTGAGCCACCTTCCAGAGGCGTATACCTCTCCCTGCTGCCTAAAACCAGAACTTGTGTTCCGAATCTACACAGCTGTTTTGGATGTTTGCACAGTCAGTGTGAACCTCCTGGGACTCCTCTGTTTCTGTAAATAAAGGTTTACTCAGGTGGTATACAGAACCAGAGAATTCTGGCCACTCTTTACCTTTGGCTGCTATCTCACCAGCAGTTTTTGGGTGAATGACCAAAGAGGGACTACTGTGCCAGCAAGGTTTATATGATTTGGAGAACACCACTGTCAGGCATCTTGCAGCCACTCTTGAGAATTCCTGCTGTGTGAGATGTAAAGAAATAAATAGAAGCTCTGTTCAGCACTTCCCAGAGAGACAGAAAAAAACATAATCTGGTAGCACTCTCACAAACCTAACAGGGGCAATCCCAAAATGAGATCTTAAATTATGCCATTCTGTGTGACAGCTCTCCACTATGCCTCGTTACATTTTCATCTGAAAGGAAGCAGCCCCCAGCCATGGGGGTCTCTCACATAGGCTGGGCTGGCAAAGGGGAGCCCCAGGACTGAAGGTGCTCAGCCTTTGCCTTTGCTGCTCCCCCGATGGTCGCACACATGTACTGGGGCACCAGGACCAGACAGCACAAGGGTGGAAGCAAGCAAATGACGCTCCTTTTTCTCCATCAGGGATGGTTTAGGCCAGAATCAAATAGGCATGTACACCATGTAGAAGCTTACATAGGTTGACATAGAATGGATCCTGTGGTCACTTTCCTTAGATCTGTTACGCACAGCAATATCCTCTATCAGCAGAATGGACAAAGACTCAATTTTGAGAGCTATCAGTACAATTCTAAAGGTGAAAAATGTAATTTTTCTTTCATAGGAGACAACAAGTTATGGGAACCCAGTGGTTAAGTGCTAGGAATGGGAAGAGAGGAAATTAAAATGTGCAGAACATGCCCAATTAGCCATCTAGAAATGCGCAAATATTTCTACTTAGCCATATTAACCTTGAGATATAAATACTTTAACTATGTTACACAGGGTAACAATGTTGTTACATTGTCAAATCCTTCCCAATTGCTTTATTTAACATAGCAGCTCTAAAAAGGAGGGATTAAAAACCTGTATTTTTTGTCTTGTACACAGGTCTTTTCCTGATGTAGCAGTGGGAGTGTAACCATTTGATGCATGATCATAAAAACAGATTTCCTGCAATTTTCACTGGACTGTGCCTATCAGTCATTTTAACAGTGCTAGTGGCAACGTGCATTTCTCTGAAGGAATGTAAAAGAATGGAAACATCTGTGGAGACTGCATTTCTCCAAACTTTGTGATCACTAATAAGAGAGTGTCAAGGCTGGACGAAGACACCTGGCAATCAATTTGATTATATTGAAGGTAACAAATTATAGCTGAGCAGATAGCAGAAAACTGTACGTGAAGAAACAAACACTATCCCTAAAGCAACTGGAAATGTCTATGTTTCTAAATGACAATACAGCCAAGCAAAATGAAACCACTGTTTTTAAGTAACTGCACCTATGACCCTTTTCCTAGACACCTCACTCACACAGAGGTGACCTGAACAGAAATAAACTAATCTTCAGCATAGAGAGCATTAAAGTCACAACATTCAACAGTCATAAGAGTAATAATTATAAATTAAAAGAAGCAATGAGATGGAAAGGCACACTGCAAATATAAAATAGCAGCATGTTGCCCACGTCTGTGCTGCAGGGTTAATGAAACTGAAACAAAATGATCTGTGCACAAGAATGAGTAAAACTGTAATTATAACAGGAAACTTGAATGAGATAGTTGCCTACAATACAATATTTAGAGATGTCTAGAAACTGGACATTAGAAAGTATTTATTTACAGAGAGGTTGGTCAAGCATGGGAACAGGCTTCCTAGAGAAGTGGTTGATCCCATATGACTGTCAATACTTTTGGACAAGGTCTTTAACAACATGCTTTTACTTTTCGTCAGCCTTGAATTGGTCAGGCAATTGGACTAGATGATCATTGTAGGCCACTTCCAACTGAAATACTGCCTTGCCTTGCCTTGTCTTGCCTTCCCTTCCCATTTTAATCTACTCCATTACTATTCTTACTATGCTTCCCCTAGTTAAATAGAGCTTTCAAATAATTTTTGAAAGATTCCTGCAGTATATGCCAAGACAATAACTCCACTTAGACCTCTTCAAATGTCTTCATTTGGGCTGACAAGAGTGAAGTTTGTCAGAGAGAAAGCATGCCTTGATTTACTAACACCTGCAAGGGTAGTTAATCATGGCTCAAACAGTCAGACTGACACTTGCCTAATGTACCACGCGGAGGCATTGACACTGAAATTCCTGTTAACATGCTGACAAAGCATCCCTGAGTAATTATAGGCACGTTAGTAAAATATAAGACATATTGAAAGAGGCTTTTGAAACAAAGCAGTACTACAGCCTAGAGTTATCACAGTCCTGAGAGAGACTGCATGTATGCCAAGGAAAGGTGCAAAAGCCAGAAATAGCTAACACCTAGTCTAATAGGATGCTATTTTGGACCAATATGTTCCTAAATGAAGAGAGCAGAATCCACTGCTGCAAAAGCAGAACTTTTATAGCCAATAAAGCAGCAATGCTTCTCACAGAGGATCTATAGGAAAGAGCTGATGATGAAATGAGATGGGAGTTACAAGGGATGTCACACACTGACACAGCTGATCTCCAGCACAGTATCCAAAAGAAGCCAAGAAAGCTGAGTATTTCCCTCCATATCAATTAGGTTCTGACATGTTATTCACTTTGTTAAAAATGTAATTATTTTAGATGCTAAGGATGATAAAATTTGAAAGACAAACCATTTTACTACTTGTGACTCTCCATAAGATGAGGTAGGCAGATAAGTGTTTTTGGACAAACTTGTCTTTTGTTCTTCACGTTGCAGTGTTCTAACCTACTTCATCTATTCCTGTGTGGATTGCTTCTGATTTGTATTACTGGTATTGTCTATTTATGAATATCAAAATTTCTCACATAGCAAAAGACTACAATTAACAGCAGGTGTCAGGGTAAATCAGCATCTCTCTCTGGTGCAATTAAGAATTATTTACTGATGTTTGGATACCTTCAGTGGGGCTGAGACACTGTAATTGTCCAGCTCCAAATCTCCCAGAGAAAGAATTTATCCAAACTTTACCCAGAAACCAGAAACTGTATTGTTGGTTATTCTGCATGTTTGGGAGAGGGAGTGCTTCTAATTTTCATAATAAAAAGACCTAGATGAATACAAAGTCCCTCAGGAAAAGGGACCTGTTTTGTTCCCACGAATTACTTTCATTTCAATTAGGGTTTTTTTTCAATGAAAAAACAATTTCACAAGCCTAGAAAACTGATGCAATAAAAGCTTAGCCCTCTAATTAAAGCCTTGACCTACAAGCCTTATGAAGATGAAACGCGACACTGCCCATAGCTCCCCACTGGAGAAAGAAGAAATCACTACATGCACTTCATTCAGTTTGTCCAGTTCATGGTAGGAGCTCCTCTACTCAAAATAACATGGTAGTGACACCAGTGTAAGATCAACAAACACAGGCTGCTGAATTCTCTACCACATATCAGGAAGAAATTTCAGTGCATCAAACCAAACTAGCAGATTTCTCTTGAATAGTACACATACAGCTTCTAGGAAGAGAAGACCAGAGTCTGATGTGTTTACTTTGGCAAAGGTTACCTTACTCAGTAGCGAGGGTAGTAGTCAGCAAAAATAAATGTGAAAGAATAAAGCCCATTGATGGTACTAACCAGGCATTATTTTTCCTACACATTACTGCCAGGACTCTCAAACATGAAGATATGCCACTAAGTTTTAGTTTTAAAAACCTACACAATCTGGGACAAGTCTAGCCTAAAGAGCACTTCTGTTCATTGCACAGAACTATGGCTGCTGAAATTATCTAAGGAAATTTCAATTTGAAGCCTAAATACTACTACTACTACTACTACTACTACTACTACTGACAAAGTATTTTCTGAGTATTTTCTGGGCTGGTAGAAGACCCTCAGATATGACATTTGCTGGAATTTGGTTTTGCTGGGATTTATAATGAGATGTGATGTGAGGTATGGTTTGGTCAAGGATATACTTCATTACAGACCATCTCTGGGTTATTTAGAGTTCAAATTATACTCCCTGTTTACATTATTTATCATGAGCAGCAGATTTACTATCTGTCTGTATTTAAACTATATAATGTGTCTAAATACCAACGTGACAGACACACAACGTGTCATTACACAAATATATTGAAATAATTCAAATTAAAGGTTCAGAAGACCTTGTAACACACTAGATATGGATTTGTTTATAAAGGTTTGACAAAAGTGCCACATGATGAAGGTTCATTACCACTCTAATTAATGAAAAATAGATCCAGTAACAAGCAACAGTCGCTGCTATCACTTATTGCTCTGAAACGAGTTTTCCAGCCTTGAAGTTCAAGAGCCTGATTACAGATAATGGACTTAAGCTTTCTGTTGGGAATTCGTTCATTCTGCAGCCTCAACAGAATTTGAACTTTTGACATTTCCATCATGCTGTAGCTTGACTAGAGGTAAAATAGAAGCAGCTGTGGTGAAACTGCTAATAGACTGAAATATATGAAATCTTTCACTCGGCTGGACCACCAGGAAGGCTAATTGCCCTGGAGAAATGTTAGATTACTAGAAGTAGGCTCAAATTTTAGGTCAAAAAGTTCTCAAATAGGAGTTTCAAACCCCAAATTTAACTTGCATAAAGTTTCGACACTGGAGTCAGCAGTGCCCTGGCAGCCAGGAGGGTCAACCATGTCGTGGGGGGCATGAGGCAAAGCATCACCAGCTGGTTGAGGGAGGAGATTGTCCCCCTCTGCACTGCATTGGTGTGAGCTCCCCTTGAATACTGTGTGCAGGTCACTGAAACATAGGAAAGACATCAAGCTCTTAGAGAGTGTCCAAAGGGGGGCAATGAAGATGGTGAAGGGCCTTGAGGGGAAGCTGAGGAGCGGCTGAGGTCACTTGGTGTGTTCAGCCTGGAGGAGACTGAGGGGAGATTGGACTGCAGTCTACAACTTGTTCATGAGGAGAACTGGAGAGGCAGGCATCCAGAGGGTGGTTATACACTGGGACAGGCTCCCCAGGGAAGTGGTCACAAACACCAAGTCTAACAGAGTTCAAGAAGTGTTTGGACAATGCTCTCAGGCACATGGTGTGACTCTTGGAGATAGTCCTGTACAGGGCCAAGGGCTGGACTTAATGATCCTTGTGGGTCCCTTCCAGCTCAGGTTATTCTATGATTCTATGACTAAAATTCACTTTCCCTTGCTGGGTGTCCTCATGTAGGAGTCCCAAAGTCTCTTACAAAGTCAGCGGAGAGAAAGAAGTTCCTCTGAAAGCCTAGCAAGCTTCAGACAGGCAGGTGAGATCATCAGGATCTTACTCTTCTGACACACAGCTTGTTATTTATTATTCCTAATTATTTTTATGATGTGTTAATTGGAAGCTGCCTTCACAGACTGAGATTTCATTGTGACAGTAAAACCTCTGATGCACATAGGAGACTGGCCAGAAGTTTTATTTTGTCAGGTCACATACCACCATCTAGGAGACCCATTGCCAGAGGAAGGACAATAGATTCTTCATTTAGTTCAGTGTCCACAAATGGCTTGACAGGGAGGAGATGCCATACTTCTTCCTGGTAGACTTGTCCTCTTTTATTTCAGGGATCTTCAGGGAGCTAAGGCACAGCCATAAAGTTCCTCCTGGGTGTCAGCATCCCTGGTCTCCAGAGGCAGCATTTAGAACATGCAGTGCTTGCATTTCTGCTCTTTTTAACAACACAACACAGCAACATTGCTCTGCTGTGCTAACAGCCAATCTTCAGAACGATATGCCCAGGAAATGCAGTATTTGCAGAGGCATGTACATATTTAAGTACCTTACATGCCTGGAAGGATGTGTTGCTATTCTTTTTACAATATGTACACAAGTCATAAACAATCAGAGAGAATGAGAGATGGCAGGTAACTCCTAACATGGGACAAAATACAAATCAAGGTTTAATACTACACTATTATTCCCATTTTAGCAGAAATAAACAAGATTACAAACCTGTCAAATAATCTGATAGATGTAATTACTAACATGGTAGCATACAGCAATTCTTGATGAACAAATTTGTCAGAATAATGACATTGTAAGCACACTAACATGAGCACAGAGCTTTGGTCCTGAATAAAACTTCTCTGGTTATTAAGTTATTAATGGAAAAAATACAGGCTGTCTGAATGTGATTCTTGAGGCAATCCTCAATTTTATTATTTCTAGCTCTTAGGCCATTCCCCTATGTGAGTTATGTTCAATCACAAAAATTATCAAGACAATAGATCTACTGGAGATATATAGCAAATTTAAGTAATAGTAAACAGACTAAGTTTTCTAAAATATTATTGTTCCACTGTAACAATAAACGGAAAGTATAATTAAATGGATGACTAAGTAAATAATTAAAAGTAATAGGCCCAAACTGGCCATGTGCTCTTAAGGGGTCCTTAGCACTGATTTCATTGAGTTCCCCCTGAAGCCATCCTTTCTCCAGTCTGAACATGCTCAGGTCCCTCACCCTCTCCTCACAGGGCAACTGCTCCAGCACTGATCATCTTGGTGGCTTCACTGAATTCACTCCAGTTTATTAAGGTCTTTCAGGTATGGTGTTTGAGGAGTAAAATGGGGTGCAGTCTACCACATCTTGGATGTGGTCTAATGAGTGATGAGTAAAGAGAGATAATCGTTTCTTCACCTACTGACTGTGCTCTGGCTAACACAGCCTGCTGACCTTTGCTGTTGCAGCACGCTTTTCCATGACTGCAAAGCCAAGGTGTCAGGCAAATAATTACTTTATGTAGCAAGAGCTACAAGATGACTTGCTTTTTCCTCAAAAGATCAAATCTGGAGAGATGCTGAACATCAGAACATCAGAAACTCCCTTCTGGAACACTTCAGTACAGAAATGGACCAAAATCAATCAGTAGAAGAGAGACTCAGAATAGTCAGTGGTATATTGCTATTGGTTTATTTTCCAAAAGCTGCAGAAAAAAGTTTCCTTTCTATACAGTGAAGCAGCATAGGAAGATACCAATAAGCAATAGACTGTTGTTTACTAATTAATTCAGATAGCAAGTGATGGAGTTGCAAGTGGGGCAGAAAAGGTGCATTTAAGGCCAGAGACTGCCTACATAAACATAGGTGAAACAAGAAGAGCAGGTAAACTCTGGATAAAGGAGGAGATACCACATTCAAGTGAAGTAAACTCCAACACTCAGGGAGGTCTGTGCCAGGAGACTTGCCTGAATTATTTCACCAACAGTAGGAGGGTAGACACAAGTTGTTTAAAGGACAGGGTGGAAATCTACACCAGTCACCCCATGAATCACTGAATTGTTTATGTTGGAAAGGACCTTGAAGGTCGAGTCAAACCATTAACCCAGCACTGCCAAGTCTGCTACTAAACCATGTCCCTAAGAACCACACCTACATATATTTTAAATATGCAGAGTTTTGGACAAGGAAGACCCCTCTATTCAGGTTTTCTGGGAATTAACAGCTTAAACTGAAGTTAGTCACTAGTATAAAACTTGCCAGTTGAGTGGAGACAGGAGAGGGAGGAGCAACAAAAGCTGAACTGAACGTTGGCATTTGGAAGAGTAGCAAAATACTCTGAGAAGTCAAATGCTTCCAGTAACTTCAAATGCTTTAAAGGTGTTTCTAATAAGTTCTAAATTGCCGTAGTAAGTTAATTTTACTAAAGTAACAGTGGTACTTTCTTATGATCATGTGCTGACCAAACCAAAGTAGTTGTGTGATTACTGCAAAGTTTCAAGTGCACTGTAAAATCTTGGTAATAATGATCAGTTTAGTAAAGGAGGACAGCCTTTGAATAGCCTAAGAAGGATAATGGTTTATGATTTCTGCTTTCAACTAGGCATGGAAAGTTTGGGGCAAGTGTGGGACCTGCTAAGGCACCTCCCCACCTCCCCTGCTGCCTGAACAAAAATGCCAATCCTAATACTTCCTCCTCTTCCACAGTGTCATAAAATAGCATAGATGGGGTATTGTTTTCCAAGAGGGATACATTCTGTGATGTCTTTCCACCTACTCATTCAGCCTTCTCCACTGGGAGAAGGTATGGATTTATCAGGGAATGAGGCAGAAGGAAAAAAGTTGTTTTACACATTAGCCCTAACCAGTGTACTGGCCTGCTATGCCACAGAACTGTGTAACTCTTCTTTAGATCAGTATGGCATATGTCTACATGACAATTTGTTATTCACTGTTTACACTGAGACCCATGTGTTTAATGATTCTAAGCATGCGACTCTGTGTACTAGCCACTGTAGAGATGCACAGAAGAACATGTTTCCTGCCCCAGTCGATCCTTAAGTTACTTTAAGATATAGGCAAATGAAATTGAAGGCTGGAGACAGAAAGGAAGTTGAGAGAGAAGTTGGGATATTGATATCCTGAAATTTCACAGATGATCTGTAAAAAGAATTTTCTCCAAGCCATTAGAAAAATAAGAAATTATTGTATAAATCCATTTAGACATCCTTGATCTCTGCCTTTACTACGAAAACTGTTTTCCTGCAGATTCCTTTTCAAAACAGGGTTTTGACTGGTTGTGAGCCTATTGACCATTCTCACAGACAAATTCTAGAGCAAAGAAGGGGAGGAATGTTCTCTTGAAATACCTGTAGAAGAAGTATGTTATACCCATGCTAGTGTCACTGCAGAGCAGATACCTGGACTGTCAGGCAGAGAAGCAGCAATGTTGTCAAAAGATGTTTCTAGGTAGGTTTTCATATTGCAGTGTACACATGTCTGATCACAGAGGTAAAATGAGGAGAACACAATGTGTAGGCATACATGCACGGTATCTGTGCATGTATGTAAAGGACGTAATATGTCCATTAAATACATACAGCTCCCATGATTTTCAATCAAATCAGCTCTCAACCTCTCATTCATCCTATACACAGGCTAGGTGTATGACATGCATGGGAAAATGTCTTTTGGAGAACATAAGAAACATGAACTGACTGGTATTTAAGGACAATGTGATTTCATATCTAGAGAAACCTTGGGCAGATGACAGTTGACACACAGCTATTCTGCTTTTACTGCCGGTTACTGTAAAAAGATTCCAGTAGTTTTCACTCAGAAGCAAAACAAGGAGGGGGAAGGTGTTTATTTTCATCTTAAACTAGAGCTGGGACACTCACCTATTACACAGAATGGTTTCCTTGCAAAGCGCAGTCTTCCTTGCCATCCTCGGTATCGACAACAGCATCCAGCAGACCAGATACGAATAATAAATTCCAAACCAAAGACAACAATCATGACAAATTCCTAGAAATGGCAAATAAGAAAAATGTCTGTTATAGACAAACAATGCTAAAGCATCAGGAAATGTACGGCCATTGTTTGCATCTAATAATCCACTTTGAGCATCTGAAGATCCCAAGCCAAACTTGGGAACCTGCTCCCCAGAAGCACCTACACATCTACAAGAAGCATCTTGTACAGTCCCCATCATCTAAAGTCCCCAGAGCTTCCTAGTGAATGGTCCATGTCTAACCTGAAAACCATTAAATATTGTCTAATATTGGCTAATAAATATGAAACACTGAAGAACTGAGTCACACACAAAAAATGCCAGAGCTAACTACTCAAAGGCTTGGGTAGGTGGACCATAGGTAATTTAGACAACTAGTGAAGAATATGTTCCATATTCCCACCCATAAAATTAGTTCTCAGTTTAAAGGCTAAATGTTTTGGGAGATATGCTCTCATTGTTGCAATATACATGTGAAGTGACTGAGATGATGCAGAAGCATTTAGGAAATCAATTTGTTCTCAGAATTACGTTAAGATACCTGTAAGTGTAATTACATATAAAGGATATGTAATTGTTTGTAAGGTAGTAAATGAATTTGTCTACTAGGCATAACTTTCCCTGGACAATTTGTGAATGAAAGTATTTATAAATCTTGCCTTGCTTGTTTGGTGTGCTTTTCTTTCACATTAGAACCTTCTCTAAGATTGTCTATTTTAATAACATTAACCTGTATTTATGCAATTTTTTTTCTAAGGCAGTTTTCATTACAACAGTCAGGTCAACAGAGTTGCAGTAATAGAGTAATTCAGCTCCATACCCTAAGGAAATCTAAATGTGCAGTGATACAGTACATATACATTGGTATGGAATTATAAACTTAGATACTCTTCTGGAATAACATCATGAAGTTATGAGTTTTGGAATGACAAAATAAAAATTTCTGTGTTCACCAAAAGGATAAAAGTACTTGGTGGAGTTTCTTCAACAGCTCATC
The DNA here is from genome assembly GCA_036023395.1 of Myiotriccus ornatus. Lineage (NCBI taxonomy): Eukaryota > Metazoa > Chordata > Aves > Passeriformes > Tyrannidae > Myiotriccus > Myiotriccus ornatus. Next base: position 84,918,707 of record JAYRBT010000114.1, read on the forward strand.
AAGAAGAGAATGGAAGTTGTGTTTTATTTGGCAGTTGAATGTATATCCTTGTCCAGGAGTAAGTTGTTCCTTGTCAGCCAATTAATTTGTTATTCCTGCAGGATAAGGACTAGTGTGGCTCTGGTAAGAAAGTACTGCAAATGAATTAGAGGAATATTTGCAATGGTAGGGTTGATCCAATATTGACTTTTCCCCAGTAAACACTTTGTATACTTTTAGACTATGAGACCCTGTAACTCTACAAGCCAATAAGGCTCTAAATATATGTCAACTCAGGCATTAATTTACCTGAACAAATGGCAAAGAAATTATGAATGTGTTTCATGTAATGGTGCTTTACTAGATTATGATTAGTGGAAGTACATTGAAACATTGTGAATTTAATTGCTTTTTCCATCATAGAACAATTTGAAAACACAATATTCCTTCCTAAAACATGTTGGCTTCTTTAACTACATTACACTGAAAGCACGTTTAGAGCCTTCTCCAGTGTCTTCATTTCCAGTTTTGTTAATCCCATGTTGAATGCCTAAATCACAAAACCAGAACAACACCCCTTTGCTAAAATGTGGCTAAAGAAAATGTCATAACTTTTATTAGTAAAGAACACATGGAAAAATAAGTGCGATTGTTTAAGGTTTTCTTTTTATTCCTCTACAAGAAACTTCAAAATTCCATGGGCAGTGTTATTGCACAACCTCAGAAAGGATCATGTACAAAATTGAGAAAGTTCCCCATACAGCAACAATAATTCTTAATAGTTGGCTACCATGTGGTACATTTCCTTGTAGGAAATTCTGTGTAGGCCAGGACTAAAATGGACAGTAAGCCAACTGGAAAAAAGGAAGAATACGTATTTTAGTTATTTAACTACCACTTTTATAGGGGTAGTGAAATCATGGATTGTGAAATCTGGTTTACACGTTGTTAGATGATATCTCTGAATTTATGGGTGTTTGCTGACAGGCACCCAGGCCATCCAACATCTGATTCTCCTAATGGAGTTTCTTCTTTGGTGCAGGGGTAAGAGATACTGAAGGAGAGGAGGTCTGTGAAGCATGGAAAATTCTTTACTTCCAATAAAATCCTTTCCTTGTTAAAATTTAATCGTATTTCATTTGACTAAAGTTTGTTGTTTCCGTGGAAAACATATTATGTGTACAGGTGGGTGATATGCTTTGTAAGTACACCGAAATTGTCACAGACATCTTAACAAGAGGTGATCCACACATGCAGGAGTGTGTCCTCTACTGTACTCTAGACCCCAGCAGGGCCTCCGATGAAAAACTGGCAAGAACAGAAGGTACTTAATGATACCGGAAGGACTAGTCCACAGCTACAATTCAGTTAAATCAGTACCACAAAACTGCCGGTAGAAGTAAAAAAGAGGCAATTTTTTTGGAAGTTCACTCTTCTGGCTCCTTCCAGTGCTTTGCAGTTTTGTATTCATCACCTGTATGGCTACGTGCTACGCTTGCTCAGTTATACAAAAATGAAAAAGTCATTGTGTAATGAAAACAACTGTTTGAGTGTTTGTGTACTACATGATGCTCTTTTATGTCAGAGACAGAAATCCTATTTGTGTCTCACACACAAATACTACAAAGAGAAAATTCTTGGAGATACATCTATTTTGGTAGAGAAAAAGAGCAAAAGGATATTTTTGTCATTATTTTTTTGTGGGGGTGGGGTAAGAGTATATGATTTTTCTTGAAGAAACAAAGTGAAATGTCTCTGTCCATTCCTTGAGAAAAATAGTTACAATTTCTAGCACCACTGAAATTTATACATGGTGATATTCCCTCAATATTAACTATTTTGCTACTAAGTAAATTTTAAAAAGAGCCACTGTAATTATAGTGAGATAAAATACAGTATATATGGCTCTGTGCACTTGAAATTTATAACTGCTGATTTTAAAAATGTTACATATGACTTTCTTCCACCTATACCAAGTTTCTAGAGGTTTTAAAGTACATTATAACCTTTAATACTGAAAAGACACTGAACAAAGTGTAGATGAGGTTTCATACTTATTTTTGCACTTTCTGGAATAGTGATGTTTCAAACTGATCCTTAAACGCTGGTGACTCCTACTTCCTCAAAGAACCACTGATTTTAAAGGGAATACATATAACAATTAAGTCTAAGGGAAAACAGTTTTCCTAAAAAATGTGAATGCATTGAAACAGAACTCTTCACAGTAGTATATATGACAGCTTTGTTATATTTTAGATTGGTCTGGGTCAAAAACCAAGAACCCCACACCACTGTGTAAAAAAGCAATGTTTTAGTAATCAGGGCACATGGTCACAATGTACAGACAAGTCTCTGTCAAGGTTAATGGAGGCCAGGGAATGACATTATTTTTTCCTATGGCAACTGTACAGTCACAAGGTACTTTGTTTTCTATGGACAAAAATTGGAAGAATGAATCCCAAACAAGATCAGGATTTCTATTTTTATTTTTTTTGTTAAATTTCATTTGGAAGGCTTCTTGCAAACTTAAACATAAATCTAGGCTCTTAAATAACTTGGTTTTAGTTCCTTAGAAATTGGAACAGAAGATCAGAGCATAATTGGAAAGGCATGTGACAGAATAACTCATTAGACCTCATATGATTTGTAGACTTGGTGTCGAAATGATGCATTCCAAGTATCTCTGTCCTACATATAATATGATGGAGCCTCATTAATTTTGAATTCCTTATGTGATATGAGTTACATCGCTTACATCAGAATCAGAAAATCCTGAACTCTTGATAAACCTGGCCTCTTCAAAATTCAGCAAAGCTGTATTTGAATTGATGAGCAAGTTTAGACTTACTGGAAACCCAACTCTTCCCTTCCTGTGTAGAGCAGAGGCGCATCGTCCTTTGCCATTTCTTGCTTTTTCCCCATTTTGTCATCCTTTTTGAATCTCAGCTGCCTCTGGCCTTGCAAAGCAGTTACCACAATCTGTCACTTTTTTGGCTATTCAAACTCACAGTTACCACCCCCCAGTAACTGCTATGGTGGTTCACACAGTGGAAAGTTCTTCTTCCTTCTCAAAGCACAGTTTATCCAAACAGATGAACTTTTAATTCTGAAGTGTTTCTGCACATGCAGCTCCAGTTGTCTTGGGGAACCATGCATACACAAGAGTGCAAGGCTAAAACACATGGGCTTAAAAGGTTCAGTTGCTTTTGGTGTAAGGAACACAGGTACCAGTGTAGTCCTGAATTTTTTTACAACTGCGTGTGCCTGGGTTGTTATACCATTGGAATGATGAGGGTCACACAAATGACAGGAAAGGAAAATAAGAGGTCATCCAGAGCAACATTTCTGTTAACAAAAGGTCCTGGAGGACTCTTATCAACAGGGTTGATAATTAGCCAAATCAAGCATACTTTGTACAATCCAGCTACAATAAGCATATTTTTCCCCTTTCTCTCCCCCATCTAATTTGGATACAAGAGATGATTTGTTGAAATTGTTTAAATTAATATGCTTTTCATGTAGTTATTAATGATAAGGATTTCCCTAAGCATAACATTATAACACCAAAAAAAACCCCAGCTTATATCATATTTTTTTTTACTCTTCAGTATAACTGCTTATTAAAATTTTAAATAATTTGCTGATGATGAATCCAGGTGCCTCACTGCAGACTGCAGTTTTTGGGAATTAGAGCCATTTTTGCAATAAGAAAATGACCAAAGTTGAGCACTCTGTGCTATTCTAGAATGCTCCTGGTTATTTCACATTGTGCAAATGAGCTGAGGTTTGGATGTAGGAAATCCACCCACAAGATAATATCTCTGCTGTTATTTTAATTATATTCCTTCTATGCAAGTTGTGATGTTAATTATTCTAAAGGCTAAGTACAAAAGAAGTAGTACAAAGTCTAAGTACAAATGAAGTAGTACAAAAGAACTGCAGACTGACGTAAGGAGCTGCCTCCCTTGAACTCATAGGAGGACTGGGTCTATAAGAGACATTGTCAGAAGCCAAAGAAATGGGCAAGAACAGATCAAATTAATACTCTGAAATAAGCTTTAATAGGGCCACAATATTTGCCTTCTAAAGACAGCATCTCTGAAGTGTAACTGCACTGCAGATCCTTATCTGGTGTAAATCAGCTAGCCTCACTTCACTAACGCAACAGCAGGAACAGGAGGAGCAATGTCGTCTGATACAGCTGAGGATATATCCCCTCTTCCCTAAAAACTCATAAACAGGCAAGTCCAGTGTTTCCAAATCAGAGAATCCCAGTGTTTCCACATCAGTTTGAAAGGAGGGAGAATAAACACGTTATCATACTTTAATTTATGGCTGGTTGGTTTAAGAACACCACCAGCTACAAAAATATCTTTATGGTGACACATGAATAGTTGATACTATCCAAATAGCAATGCTTTATTACTCACAGTCAAAGAGGATGAGATTGTTTCATCATTCCATTAAAGCAAGAACAGAACATGTCAGCTTCTCAACAACATCCCTCTCTCAAGAAAAAAAAAACCCAACACCCTATTGATTCCAGGTACTGAGCATCAAAAGTGGGCTGTACACTTTGAAGAGATGCTATCAGCACGTGAGGGGAAGCTCAGCACTATTCTGTTCAATGAAACTTGAGGAAGGTTTGAGTTTTAAATAGTTATGATGCAGAAACTGCTATAGGACTACAGACAATTCTGTTACGCTGGTCATTTTCCAGATGAAAACAATCAGATAAGAATATGTGCATGCTTTATAATTTAAAATAATAGTAGAAATTGAACACATTTGTGTTATTCCTGGTTCAGCATTAAAATGGGAGATCCTTTGTCTAAACAGCTAACACGTGTATCTACATGTGGGTACATACACTTAAGAGACTAATGTTTTAATTCTTTCCAACTGCAGTTTAACAGAGGGAGAGACAGCCATAAATCCAAAAACATAACCCAGAATAGACCCTATTAGTGGCATATAAATCACAACCAGAGACTTCAGTTCAGCTCCCAGTGAAATACACAATAAGCATACAGTGAAATTTATGCCCCTTTTTATCATTTATCAGTTTTATAATGAATGTGATACTTTTACTGCACTCACTTTTCCAAATTATGACTAAGATTTTCCATGTAGATTCTACATTAATAGAGGATTATTGAGAACTTTGTTCTGTGACCTTTAATCTAATACATGGCTACAAGGATGCTGATATAATATTAAAATCTCACTTATATGCTTAATCCACATGTTATACAGGACTTCAGCTATCCAACTCCCTTTTGCATTTTTGTGTTTATACCTGAAATGGCACCCATCAGTCATGAGTTTTATTTATTCACTTGCAACAGAAAAAAGCAGAAAATTTTAATGTCAGGTAAAACCAGCGTCAGAATGACATAGATGCCACCTAATTATGTTTCTCATAATCTCTTACAGAGTATAGTATTTATAATAAATAAATTTATAATAAATAAATAAATAAAAGTATTTACCATATCAGATACAATGCATGATTTCTACCACTGAAACTGTGTTAACCTTGCTCAGCATCTACTGCCTCCCAGGAGCAGCGGACCCACTTCACACCACCGTCATGGGCCAACAGCTGAGGCCAGTGCCAGAGGAATGAGTGCTACAAAGGTGCACTGGCCATCATGATTATCATGTTAATCAATGCACATATGGGTAAGCAGATCCCCAAATTCCTTTTGGCTTTTTGGTGGACATGGTTCTTGAGGTGACCACTGAAACCCCTATTTCGATTTGGGAAAATGGTGATGGGAAACAGTGACTTATCCACGACTGTCCTGCTCTTCCCCAGATACTGCATCACCTTTAAATGTTTAAATGGTGTTTTTCAGCAATTTGCAGTGCCATCCCATTTGTTCATGTGTCAGGTACAACTACACCTTTGAGAGAACTCCCTAAAGGAGATGATAGTCATAAAACTCACACTATAGAATAATTTTCTACTTTCCAAAATTTTACTTTTTTTTTACCCTTTGTGCTTGTTCACATTTTGTTTCTCTGTCATGAGACATCGGCAGTAAATAGGCTAACTTTTGTTTTAAAAATATCCTCATATTGCAAAAAATGAAGCTCTGTACAGCTGTACCCAAGCCTTTGCATTTCCTTTGTGATTTGTTCATGCATTTTTCTTCTGCTGTAGTCACAGTTCTGATGTCACATGTCAGAGGCAGACGCGCAAGCTCATGTCTCTGTAGCAACACAGCTCTCAAATTTTCCTTTTGAAAAGTTTATAAAGAATTCATTCATTCTTTTATTCTTTGGTCTTAGCATGTTTGGAGTTGTTAAATCCCAGAGACTCTGAAAATTATATTTGCAGAGTTCTTTTTTAAGTTACCTTTTCCTGTAATGTCCCAGTTCTCAAAGCTCATTAAGAGAGCTTCCCTAGGCATCCATCCGTGCATGTTTTGATCACTGAGAGACCTGTCTGCATCTTGGCTGATATACCCTGAAACAGGTTGATATTACCAGTACCAAACTTTTTTAAAAAACAACTTTAAGAAAGTGTTTTTTTGACAGTTTGTAACTTCTGACAAACTGGACTTGGTAGGCACTGTACCAAGTCTTCCAAATCCTGCTCCTGTATTTAGTTTCTCAAAGATATTATCTCAGCAAACATTTCTGCTACTTGAAAAAGTCTTTGGTTACAATATTTTTATTCAGTTCCTTAGGTTCAGTGAAAAAGTTGACTTTGTCCCCTCTTTTTTTTGGTCCAGTAACTAGACTTTGAGACCCGGTATATCAAGTCTTGTGTTTTACACATCAAGCCATTTGCTGACTGTTCTGCAGCTTTTCCTGCTACCTTTTTTCTAGGCATACGGTCTCTTAGCAAAAGAAAAAAACAAGCCCCTTCCACATCCTCTCAAAAACATACATATATCTTTGTGAGACATACATTTCCTGTGATCATATCTTCATGGGGTGCAATCAGCCAATTCCTGTCTGGTTCAGATTTGATACCAAAGTTATTATCCTGTCCATGACATACACCCTTTCCCTGGGCACGTCATACAAGTCTACAAGTTTAAAATGGCCTATATTTACTTTGCTACTTCATCTTTGTAGCTCACTGTTCATGGTCCTCAGGATTGAACTTAGTTCCAGTGTGTGTCTGTGTATTTATCATCACCTTCACATTAAACTCTGTGTGGATTTTTGTATTGTAGGTATGTCTGGTCTGTATCCTTACAGATTTATTTTTTTTTAAATTTATTTTATATTTTGATATTTATTTGCTTGACTTCGCAGTTTTTAAACTGAATTTTGTGAACAAATTTCTCCTCTCACTTGAGGAAAATTCACATTTGACTGCACTAAGGTGTGTCTTTGCATTGTTTGTCACATCTGTGCAAAGTGATTGACTGGATTGCAGTTTCTGTCTGTTACTCAGATGGCGGATGTTCCTTAGATTTCCAACCAGCCTTCATATCACTGATATGCAGCCTTCTTCAGCATTCTTTTCTGTTTAATATTTAATAGTCTGTAGATTTTTTTTCCATACATATTATTTATAAACATGTACTTTGGTTTTCCTCTGGTGACATATTCTGCATTTCCATTTGACAAATCATTATGTCCCTGACAAGGGTCAGGTCCGAATTTCTGATAGAGAGTTTGATATCTATCCATTTTTACTGTTACAATCTAAAGTGTTTGTTGCCTGTTTTAAGGAGGTAGCTCTTGATATTTGTACAAAACCAACTTTGGATCCTTATTAAACTCTGACATAAAGCCAATAAAATTCAATACTGCAGAGTGTGGCATAATAATATAATAATGGCCAGTCTTCGCGAACGAAGAACCAGGGAAGGTCTTTACACCTTCCAGCCTGCGCATTGGATTTTTTA
>JAYRBT010000114.1:84936281-84967869 GCA_036023395.1 Myiotriccus ornatus
CTCATTAAGGATTGCACAGAGGGCAAACAAAAATTAAGAGGTGACTAAGAATTTATGTTAAAAGAATGTAATTTCCTTTTGCTGAATTTCTTTAGACCCAAATCAATTAAAATGATTTCTTATTTCCTTTGTATTTAGGTACTAAAAATTGCTCTTACCTGGTTCTATTCCTCCAATACCAACTAAATTGGAAGCCCAGTTGTACTGGGTCTTGTCCAAACACACAATGCAAGTTTTGACTTGGAAGAGATCTCTTACAGCATAGTTATAGAAAAACAGACACAGCAGGAAGAAAGAAATTTCCTTGTTCCCATATCACAGCTGGAGAGCACAGTAAAGGTAAGGGATTTGCCAAAGGCTACACAGAAAGTCTTTATATGTGGAATAAACCTGAATCTTTTAAGTCACAGCCCAGTCTTGCAGTCATAAAACCATACTCCACTCACCCACCACTTGCGGTGCCATAGTCCATCAGAACTGTGATTTAGAACATCACTGTGGGCAGTGTTAATTCTCGATAGACAGAAAAAGTGAGTCAGGAATGAGTACAGCTAACCAGCATATTATTCAAAATAAAGACAAATATTCAGGAAAGCCAGGTGCAGTGCAGATCAGCACCAGGCAGACACGGTTCTGAGGTTATTCACGCAAAGCAGAAACAATCCTCACAGCAATACATAAGAATAGTCTTGGAAAGAAATTTTCCAAAGTTCTATAACTTTTGTTCTCAATCTTCCCAGAAACCCTAAAAGGAATAGAGCATTGTTATTAATTATTATTATTAAAGGACAGAGGAAAAATATTTGCATTTATCCATCCACATGTTCAAATCTTGCCCCTCTATCCCTCATTCCTCCCTCCAACACTGAACACTTTTTTTTAGTGCCACTCAGCACATTATGTCTAAAATAAGACTATACGCACTTTTGGGAAGGGGAGAAACCCAGTCCTATTAGCCTGGCAAAACTAAAAGCATACTTTTGGTGCTGCAAAACACAGCAGTTGCAACAAAACTGGAATATTTTCATTAGTTTATATATAAGTGCTTTCCTTCAAAGTACACTAATACTCAGGATTTACTATCTATCTTTTATAATGCAATCTGTTTACTCAGGCCTTGCAATAAAAGCACCTCTCCTTTTTCCCCATCTACAACTGAAGGCATGAAGGATGAGGCACCACCTTGCACGTAGCTGGATGTTCAACTAGGATCTGTCCAGCAAAAATAAATTCCTAAGGTTCAAAGATCTCAAGTGGTCAAAGTTTCTCAGAAGCTGTTCCTTCCTATCATGAACAGATATCCGGTGACAGATGAAGTGTAGTGGATTGCATTAAGCCCTGGATAGTGATTCTATAAGCCTCAATAGAAGAAAAAGTATTTTCACATGTCATCATTTGGGCTGTGTGCTATGATACACGCTGTTCAAGAGGATGCTGCTGTAGGTAGAGAGTAGCACAAAGCAAAACACAGAGCAATTATATTTGGCCTCTAGTGGTTCAATCTGGATCGTATAATTGTTCAGGCTGAAAAAAACAGATGGTCTTTCCTCATGCATTCAGTATCAGGCAGTAAAACATACGCCTTAGGCAGCAACTTCCCACAAAATTATTCAAGTATTGCCATAGCCTTCTATTTTATCAAAAGCAGCAACTTCCATTTTGTTTCAGCAGTAATCAGTTTTGTTGCAGATCCTTTCATCTTGATCCCCTGCTCCTGAAAACCTACACTAATTGGAGAAAAGCCAGTTTATGAAAGATAATATAAGTCAGAAGCTTTGATATTTAATCAATCTGTCCCTTATAAACTTTTCTTATTGGTTAATTAAGGCCTACCAATTCTCCATTTATTTAATTTTCAGCAGAATTTTACTATAGTTTGTGATTTAAGGGCTGTTCATATGGAGGAGTATGTCCAGATTAAAGCAATTGTTGAAACATTACTCAGGGAATATCATAAGGACAGAAAATACACCCGCGGAAGACATTTAAGAGCTATTTCGCTACATTATTTAATGCTAGAATTAAAATGATCAAAAGTTAACATCTGCAAACAGTTTTGTGGCCTCTTCTGTAAATAGTAAAAATGTATCAATGTTGAAGTGGTATAATTAAGTGATTAGACCACCAGAGTTATGTTCCAGTATTATTTGAGTTCTGACTTAATCCCCATAAACGCACGGGCATTCAGGATTATCATCAAAACTGTTCGCAAACCATTGGCAGTGCCATTGTCCTGGATTTTGTATGGAAGGCAGAAAATGTTTGAAAGCTTTTGCTAACTTTAACTACAACCAAAAAGCAGGTCCTGTTTTTCGGACTGGTACAGAGTCAGAACTAACGCAGTTGCTTGCACACTTACAGCAAGTTGTTTGCATTCATGAGGTCTCAATCTACAAAGAACCCATTAGAGTTCCTCCATAAGAAATTCCTTCTCACAGCCAGGGGCAGTGCTCATATTTCTTGACAGTGATGAGGATCTTGCTGAGTTGAGTACCCAAGTGCTACCTTTATATGATTTTTTAATCCTTGAATGCATAACACCTGTGTGAGGCACTAGATAAATAAATGTGCTGAAGATTGTACTGGATGGATACAATACCCAGTAAAAATCCTACAAAGAAAGGGAGGAAGGAAGGAAAGACAGTCTTTTGTAGCACTGTTACACTTTCATTAGGACCATTAGAACAGTTCTCACAAAAACCACAAAGACAGATATTTGATAAGTGGGTTGCCCTCCATGAGATCTCTGTCTTGGCTGGATGCTATCAACACTCTCCCACATCTTGATGTGTGACAAAGGGAGACTTCAGGGTTTCAGTGTCCCATGAAGCGGATGGGGACAGAAGGAAAAACAGCATCTCCTGGACTAGGAGTTACTGTTATATACACACACAGTTTGCAAGGCACTAAGTTCCTACAGAGGAGAAAGAATGCATATTGTGGAACTGAGAGGTAGTGTACCACGTTGCATCCCAGAACAGACATGCATGATCAAGACAGGAAGGCAGCAGAAACCTGACAGCGCCCAACAGCCTCTGAGCACTTCTTGGTGTCTCTGAACAGACAGTTCTTGGAGGTGGGGGGAAATACTCTCTCTTATAGGATATAGAAAGAGAAATGCTGAAGCATTTTCCTACCTACAGGAAGAACTGAAAGTGAAAACGTCAGCTAGTGCAGGCGTGAGGAGGACATTTTGTATCTCCCTTAAAAAGCAATCTTTTCAACATTCCTATAAAACAGATAATGCACTGCTGACATGGTGGAAAAGAATGCAGTTTAACAGTTTTGATAGTGCAAGCCATGTGGATTAAATTTTCCATCATTTATAGTTTCAACGTGACTTGTTTATGCAAGAAAATGAGATATGACAAAGGTTATTACAATTTGTTAAAAATGTTTGACAAAAGCTGCATGGAGAATAAGCGCTCTTCTATAGAAAAACCTCATAAATTTCTCCTTTAGGCTTTCTTTAAAATGACTTGCACTTCAACCTTTTCTTCAAGTGGAAGAGTGTAGCATGTTCAGGACTTGATACTGTGCTGCCTTCCATCTAGAAACAGCACAGCCCTGTCTGTGGAGAGGTGGAGGATGAAGACTTCACTGTCTAAAAATGGGAAAATAAACTGGATAGGGAACTTTATAAAAAACTCTTGAGATAAAAAATTTGCAGCAAACCCTGCTTTTCATATATTCTTTCTTTGGGTTAATTGTTACCTTTTCCAGAAATGTGGAAATTTGAACTGAATTTCATGTCTGACATTTTTTAAGAACTGAACATGAAGCTGAAACAGCTTGTTTAGAAAGGTGGGGTTTGTCAGGCTGTGATGAATAAATTTTATTCGAAGAGTATTTCATTTTTTATTTCTCTATGGGATATTTATTGATTCTAAAAAATTAGAATAGTTTATCAAGAATGAAAGAGTGTAAATTTGCAGAGTCAAAAAATGTTGTCAATCTATGTTCATCTTTTCTGTCATATTTTAAAGGAGTCATATTTTTAGCAGTGTCTGCTAAGTGATTGTATTTGGCTTATATTGACAAAGCAATGAAGAGTTATAACAGGAGACTTAATCAAAACAAAGCAAATCAAATAGCTCAGATACCTACAGGACACAAATTAAAGTGTCATTAAATAAGCCATTTAATTAAATATTCCACATTTGATAATCCATTCCATCATACAGAAAAAATAAAACATCAAAGTAAATTTCTCTGGGGTTCTAAAAGGTTCTAAAAAAGAAGGCATCATTCTTCTTTGAGCAAGCAGAGTAGCTTAAAAGAAAACAAAATGAAACAAAAAATGCTTATTCTGATGGGTTTAATGCTCAGAGATATTTTTGACCTAGATATTTTCTAAAAGGTTTTCACTGGCTTCAATAGGAGACGTTTTTGACAGAAAAATGAGAATAAAGCATTTGTTCTTCTGGATTTTAACTATTTTAATGATAGGGAAGCATGATACTGGCTTGCATACCAAGATTCTTTTTTGCACTTACAGGTGCTTCAAATCTGTAGAAAATGACAAAACACTCCTTTTATCTCTCTCAAAGAGTAGATCTTTTTTTAGACCAAAATTTTCAAATGCGAATGCTTAATTTAGTAAATAAAATCTGTATTTAGACAAAACTGAAGGTATTTTTTTCTCTCGCATCAAAGAGCTCCAACTCTCAATAAGTCTAGAAGCTCACCCTGCAACCTTTGCTTGGCCACATATACCTAACAAGAAAATTAACTTAGAATATGAATAGAAACAATGTTGTCTTTATTACTGAGCACAGGTTGAAGAATTTATATATTTTTTCAGAACATTTACAAAATTAAGATAAAAACTTTATCATAATGACACAGAGAAAATGAAATAATTACAATATAAAGCTGGAGAAATGAAAACCACTATATAATATTTTCTTTAAAATTATTTGCTCATTACAGTCAATTTATCCTACCATTATAACAATCTAGGGCAAAGGGAAGTACTCAAATAATCTTTTTCTGTAAAAGTGTTTGCTAATATGCTGTACTCAGATCTTTTCCTGCACAGAAAAATAATCCTTAATATAAGAAAAGTATAGATGAGCAAGAAAGAAATGTGTTCTGGCAATCACCATCATAATCCACTTCAAAATCAGCTTTTCAGGTCTTGAGGTTTTAAAATAGAAATATTGCTACTACCTCATGTTTGCTTTTTTTTGGAAGTAAGAGAGTAAATTTAAAAGGATGGAAAAATTGTAGGACTGCTGGGTATTTTTTATGCCACAAATAACAGTTGCCTCTGTGCTTGGTGCTGAGTGCAGCCCTGGCTCTGGTGAAGGCGTGATTGATTATAACAGGGACAGACATCACTCTCCTTCATTGCCTAATCGACCACCAGTGGCCAACAGTGCCATGGCTTTGGCAGCTAAAACTAAGAAGGAACCACACTGTGTTGAGGGAAAAAAAGCCTGTCTAACTTAGACTCTGGAGATAATCCCACTCAGTGTGACTCAGCTGGACCCTGGAGTAATATGACAGGGAACGGTACTCCTAATGTTTGCTGAAGGTCTACACCATTAAATGTTGAGGACTGCCATTAGAATAATTTTCGCCTGGGTAAGATATCACTTTCCTAGACAATTGGGTATGGTCTGGGAGTTGCCATGTATTTGGGAGAAATTTTCCTCTGGACCTACCAGTATATCTTAGTACGGATAGGTACTTCTGGATATCAAGTTGGTGTTGAAAAAACACTATCAAATGAGCATATTTAACAGGTAAGCTGTAATTTACAAATACCCTCTTACATAAGAGGATATTTCACAGCTGAGTAGAGGAGGATATATAAGAGCATCGATCCTGCCAGAGTTCAAGAAGCAGTTGGTCAACACTCTCAGGCACATGATGTGATTCTTGGGGCTGTCCCATGCAGGGCCAGGAGTTGTACTTTGATGATCCTAGTGGGTCCCTCACAACTCGGAGTATTCTCTGATTCTGTGATTTCAGTGTTGTTTTACATCTTAATGGAAGGTAAAGATGGGGGAAAAAATCTTTTGAGAATTTAATCATTCTAATTCAGGGGCCTGCTTGACATATTTTATATAAAGTGCCGGGCATTAAGACAATCAGCCCAACATGACTATGATAGGACGATACTGTGGGAAGCATCCAAGACTCAGTTGTGCTTTTTCATCTAAAATATTCCATCCTACTGAAGAGCACTGGAACATAAATCAGTTTCCTTATTTCTCTTATTTTTCTCCAGTAGTATATACTGGATTTTGCTTTGGTTTTACAGATAGATGAAGAATCTGTGGGACACTTCGCTTTGTGTGGGGATTCCAATTTATTTGCTGTCATTAAATGTGATTATTTCACATGTTAACCAGAATACTAGATAAGACAATAAAGTACACCTTAAAAAATAGTTATTTTTAAAAAGTAAGATATTTCACGTGGAAACATCAGAGTTTTGATGTGTATATCAGCTTGTGATGTCTGGGAGGAATTGTACAAAATTATTTAAAATCATGGATACCAGTTCATCTGCTCACTTTATGATGCTTTTATTCAGCAGGTAAATTAAGATAGGAATGATTTATCACCTTTTTAATACACTGATATACAGAAGAATATTTTTGAACACTCCATTCAGGAATGTTAAAATGGAGGATGAAAGAGCAAGTCTATCCCGAAGAAAAACATATATTCATGACAGAATTAAAAAAGTGGTAAGCATAACAGTATTTAAAAGTCCAAGATACCCTATAGCCCCCAGTGCCCCTTACAACTATAACAGAAATCCAGACAAGCAGCCAAAAATGCCAGGGTTCATTAAATTTGGCAGACTAATGTCATTAAGTAATCAAGAATAAACATTTTTTAAAATTTCTTCAATGTACCAAAATCTAGGTCTTCATTCTCTAAGTTTATTTATTCCTAATAACTAAGAGCTGGATTTTGGTCTTTACAGAAACTTTCCAGATGACTTCAGTGGAAGTATGGCTTGTGTTGGGAATTTATGAGCTGACTCATAAATATCACCAGAGTAAAGAAAATCCTGTTAATTTTCTATAGTTTTTCTCCCAGTAGTAAACACAGATATAAATGGAATACAGAATATTTTTCCAACATAATGCTCTGTTAGTATTAAACTTACTGCTAAGAATCAATCACCGCACTTTAGCTCGAGGGTGTTCAGTTTTATACCACACCATTAGTCTTGTCTTACTTAATCTAAATAAGTCCTGCACTTTCTGGAATCTGAAGTGCCCTTTCTTGATGGTAGGCAGCAGTACTAACAGACCAGAACCTGATGGCAGAAGCATGTGAGAATGCAAAAGAAGAAGAATCCTATCTTGAGGTGTTCAAACGACAGTGAAAATTTCCTGAGTTTAACGTACTTACAGCAGCACTTATCTCCTGTCTATGCTCATCCATATAATATTGACAGGAAAGCAGCACAGTCTCAAAAGTGAGGGGCAGTGGGATGTTCACCTATTTCCTCATATGCTTTAAGTTTCTTTGTGTTTAAAAGCTAAGAGCAGATACACAGTTTGTCAAGTACTAGGCCTTGCTGAGGAGGGTACAAAAACCGCTTGTGGTTTTATATCATGCAACGCTTTGAGAATAGAAAACTTCTTGAAGAGCTGTTTAGGTCTTCAGACCTAAAGCAAGATTACTTACTTTTCACAATAAGCCTTTATTCTGTCTGAGTCTCTCTAGTCAAAGCCCAACAATGTGACTAATTTTCCTCAATTTTTCAGGGTCTTTTATCTCATAACCACTCCAACTGGAAAGACCACAACATAATTTTTTCCGTGCATCCAACATGATATTTTGAAGTCCCTACAAGGTACAGCTGCAGAGCACACCAGCAGTGGCTGCATGCAGCATTGTGGAAGGGCAGCAAGCACCTTGAGTGCCCACAGCAGGACCTTCCTCTCCTGGGATGTCTGTGAGGAAGACGCCTGGTGCTTACATGTCTGGCTTCCATGTGCCAAAGCTATGCTTATACATTGCTTTGGCAACAATAATATTGCAGTTTCAATAATGAGTTATTTTATTAAATACTGAGTTGCAAAAGTTCTGGAACAACTATGTGTATTTAACATTCTGTATAAGCAAAAAAGTGATCACTTGTTTTCCCTATGAGGAAAAACTTGCCCTTTGATCTTAAACACATGAAGCTACTGCTTGCCTGTTTGAAACAACACGAGGGTGCTTTTACTTTTCAACATTTTATCTTGCAGTGGTTTTCACTCTTTGCTGAAATTATTTTGCTCAGAAATTAGAATGAAACAAGACTGCATTTTTAAGACGTGTTGCAGGCAAAGAGAGAGCCTTATACAAATTTCACTTTAGCAGAGCAACTTCCTTTCACACATGCTGATCTTCTAAGCACTTATTCAAGTGTTAAGGCCAGGCTGGATGGGGCTTTGAGCAATCTGATCTAGCTGAAGATGTCCCTGCCCACAGCAAGTTGGTCAGACCAGATGGTCTTTAAAGGTCCCTTCCAACCCAAACCATTCTATGATTCTGTGTGCATAGTTTAATCAGAGACAATTGCACATACATACTGCCAAACACTGCATACTTCCAAGGCTGGAGAAGAAACCTTGGTGAACCCTTTGTTAATCACACAATTAAAGTCAGTTTCCTGGAGCTTCAACATACAAAGTACTAGCCTTCAGTATTTCCATAGAATATAGCAGTAGACAGGATTGTAATTTCCACAACTAGGGGACAGACAGACCTACATCTCAGCTAGAAGGAGAAAAAACCCTCTCTCGCTGCAATGAGTTGCAGTTAGCTGGTGTATCTCAGCTAAGAAAGGCTCTGTGAGAGCCAAGAGGACATCTCTCTATGACTCCCAACTCAGCATAATACACTCTTCAGTGAATTTAGTACAGACAACTCCATCATGAGACACAGTAGTGTTGTTTCCCTATATTAACCATGTGAAACTGAGATACATGGCAATTTTTCCTCCTACAATCAATAAAAGGTCACATTAAAAAAAATTAGTACAGGCACTGAAGAGCTTTTCCAAATTCTGAGCCTCTGAGAGTCTAAATTCTTAACTGCCTTTAAAATATTAACTCAGGTATACCTGAGAAGTATGTAAGAGTTGAGAATTGGTCCTTCCTAGGCTAGGAGTGATTTAAGCTATGTATGGGACCAAAACAGAGCACTCCCAGAGCCAGGAATTGTTCTTAGTTGAGATAGACCAGCTGACTGCACCTCCTTGTAGTGAGAGCATTGTTTTTTAACTTCCAGCAGAGATGCATGTCTGCCTGTCTCCTAGTTCCTCAGGAAGCCTAACAAGTGAAAAAGTGGATTCAGGTTGAGCCAAAACTGTTGTATATATTTATGCATAAAAAACAAGTCCTGCTGTTTTCATGTATTTTGGGATTAGTTATGAACATTTATCTATGTAGCTTTAAAGAATAAATGCTAAGCAGGACTGGGCATCTTGATTTAACTGAAAAATCATGTAACAGTATCCATCTATTCATATGAGAGCACACAGATGAAAAACTAACCCAATCAATAAACCAATATATCAAAGCAACAGAAACCTTTCTCAGCTTAACAAGATCGTTTAGTCAAACCTTCCTATAAAACTGTATGAAATAAATATGTTTTAGTACACTCAGAACATCACTGAGCTCAGACAATCACAGGCAAATAAATAACCAAGCAGCTGTCTGTTAAAATCAGCATATTAATTTCTGACAAAACTAAAGTTGCACTGGATTCTTTATAAGGGAAATTCATAAAAGTCACAGTCCTATGTTGGCTAGAAGGAATCTCCAGCAGTTATCTCGTCTAACCCCTGCAGAAAGCAAGTTCAATTACATCAGCTTGCTCAGGGTCATGTCCAGTCAAGTGGTGAGTGTCTACAGGGAAGGAGACTCAGTGACCTCTCTGGACATACTGGTACAACACCCGACTGCCTGCACAGTTACATTTTTTTTTCTTAATATGTAATTGCAATTCTTACATAAGAAGCACAGAGTATCATATTATTTAATTCCTCAAAGTGTAATCATGAAGGGTTTTTATTCTCTTTTTTTTTTCCCAAGGTCACCAGACCACATCACCCAATGTACTAGGTTAAGAACGAATGGGCTTCATGAGCTGGGCTGATGGGATAGTCTAGTGCTAATCTCTCACAGCTATTCCTTCTTACCCCAATAACCTAATCGAGTTTGCCCCTTTCAGTTGTAAACCTAACATTAATCACAGAATCACAGAATGGTTGGGGTTGAAAGGCACCTTAAAGATCATCTAGTTTCAATATCAAGGCTTCTCAAAGCAGTTTCACAGTTCTCTGTAGTATCTTCATTGCCTGGATTTCTTTTGTTAGCATTTTCTTTCCTTTTCTTTTGCTCATTATTTTTGCTGCAAACCAGGCAAGAATGAAGCTAAACCACTGTTTTTACTATAATGATAGATACGGTTTTACTTCACCTGTAACTCAACTTGTTCTTTTAGCTTGTCAGAGAGTTTTATTTTATCTTACTGAAAATGCAAAAAATCTCACCAAACATGGGCCGATGAACTAAAAAAGCCAGGATGCTTGTTAAGGATATCTTTATTATATAAATTATTATCTCTTGTCCAGCATTGAAGGATTTTCCAGCAGTTAGCTAGTATTTTCAGATACAGAGACCCTGAGTAGCTATTTTGAGAGCTGACATACAGCTGTTTCGAGCTGACATACTCAGGAGTACTAGTTTGCCTGTGGAGCACTTTTTTTTTTGTCTCACAGCAGTGATTAAATACCCAGGCACAGATTCAGATGTCCAGAGTACAGCACTTTCATTTGGAGATGTATTTATCATATCTTTAGCAGGTTGTGTGATGTCTTTCCATGGTGTTTCCTCTAGCTGTGGCCATGGCCCAGTAGGTTACATGTTATACCTGCACACCTTATTAACTCCTTTGGCTTTAGGTGAAGAATGGGAATTTGTAATGAGATACCTACAGGCTCTGTTTGAAGACAAAAAGGCTACTTCAGCCAGCATGCCATAATGCATCTACATCCAAGGTGGCTGTAAGGCTTTGGTAAGAATGTAGAAAACCAGAATTACTTAAAAAAAATATGAATATTCACATATTTCTTAGAGCTGATGACTGGGAGTGACCAGGAGTTCACTTAGACAGGTTTCTGAACAGTACCAGTGACTGCAGCACTTCAGGAGACTGAACTTTTCCATGTCTTTGGGACCTGGGAAGAGCACAGACCATGACAGGGCCCTGCAGCTGCAGGCACCATATAAAAGGGCTATGGTTGCCATGGGCAGACCACGGTCTGGCTGAAGAGAAAAGCCAAAATACCTTTTGAGACCCCGACAGTTTGATCTGCAGGCAGACTTTTTCCTATCTCCAGACTGACCCCTTTATCTCCAGCACAGTACAAGAAGTAAAATGCAGCTTTTTGCTTCAGAGGAAAGGGAAGAGTGGAACCAAAAGTATTTGGTTCATTTTTATTCCTGGACAAAAAGAAAAAAACTCCAAACCTTTCCACTCGCTTCCAACTGAAGTACTTACGCGTGAGTTTCATTTCTAATCACCTTGCTGAGGACATGACAGTATTATCAAAGCTTATTCTGAAATTTCAGTTTTGCAGTAGCAAGAAAAAAATAGAATGAGACTGTCTTTAGACAGAAAACATTCATAGAGACTGAAGGTAACATGACATTCCTGATTTGTTCCTGCATTTTCAGTTGCTACAGCCTGTTGCCAGTTGCCTCAGGAAACCTGTGGCTGGTTGAATGTGCATCAGGTGACACCTAAATAAAGCTCCTGAAAGTTTCTTTAAATCGTTTGATTTTTCAGAACAAAAAAAATAAAATAAAATTTGGTAACTAAAGTCCATATGAGTCTGCTTTGTCATGGAACAAACTTTCCAGTGAAGTTCTCTGCTGTTCACTGTCTGGACAATTACAGCAGACCAGACCAAAGCCTGTCCAGCCCTTCCAGCAGTGGCTGGAAGCAGATACCAAAGGAAGACTCTGTGGAGGTGTCAAGCTGGTTCCTTACCATCAGGCTGTGGCTCAGGGGCTTCCTGAACCTCTCAGACTGTGACCCTGAACAGACTCTGCTGCTATTAGCTTACCTAATCACAGTAGAACCTATGTGTACTTTTAGCGTGCATACAAACTGTGAATGCTTTACACAACTTCAGTGACAGCTCTATGAAGATGCATATTTTCATTTGTTTGCCTGAACCTACTCCTTAGAAACTGCACTGTTGCCACCCCGTGTGACATTCCGAGAGGCGGTCAATTACCATTCCTGTTCATTTGCTTTGATTGCATTTTGACTTTTTAAATCTTTATTATATGTTGGTACAGAATAAATCTTTTTTTCAGGATCTAGGGAAGATGCAAACAGAAGTGAGCTCCAGCTTCCAAATTCTAATCCAATGACCACTGAACCATGTCAGGCCAAGCAGGTTTGCAGCATTAATGAATGCTGGTGTCTATTTTTCATGACTCACAGTGGGGTGATATGTCTGGAATAATCTCCATCTGCTGGCTTCTGTAGCTTCATGACCAGATCTGTTCAGTCGAGACAGCTTACACTATGAAGTTGATCTAGTCAAATGCTTTAACTGTATATATACTACCTAATATTTACACTTTGCACCACAGGGACAACAACATATTGCTGCTACATAAAGCAACACCCCCATTTCAAAATATAGTTGCAACCCACCTGATAAAGAGGAGCTGACTGGGACAATATAACCCTATCTTAAAACTGCCCTTTTTCGTATTATTCCAGTTCCTAGGTAAGTCTCAAATCAGATGTATGGGGGAAAAAGGGGCTAAAATGCAATATTTGCAAAGGCATTACAAAATATCCAAGGAGAAAAATTGTCTAATTGGCATTTACACTGTGAATATTTCCCTCAACTTATAAAATAATGATACAGTGTGAGTCACAGAATCACAGAATGGATAAGGTTGGAAGGAATCACACTAGGTCATCTGGTCCAACCTCCCTACTCAAGTAAGGTCATCCTAGAGCACACTGCACAAAATTGCATCCAGACAGTTCTTGAATATCTCCAGTAAGGGAGACTCCATAACCTCTCTGGGTGATATGTTCCAGTGCTCCGTCACTCGCACGGTTCTTCCTCATATTCAGGTGGAACTTCCTGTGCATCAGTTTTGCCTATTGCCTCTTGTCCTATTGCCTGGCACCACCAGGAATGCCTGGCTCCATCCTCTTGACACCATTCCTTGAGATACTTATAGACTTTAATGAGGTTCCCTCTCAGTCATCTCTTGTTGATGCTGAACAGGACCAGCTCTCTTACTTTTCCTCCTACGAGAGATGCTCCATCCCTTAATCACCTTTGTTGCCCTCCACTGGAGCTGCTTCAGGAGCTCCATGTCTCCTGTGTGCTGTGGAGCCCAGAACTGTACACAGCACTCCAGATTTGCCTCACCAGAGATGAATAGAGGGGCAGGATCACCTCACTCGACCTGCTGGCAATGCTTTTCCCAATGCACGCCAGGACACCACAGTCCTGCAATACACATGTATAAGAAGTCTTCAGCTTATTAGTCTCTGGAAAAATCAAACTACTGCTCACAGCTTCAGTGATTCTTGGTCCCCCTGGTGTCAGCAGACACTTGTCTTGCATAGGAGGAGACTGAAGCTGGACAACTACTGCACAAATGCAAACAACTTGCTTTTAAAAAATTCTTCTGCATGTTGAATGTATGTGATAGATTTAAACAACATCATAAATGTAAACTGTACTTGAGAAAACTGTGCAGCTGGTAGATTCCATAAAGATAAAAAAAAATGTTTCCATAACATTCAATTTCAAGTTGACATTTATATAACAAAACCATGGTAAAGCTATGTTTAGCTGAAGTTGTTTGCATACTTTGCATCAGCATTACCAAAGGCTCTCTCCCTCATTTATATACTTACCACATTTTGGTAACCACATTTATATAGCAGAGGCAAGAGCTACCGCAAAAGGAAAACTGAAAACCAGGGAATTTGTAGCATTTGAATAAACAAGCCATCAATTCTGGTATAGTAACAAATCAACAACTGTATGTGTTCACTTTTGACTGAAGCAATTGCCCTGTTTTGAGTAACAGAGACACACAGCAGACTTTGTACCAAGTTCTTGAACATTTAACTGTGAAAATACCCCAGTTTATACGATTTTTGTTTGTCAGACAGAAACACACTATTTTGAGTTATTTTCCTTAACAAGCACAAGGCCATAGAAATTTATTTTTTCAGTCCCATTGGTTTAGTAGGGAAAGAGGCTTAACATAAACAGATCCCTTCTTGACTGCTACTGTGATACAGAGAGAGTTCATGAGAAGTTTTCCTTGATACATTGTGCTTTTTAAGAGATGCAGAAACATGAGCAACACATTTGTAGGATGACATTGCATCCCTGTCAGACTGAAAAAGAGTTTTGCTCTTAAGATAAGGGTAAGATTTCCTGAAAGGAAACCAGCTGCTTTTTTTTGTTTGTTTGTTTGGTTTGGTTTGGTTTTTGTATAACAAATCTGGTGTTTGGGAAACACGCAAAGCTATAGCAAAGATAGGTCTTTAGTGCAGTTAAAGGTGAGAAGACACAGTAAGACCAGAGTGTACGTCAGCCTGCCACGGTCAGCTTTAAACGAGCTGGCCTGGGTTCTGATAAAGTGCAGCCAAAGAAGCACAGAGGTTAGCTCAGGCTAGTTGTCCCATTATTCACCCAGCTTTCCAGACAGGCTGTGTAATTCATACTTGTGCTCAAGCCTGGCACAATTTCACTATTCTCATTACCCAGGTTGACTGCATAGAAACTAGTTCATGAGTGTCCACACAAGCTCCTGCTGACTTCATCTGCGATTTTTAAGGTGTAAGAATGCAATTTACAATACAGTATGCAAAATAAATTTCTCAAAAGATCTCTTACAGAAGAGTAGTAGATTTATCTTCATCACCACACAAACAAAGACACTCTCTGTAGACCTAAGGAAATATAAGTTTTTTAAAAATAATATAACGTCTTTAATAAATGCTATGAAACAACACAAAAATTTCAATGAAATAGAAAATTCAGAAAAAGCTGTGCATCAAGATCAGCAAATTTCAGGTCTCATACTGAGTGTCAGCTAGGTTACATGACACCAGGGAACTACCAAAATACAGAGGAGCCATTTCTCATAGAATCAAAGAACATGATGAGTAGGAAGGGACCCACAGGGATTATCAAGTCCAGCTCTTAGCCCTGCACAAAACCATCCCAAGAGTCATATCATATGTCCAGTAGTGTCATCCAAATGCTTCTTGGACTCTGGAAGGCTTGGTCCTCGCAAACCTATTCATAGAAATTAATCCAAAAGCAATAAAAGATTATACCTCACACACCCTGATATTCAATGAGTATCAGTATCAGGAAGATGCTGAGGACAGTGTTTCAGGCAGCACTTCCACATTTCCCTCTTTCTGTTGGCATCTCTGCTACAGTGCTTTGAATAACATCACAGGCAGTAATAAATAAAACATAGCCCTAATCAGCTTTGTTTATGAAGGGAAACTACTTTCTTAGTAAAGCTTCCAGATCTTCTGAGAAACCCCTAGTGTTTCAAATAAGTATTTTCGACACAAAGGCCAACAATGAAAGACAAACCTTGAAGTCAAAGGAACGTGAAGATGGAAAAGGTGAAGAATCAAGTCTGAAACGAAGGATCAGGTTTCTGGTGTGATGGTTGCAAAAATGTTAAGATCCTAGGGAACATTTGCAAAGGGTGTTTAGTTACAAAAGATGGAAATATGTACTCATTAAGATCTTTCAGAACTTCCTTAAATTTTGCACCTTTTGCAGTCTTCCTTCAAAATCTAGCCCATTAAATTTGATTATAGTTTTATTCTTGTTGCCCTGAGAGAAATTTAGAGGATTTCAAATGTGATGTTATGAAAGACAATATGGTCTAACTACAGTTTAATAAGAATGTTCACTTGTACCACACAGTAAATAATGTGCAATGAAAGTAGTGATACATTACTGGTAATGCTTAAAACCAACACAGAGAAATACCTAGGAAGAGTGATTGAAATGAACTGTGCAGCTTAAAATATCTTCCCTTTGCTAAAAAAATAAATTTTACAGTATTAAATGAAATAAAAGATAGTTTAGGCAGGAATCTTTAGGAGGTAAGCTGTAGTTCCTCAAGTGTGTTTGGAAAATGTTCCACATATGGGAAGCATGGTTTTGTATGGAGTATCACAGGCTTAGATATGACATTAAAACTCAATCACAACTCCAAATTATTTGAGGACATCAAATCCATGTTTTTTCCAGCTCATTTTCTATCTTGCAGGCTTGACTCCAAGTTATTAAGAAGTGTGGGTGAGAGACCACTGGCTTAACTTCCCAGATCTGAGTCTCACCTTGACAGGAGCTCCCAGTAAAGAGATACCTGACACTACTGAGCTGGAGACGGAGTGCAGGGAACAGCACTAAGTTTACACAGCCCCTTTGTGGGCTGTCAAAAAACCCCAACTTTATTTTTCACTTTAAAAACCTTAAGAAATCAAACCCCAGAAAGTTTTAAGGCCACGTTCTTGTTAAGACAGCCTTGAAAACAAACTGAAAGAAACTAAAGGTAGCATATTATGTTGGATAGTACTGGGAATAATGAATTATATGGATTATTGACACAAAATATAACAGAGGCTTATTTAAGGATACATTAAACGTAATTCAGTAAATTACTACTAAGGTGTTTCTTATATAATATTGTGTAACACCAACAAACCCCAAAACAATAGAGATTATCTTCAACTATTGCAAGTGGTAATTAAATGATTTTACACATTGTATGAGCAAAGAGTATTTTTGATAGTAAAAGATAAAAGCATGACTCTGGTCCCCAAAATAATAGCAAGATGAGAATGGAGGGCTCACAGAGGGAATACTGTAAAGATCCTCAGAATGAATGTAGTGAGATTCTGCAGTGAAGAACTTTCTGGGAGAATAGATGGGTGCTCATTAAAGCTTTGCTTTAGGTCGTGTAACTGTTAACTCCTGTCAGGAGGGTCAAGAGAGGAAATGTAAAGACTAGACGACAGTAGAACAGTTGCCAAGGGTTTACAGCAAAGAGATCATCCAACAAGAAATAAACAATCAAGTGTAACTGGATCAGAGGAATAAAAGAAATAAAGGACCAAATAAATGTTTTCTACTGTTTTCTCTATTGCATAAACATATTTCATTCTTTCATTTTTCTCTAAGAAAATAAAGCTAAGAGAATTTTTCTATTACAGAGTGGTACTCTTCCATATGCAAAGGTCTCCACTATTTGGACTGTATGTACTGTTGACATATCTAGTGGATATATAATGCTGAAATCGCAAAGTCTTACAGACTAAGTAACAGCTTTTACTGAAGTTTGAAATAGAAGGAAAGTAGCTTTAAATGATTTGAAAGTTATAAAAAGAAAGAAGAAAAAACATAGAAAGAAAGATGAGATAGATTATGGAACAATAGTGTGTTAAAATAACCTAGTCTAATTTTTATAGCTAGTCAAGTGCTCAAAACATAGCCAAATTTCCATGATGCTACTGACTTAATGCCTTTGAAGACTTATGCCAACAGACTTCTCATATCTGAACAAAGAAAACAAAAGAGTATCTTTTCCATGAATTACATACAAATCTTAAGTTAACAGGATCCAGATAAAAAGGTAATAACAACTGACAAGATTAATAAACCACATGAGCACACACACTGCATTGGCAGCAGGTTTCCATCAGCTTGAATCCTCAGGCTTGCCCGTCACTTTTAAGCTCCATGTAGTTATATTAAACAGATGTCAGATGCAATTTTACTGCACTAGTGGAGCCAAGCATCCAAGCCATCCTTTCTGCTAAGCCTTTTTGAAAAGATGGTACATTTCCCTAGAACCTCTTCTGTGGTCCATACTTGTTATCTTAGAGGCAGGTCAACAGAATAGCCCCTGGTCAAAAATACTCTCTCCCACCCATCCAGGTGACAGCACGAGACTTTTAAAACAAAGATTCAGGAGTAGTGTGTGAGGAAATGTCAGAAAAACATATCTAGAAAACCTAAAGAATGTGATGATATGGGAATTCAACTATCATAATACATTTCCTCTGCTTGCCTGTAAAAAAAAATCCTCAAAAAGAGGAAGGAAAAAATGTAGTATCTGGCAATTACTAAACTTGAAAAATTATTCCCAGTGAATGCCTGTCTTTTCCAGGCAGTGTAGCAATTACCTAATCAGCACTGAAGATAGATGCTCTAACAAATTTTACTTCCAGTGAAAGTCCTCCTTCCAACATCCATAACTGAGTGTGCTGCTGACACAGCATCTCTCAGTTGCCCACTCAACTTCCCAGGAAAATCTCAAACAGCCTTGCATGAAATCTGCAAATTTATATGCAAACACCTTCAAAATAAAGATTTCAGACACATATTTAGAAGTCTCATTATTTCTTTACTAAAGTGAGAGAAAAAAGCACATCAGAGTTGTCTGCAGGAAAGGTGTACTTTCTCTGGCTTCAAGAAGATGCCATTTTCTCTTCTGCATGGATTAATGTCTAATTCTCATATTTTCAACAACACTCTGAATGGTGTGATGTAATGAGCATCCAATCTCCTTTATTGTCTAATATTTTTTGTACATAAAACATACATGGCAATTTTGAAGACAAAGTATTTATTCCTTGTTGGGCATTCAAAACAGAGTCACTACATTTCATTCCCCTCTACTGCAAAGGACCCTACCTAAAACTGGGTAGGTAGATGGTCTTCTAGTGCCTATGTATAAATGCTGATCTAGCAAACCTTTAAATCATGGGCTGTTTAATATCAGTAGTGATCCTGCTCTTTTATTTAAAAGACAGCAGCTGCTTTGCTTCTCTACAAGGCCAGAAGTAGCCCAGGCTGAGCAGCTCCTGGCTACACAATAGTCACAATCCACAATCCGCTTGGGTTCAACTCAACCTTATTCATCACACCTGTTCCTAGCAGAAAATAATGCTCCCTCTGTTCATTCAAAAAGCTTTGATCTTCCAGGGAAGATATCCATTTGAGCACTACTGAGCAAATCAGGATTTTCCCTCATTCTGAGATGCAAAATAACACGACAATTAAAAACTATTTCCACATTCTCCATAATTCCAACTCTACAGCTGAGAGTTCTTTACATCCTTATTCAGGAAAAACAAGTTTAAAGTTTTCTCCAGAAGAAAGGGAAGATGTATCCTACAGGAGGAGCCTTCCTGGTGAGTTGCAGTTATTTCCTTGGTGCAAGACTCATAACAACTGTTTGATTAAGGAAGTCTCCTGACTGGCTTATTTAGCAATTTGACTCATCAGAAATTCCCGATATCTCAAATATGGTTATTATATTACTGATGTAGACCATAATTTCATGAGTTCTATATATACTTCTTATAATAAGGTATAATACTTTTGCCAAGGAATATATTTTTGCTACAGGAAAAAACCCCAAAACTTGAATTAATAGGTAAACTGTGCAAAAACTTATGAATCACCAATTATTCAGCTAACGCACTCTCCATTAGCAGCTGTTTTGCTTTTTATTGGCACCAGTTAAACTATAGGGCAATTCAATTATTTCTAATTCATATTTTAACTGCCTTTTACTCTTCCATGTTTGAAACATGAGGTGGAGCGTTCACATTTAGGCAACTCTGATACGGACGTCTGCAGCTTGGTCAGCTGCCTATGGTGCCCTAAATAGGTACTTTTATGATGAAGTATGTTCAATAAGTTTTAGATTTTAAGTTAGGAATTAGGAAAATAATTGGTTTGCATAAGAGCAATTGTATGTCCCAGCCAAAATCCATCTGCCTCCTTTGTCTGAAAGCTCTCAGTATAGATAAGAGTAAGAGAATTAGGAGAGCGTACAGAATACTTCCTTAGAATCTAGTGCAGAACACAGACTTCCAGTACCAGGCACAGTATTTTTGTATTTAATATCTGTTGACACATTTATATTTGGTAAATTTGCTTATTTTCTTCTCCCTGTTCTTTTAAACCCTGTGCCAATGTAAAAGCATTATAGGAAAGGGTCTCTTTATTGACTGCAAAGACTGTAATACATAATATATATGGAGACATCTGTATTGCAAGTTATATGTCTGATTAGTGCTATTAAGCATGAGCTCTCAGATTTAATATGGACTTCAAATATTCCTTCTGGTCATTTTCTTAAATCAAAAGATTTTTTGGCAGGTGGATCAAACACAATTCAATGAAAGATATAGCTTGGGGCAGAATTTTTCTTATTTATTCAGATTTCAATGTAGGGCTCTTCTGTGTAATGTCAGCAAGACACATGTCAGAAGCATAATTTATAAATAAACCATCAAGATACAACCAAGATCAGAAGATAGAGGCATGATCCAGATATCAGGTTGAAATGGCAATAAATGTACATTAAATAAACCAGTGGCACCTCAGTTACTGTAAATGTGTCCCAATTTGTTAGACATGGAAGAGGTCAGAGTTCCTTATTGTGGTGGACAACTCACACGCAGGTGCCATGCTGATGGGTTGGACATCCCAGGGCTTTTTAAATGGTGCTAGAATCCTTATTTTAGATAACTTCAACCCTTGAAGTAGACTTTGAGGTGAACCAAATTGATCTTCTGGCTAACTGCTCATGTATGATAAAGTCTGTATGGTAAGCTTACCCACGTAGAGGTAATTCTGTTGCTAGTGTCCCACCTTGAAGTATGTTCAGTCTCCAGCTACTGCACCAGAAGGCTGAAAGACTCCTAGAGATCATGAGTCAGAGCTATCAATGCCCTACAGATGTTTAAGGCACTCTAGGACATTTCAAATGTTACTACATATCCTTATTTTAGGCAACAGAAAAAGTACTTAGTGTGTCTCCAGACAACTAGATGCATGCTAATAAGGTATCTTAAATCTGAGCTGAATCCCATCCTTCTGATAATGTCAGCATTTAAGCTGCCCCTCTGAAATTTATATGGCTGAAATACATGTAATGTTGAAAGGGAAAAATGCATGGTCAAGTTTGCTTCTTGTGGATTATAGATATTTTTACCACAAAAGCAAGTTATACTGTGATAAGTCTTTTCTCATTAAGGTGATACAGGGAAGCATGCTGCTAAATCAGAATTCTCCGACTACTGAGAAAAACACTACAAAACCTAATTCTGTGTGATAAAGTCACCCCAAGGCTCAATATTTGTATCACTTTCGTGAATACAGCAATACAACTAAATCCACTGAAGCTGATTTTACCCTTAGAGAATAATCAGAATTAGGCCCTGAGACTTAAGGAAAAAACCCCATAGGACTGTATTTTCTTCCAGCAATAAACTAATCAAAGCTGAAGTCATTGTAATTCAACTTTTCTAATAAAATAAACAACGGTAAAAAAATTTTCTTAGTATTATGGAAGAAATGTCTTTCTCCTCCTTCCTTGCAGAAAAAAACCTGCTAATGCCAAAGAAACAAGACATACAAATACAGGAAAAAAAAAATCTTTATATATTAATTTTTTAACTGTTTTCAAAAAAGGAGGATTTCCATCCAGAAGCTAAGTCCTTAAGGGTATTGCAAAAAATAGTTTATGGTGAAGCTATTTCACTACTGCACCTGTAGCAGCAAATGTTGGCAACTTGTGTTAGAAACTGTGTGAACACTGACTTCACCTGCATTCTGCTTGCAGCAACATTTAACTGAATACAGTTACCTTTTTAAGCTTTTATTTGGGTTACTCTGCCATCGTAAACTGCACGCTTTGGTTTATAACCTTAAAAAGGAGATTTGAAAAGAAGGATTTCATCTTTCAAGTAGTTTGATTACGAACTGACTGAGCTACACGTAGAATCTGTTTGAAATGAGTTCTGCACATCCTCTTGGGTTAAACCCTCTCTGAAACTGTACAGTGTGAAGAATTCTTCCCTGATCCGCCGGTTTAATATGGATTTGTTCTGTTGGATGATGCTCTTACACTGATGATAACCTGCCTCTGTGTAAATAGGCAGGGAAGTTCTTTGTTTTGTGTGAGGTTCAGTGTGACAGAATCACAGGGCCAGGTGCAGCACAGCTCCACGGAGGAGAACAAACACGTTCTGGAAAGCACTATTCATCCCTCGTCATCTCCCTAACAGAAAAATGAATACTTTGTTTCTGCTTTTGGAAAAATATTAGACAATGGTTCACACTGCTGAAAACATTTAGAGTAACTTGATGTCACTAAAGTAGATACCCCATAAGGGTCAGATCTGCATTTGAATACACTCAGGGAAAGATCAACGTGCCCATGTCTGAAAAATACCAAGTCAAGATGACTCAATGCACGTGCATGAAAAGATATGTGATCACTCGCTCCATAGCCCAGTTGAAAATGATAATGCAACAGCTACAAAAACTGCTTTTCATGTTTGAAATGTCACCATCTCTGTCAATACAAATCCTGGATTTTGATAAAGAAATACAAGGCCGTTTAAAAACAAACTGTTTAAGAAGCAGTGAATACTCATTTGTTCCTTTGCAGCATTCCTGTGCTGATGCAGCTGATGAATTTAGAAATAAAGAAAAGTTTTTTCTGAGTTTTTTTTTACGCTAAACCTGAGGTTTTGACTTCTCTAATGTTAATTATCTCCAAAGCAATCTCAAACATTAATATATGTGTTGTAATGCAAAAGCACACATGAGATCAAGTCAGTTGTGCAGGAAGCAAGATCTACCTTGTCTAATTTTAACAACAGTTTTTATGTTGCCTAGGGGTTTTCATTACAGAAGTTAACTGCATTATATAGTTGACATCTAATGCTCTTTGGAATATCACTGTTTCCTGTTTCTTCTTTATATATTTTAACCCTTTGTTTATTTTCACAAATTTGTAAATATAGATAACAAAACCTTGTTAAAATGTAGAACATAAAAACTCCTTAATATATCACACTTGGTTAATGACATAGAAGTTTCCTAATTGCTTGATAATTATTACAAAAATTTTCCTTCATCTGTCACGAAACTTTTCCTGCTGTACCTGACTAAAAAGTTCCACTTGTCTTAACACCAGCTAGTGTTATTATTGCAATGCTACTTGCAATTTACTATGTAAATATTATGAGATCAAATTTTCTGGACCACTCCATTTTACAGACAATGTAATAGGTACTTCCTCCGAAACATGAAGGACAAAAATAAACGGATTTAAAAACAACCCTGTGAGTGCAATATTATTTTAGAGGTCTGGATGGCAAACACTAGTCTGGAAGGGGAGAGTCAGAGAAGAAAGGAAGCTAGGTCTCCATCTTTCAGCATTCTACCCTCATGTACTGTGGATTTCTGAGCATGACTAGATTTGCCATGATAATCTTACAGTGAATAGCCAGAGGAAACAACCACCTGCTTCTGAGTGTGTGCATGGATAGTATATATTTCTCCATGGGGAATTTCATACAAACATAGCTACTGGGATGTGCTTTCAAAATTTTGGACTTTCAGCTTCCAACTTATCTGATTTGTATGGAAGCAGAATAGGTGTGCAGCCTGGGCATATATATCCCATGTAGTTCATTGGGACTTCAAACATGAGCTTGATTCAGCTCTGTGCTCTATTTCTTCATTAGTTTCTTCATCAGAACTGTGCTTTTTTACCTTTGCTGCTCTCCTTTTGCACACTCTTTTCTAAACAGAATGCAAACACTGAGTTTGACTTCACTTCTTAAAAAAAAATCAAACCAAAACCAGCATTCAAAACCACGTAAAATTAGACAGACTGAGTTCCTAAAGTCCTACATTGCATAAAAAATGTTCAGAAGAAGGCAAGCAGATTAGGAAGAGAGAAGCTCAAGCATCTCTAAGTGCAAATATAATCAAAATGATTTTGTAAAAGCAAGAGGTGAATCAGAACAGATTTCCTAGAAACTTTCATAAACTCATTTGTCACAGCAGAAGTATATGACAATCTCAGCAGGATTCCGGCCATTGGTTTCTGACCCATTACAACAGCAAAAAGGCTTGCTTTTTCAGATACTTAGCATTTCCCCAGTACAACTAGTAGATGTCCACAGCATACTGAAGCAGCTATAAAGTTCTCGCGCACACGGCATGAATCCCAGGGCTCAGGAGCTTTTGGATTTTTTTTTTTGTTTATATTCCTTTAGTCAGTGTAGTGCAATTTTTAAATTAACTGTCTAAACACCTTGAAAGAAAAGTATTCATTAGCTCAAATATTTTGTCAAAAATTATAAAGAAGCTCCTGGCAACCAGTTTAAGTAAGGAAGTAAGTTTATCTGACAACACCACTCACATCCATCTTCATCACACTGTATGTAAGCACAGATAAGATTAGTAGCAAAGCTGAGATCTATTCAGAAAATGTTCCAACAAACTCATCACAGTATTACACAATAAAAATGTTATTTGTATCAGGTGATCATTAAGCAGATTTCAACATGATAGTTTTAAATTAGTCAGTCAATGGCATTCTTTACCACAGTTTGGACCTTTGTAAGCTGATGATTTTCTTAGTATAATAAAATAAGCCAAAATTTACAAGACAGATTCATGTTCCAGAAAAAGAAGATGCTCAGGAAAAATAGGATCTAATCTTCTTTTGTAGAGGCTAACAAGGAATCCTGAGGTAACTAAATATCTTCTTTGGAGATTAAAGAACTGGTGCATATGTAGACAGGTACAAGACAGGTGTTGTAGATTTGGTTGCCTATTTATCTTCTTTCTTTTTCACCAGACTCTTCATAGCTGCTGATATATGGTCCATGTCTACAGAAACTAGTTCAGCTGCTTATTACTTTCTCATTTTAAATTAAGTGCCTCTCTCTTAAATGTCTTAATTGGTAGAATCTAAAGTTCTAAGCTGAATCTAAGTGAATCACCATCAAATGAGTGTTGAGAATGAAGCTTTGTTTCCTTCAGAACTTGGTGACAGAATAAAAAAAAACAAATCCAAAGACACAAAGAAGTAAGAGGATGAGAAAAAACAACATGGACATGCTGATTCCAGGGGGAATGTTCTGAAAAAGCGTTCCACAAGGTGTTGAGCTCCATAGTAAGTCTTTAGCTTAATATTGTCTGTCAGGAACACGCAAGTCTGGATTTAAGGGCCCCCCTAAATGAAAACTGGAATTAAATCAAAGATCAGTATTTTATCTCTTTCTTGAAAGCCTTAGGATTTCTGCTGGAGATCTTATAATAATTCCAAGAAGGGTTCAGTGCAGAACCAAAACGCTGCTTTTCACTACATATGAGAATGGTCAAAACCAAACATGGAACAGAGACAGACAATTATCCATTATCATTATTTTAGATACTCTCAGTTTTATTGCAACAGAAATTATACTGGTAGCTAGAGAGTAAAAAATGCCATAAAACAATAGCTGGAGAGACAGACAAAAGATATTGAATGAAGATATTTGATGATGATAATGACATCCCCTTTTAAATAACTGAAGTATGCAGAATTTAAATGCACTTCAAACTTTAAATATTCTCAGGGGAAGACAATAGAGAGAAAGTTTTTATGCAATGTTAAGCATGCCCTGTTTAAAGCCCACGAGTTTCACAATCTACTGAGAAATACAAATGCAAAACAGAAGTAAATTCTTGGAGCTGTTTGACTAATTATTAGCAAAGCGCTTAGTTCAAGAAAGTGATATGCTGGCAGACCACAAACAAGAGCAAAGGAAACAAATGTCAATCCCAACAAGCAGCTAGGATGTCCCTGACACTCACCCCATTCAAAGGTTGATTGAGGAGAACAAAGCAGGTCTTTTTCCGTAACAAACAACATATGTGTATCAAAGAGGTACATTCCATTTCCCCATTCCCATTCTCTGATATCTCTGGCCATAGAATAGCTATATTAATTATCTGTTTTATGGATGTGCTTTGGTATCTATCTTATCCTACCACACATGATGGATGCACTATTTACCGTAATGCAGAGACAGGCTGAAACTCATTGCAGGCATGCTGTGGTATCAGTGAATTCTAAGTGACAATGGCAATTCAGGAGCTGAGCATAGCGCAAACACTTTGCAGTGATTCTGACATTGCTGTTTCCAGCACGGCATTGCAGCTTCTCCCTGATCCTTCAGGAGAAGGACAGTCCATGGACAGTGCCAGCTCTGCTCTATGCCAAGGGGCTGGAGGGAGTCAGCGGAGGATGAGAAGGGAAGGGGAGAAGGCCAGCAGTGGCTCAGCTGAGGCTGCAGTGCAGAACCTGGGTCTGGGGCCTCTGGACCTCCCAGGGTTGGGGTCTCTGGCAGCACCCAGTCCTGGCTGTGGTGCCACAGCCAGTGGATGTGTGGCATGGGGGTGAGCTCCCCCACTCACAGGTAATCTTGTGCTTGTGACATTTCAGCTACCTTGCCAGTTGGCCTTAGGTGCTGGAGTTAATGTTACGTGGAAGACTGAATTAACAATAAAAGTATCTTAAGAGAAAAACCTGGCTAAGTCTGACACTGGACTATCCATACCTGATAAGGAATGATGAAGGGAGGGGTAGTATGCCTCTCTGTACCCAGATAGGATTGGATTCATTGCCCAGAGACTTACAGAGCCTGGGCTATGCTGAATCTACTACTGCCACCTGTTTTAAGCCTGAAAGCAAGTCAAATTGCTAGCATGGATCCATCTAAGAGAGAGATGGAAGAAAAAGCCTGCCCCATGGGAGCCTAATAAATGGTTGTTATAATATGTGAGAGGTCCTCTGAGAGCTTCCAGCACATGGAGAAAGTTAAGGAGAAAGGAAATCAGCTTCTGTAGACAGAAGATAGAAGCCCTTAAGGAAAGAGCAATCTTCTGGGATATAATTCTTTGAACCAATGTTAGCAGAACTAAGTGCTTCATATGAACTCTTCAGCCCCAGGCCACCATTTTGGAGGTATTAATTGTTTCCCTGACCTCCTGGCAACCTGTAATTACAGTGCTGGTGGTTGCATTAACTTTCCACTAACACAATCCTCCTACTATTATTCAAAATCCTCTATAAACTTCAGCTTACTGTAGTGCATTGCTTTCTATAATTTATCCTATAAATGTATAGCTTACCACAGTCAAGAGTGGGAGAGACAGGCTGTATACTGCCAAAATCAAGGGAAGATGCTTAAGCTAACGTATGCTTAGGCAATAATTTTAAACATAGGACCCACCAACAAAAATGCGAGACATATAATCTAATCTCCACGCTTGAACAGTTCAAAAATCTTTAAAAGAAAGCATAGGGAGTTTAGCATTTCTTGTAAAAAATGGAAATCTTTCTTTCTATTATGTTTGATTTGATTGAAGCATACAACAGATTACGGTTTGCTCATGCGTTGCAGCTACAAGGAAACACCAGGGCCAAAATCTGCATCAGTAGAAGTACATAAGACAGGGAAGGGCTGTGTTGGAAATGCAGTATTTTGTTGTTTTTTTAACGGCTTCAGTCAGTACTCAACAAACACAAACGATTTATAAGCATTTTCACTTTACAAATGATGATATACATTAAGGTACTGAGTTTTATTTACTGGATGATATTAGATACAAATCTTTAAAGGAGAGGAAACAAAAATGCAAAAAAAAAAGTAAAGTGACATGCCTTAATAGTATACACAGAGAGAGACTACACCAATGAGTGACTTCAAATATTCATCCTTTGAGTTTGCATTGCCAGACTGCCCCATGTATTTCATTCCTTCCCTTACAGCAAGGGACTGGCAGGAGAAATGTAAAGGAGTTTGACTGAAGGGATATACCAAACTGGACCATGGGTTCAACAGTCACTTGGGTAAGGCAAATGTAACCATATAATTCAATGGAAAAATGAATAAACCTGAAAAGCAGGTCTTAGAAAGCAAGGGATGTAAACAATGCACAACAATGGAATAAGAGCTAGGAACATTCCCCATAGAAAATACCTAAATTTAATTTATACAAAGCTCTTGCAAACAAAGAGTCAATCCTGTCTGCCTCAAACACAGAAAATGTGAGCACACACTTGTGACAGTAAGTGCACATACTGTCCCACTGGACACGCCATATCAGCACATCCTTGCAGTGCATCCCTCTGAATGGGCACGCCATGGCAAGCAGACATCCACACTACAAGGTCACAGGGAATGGGGAAGGTGCTTCATTGCTGCCGTCACTAAACCTCAAAGGACACGTTCATTAGCCTTTTCTAAGGAAAGGCAGGGATCATGCTGGATTTTAGTGCCACAAAATAAAGAAAGGAAGGGGCAATTAGCTTTCACTCATAAAACTCCTGACAAGGTCTGTGCAACGTTTCCTCTTAAAAGGTCTGCTTCTCTTTGCAGTGTTCTCTTTAAGAGGATCTATTTATTACGACAAAGTATTTAGATGGTGGTTCAGTACATGTATATTTGTTCTTTTTTGCCATGTCTTTGTAAAATGAAAACACAACTATTATGCACACATGTATCTAGAAGCTACTGCCTTTATGATTACTACTAGTGTTATTGCTACTATCAGTACTACTTATTATTACTACTATTGCTACTACTTGTAACCTAACTGAGCTTTGTTTTCACTGACACTGCTTTTCTTGAAGTTTATCATTCTGATTTTCTGTCTGCAGAAAGGGGAAATGGTTGCAGTACTGATAGTGGTTAATGCATCTACCAGTGCTGTTTTACACTCACCATGTTTCCTGTGATAGCAGTCCAGGGCTTGTGCCATTTTTCAGCTTGAAAAATGTGCTGCCTGGTAGATCTCACCACATAAGCCACAACTGTCAGCTTTTCTCAGCTCTGTCACTGAAAGAAATGCAATCCTGGCATAAGATCACAAACTGCACTTAAGCAAAATACATTCTTTGTGCTTCCATTTTCCATGGTTCTGGCCAAGAAAAGGGTTTTGTGAACCCCTCTTCCCTGCTCTGATTTAATTTTAGTATTCTATTTTTCCTTGTTCCTGTAGCAGTACTACTTTAAACTCTCTTTTCTTACTGCTTTGCTCAACATCACTCCGGATCAAAATGCTCTGACCTAAATGCCCCTATTAGCTTCCCTACAATAATCATTTTCTGTGCTGATTACATGTACTCATAATCTATAAACTTTTTGCATACTCCTTCTTGTAGTTACAGTGATTTCCCATTACGTATTACCCAGAAGCTTTTAGTAACCTTTCTATTCGTTTTCTCTAATACCTTTACTCTCCTGCATGCCCAGTTTTTGATTTGCATTAAAACTGAGAAAAAGGGTAGTTTGCTTCTGTTTTCGTAAGTCATAGATATCATGTTTCTAGTACAATTCCAAGACTCGAGGTTAAAGATAGAAAAACTAGAGGAAGTGCTGGAGCTGTGCTTCTTAGAGCACAGCACCACACTTTTAATTTCTATTGAAGGGGTTGATTATGTATTTCAACTTGTAAAATAAACCTCAGTGTTATAAAAACTGAGTTTTTTATCTCTATGTTAGCTATGATGGCAACAGCATTTTCTGATTGAAAGACAGGAACAACCTAAATTCTGCCTTCAGGGTAAAATTAAGGTAAATTCACTGGCTTTCTGCTTAGTATATAATTTGGCTTTCAATTATTCATTGGTCAATTTATCCTTATTACGAGCAGAAAGATCCTATCAATGTCCAAAGTGATGGTGAGATTCTGCAAATGGCAATGCTGTGGTGGAATAATGGTATGAAAAAGAACTGGGCCAGTTTTCCATCAGCTTTATAACCACTGTAAAAGTTGAAGTAAAATGTTGAGAACTGCTACAATTCTTTAAATAGCTTAAGCCAAAAACTTTTAAGAATAGATATCCAAAAATAGCATTGTAGTAAATTTTGTATAAAGTTTTAATAGACTTTCAATTCATTCTTAACTACAGGACATGGGTTATAATTGCCCTCTCTTGAAAAGCAAACGGGAAAAGACTAAGCTACCAGCCACCAAGAGCACAAACAGTATTTTTAGAGACATATAATAAAACTAAAGGAGAAGGAATGAAAGCAGCACTGGAAAACAAGTATGCATAACTGAGGGATACTTAACATTTTCTGTCATAAGCAGTTTAGACATGGTTAATGTCTGGATATGCTGCATATAAGGAACATATACAACATTAAGCACCATCTGTCGCGTGCGGTGGGAAGCACAAGCAGAATGGCAGGCAGTGTCTGGAGAAAGGATCAGGTTCCTTTAGGGGAGTCTTCAGCAAACTCTTAAACAGTAATGTCAGGCACTGCTCTAAGGCTTCCTTCCCATTAGAGAATCTCATACTGTATTATTGACACTTATCACATCTCTCAGCCACTAAAAGAAGCAGGTAAACCTACTATTCCCTCTATTAACAGATTGCAAAAATGAACCACAGAACTATTTTTACAGTTCTTAAGAGTTTATGAAGAGGTCTGATTTGAATAGGCAGAAGACAGGTCAATTCCCCATCTTACAGTTAATTTCCTTCTGGATAATACTGTTGTGATAACTTTAGTAGCATTGGTAGTTTTTGAAGCTAAATTGTCAGACCTGAACTGAAAGCAGCTGTGTTTCATCTGCCAATATGTATTCTTAGTTCAAAATGTCCATTTTAGAGCAGGCATATCAATAACCCAACAACTGCCCAGCTGCTGTCATGCAGTACCTGGAGGTCTGCCACACACCAGCACTGAAACATGTCTTTGGAACTAATGAAATATGAAATGCTCTCCCAATCCTTGGAATTCTTGTAAAACCATGGGCATTCTTGAATTTCTTTGCTAAAATTAAAACAAACAAACAAACACAAACCAAAAGCACTTTCAAATTCTGCAAGTGCTCTACCATATAAGCAGTCCCTTCAGCATATGACGGGTATAAATTTATTATCAATGAATTGTAGATTATGCTGAAGAACTAATGCTTTTGCAGCAAACTCCATTGCTAGCAGGGAGTTTTTGAAGCTGCTAAAGCAGGTTCAATATGAATATATTGTGCTTCTCTTCAAAAAGCAGTCCCATGCTCTACGAGACCACATCCTTAGCGGCACGCTTATACATTATACATCAAACAGCTAATCAGCCCGCTAATCTCACGCTGTGTTCCTTGCTTCCTGTTGAAAGCTAAAGTAAACAACAGTATGTGCTCAGCTGCAGCCCATTAGCCGGCATCTTAGACATTTCTCCAGCTTGAAGACCAAGTATTTAAGTGAACAACTGATAGTTGCTGTATAATTAAAAGCTCATTATTTTCGAGTTCTTTGCACAAGCTTCCCTCTAAACTGAGAGCTGATGCAGTGACAAAGATCATGCAGTACCTAACCAAATATGATACAATAAATGTTATCTCAATCACAGACTGCACTGTTTGTTGTCAGTGAAGACTGAGGCACATGGTCATTACCAGATCTAGTGGTTAAAATGATTATGAGCTTTTAGGACTGGTTTTCTGCTTTACTTTCTGGAAGAACGGTAATCTGTATAATGTGAGGAGGCTGTTCACACAGGTAATTACCCGTTAGCCCTGTAAGGCAATCCATCTACGTCCTGAGGACCTCACTGCCACAGTCCAAGCTTGCTTGGCCCTGGCAGATGAACCTTAGGATTAAAGGGTGGGCTCAGTTCCGCGCACACTGTAACTCAC
>JAYRBT010000114.1:84967969-85013519 GCA_036023395.1 Myiotriccus ornatus
AAAAAATCCAATGCGCAGGCTGGAAGGTGTAAAGACCTTCCCCGGTTCTTCGTTCGCGAAGACTGGCCATTATATACCCCTAGGTACTTGTGTAGTGCAGAGAGAAAGAGAGATTCTCTGAAGTGCTCTTTGGAAAAGTTAATTTTTTTTTCTTTTCTGTCTAAGAATGGAGACAAAAGGAGTTTAGATACCCATGTTAGATGCCTAAGGTAAGCAAGTGTGATAACACCAAACAAAATCTTAAACAATAAGCCACTTCAAATTTTCTGTCCATTAACGAGGACTATTTGAGGCAATTTTGGTGTCAGCGAAGTCAGAGCAAAGTATCAAGGCTAAAAAAGTATTTCCCAGGGTTTCTTGAACAAGAAATAACGTCTAAAAAGAAAAAAACCTCAAATATTTGCCTGACCCATGAATACACTCTAAAACTGTCTGGATCACAAAGGTTTAAAAATTAGACAGAGAAAATTCCACATTAGTGCATTTAAGGACTTTTACTGTTTGCTACTCTTATTAAGGAGACCAGAAGTATGATATTCTATTGATTTTGGTGTGACACATTTGTGTCACATATTTAGAGCTTATGTAGAAAGATACAGCCGGGAAAGTCAAGCTACATGTAGCTATAAGAGCATGTCACCCTACAGCCTGTTATTCAAAATGAAAGGGTCATAGTGGGGACTTTTCAGGCAAAGTGATTTAATGTGTTCTGAATTCATTCTTTCATTTAAACTGACTAAACTTTCCTCAACATGCTTATGTACACAAAACCATAGAGAAGATGCTTCTTCAAACTTAGCAAAAATAAAAATCTGCAATCAATTAACTCATCGTTCATCTTGTCATCACTTAGACAATGTAGTTGAATTCGCTTGAAGTTGAATTCACTCTGCAGTGACTCGTTTCTCTGTCCCTCGAGATTTGCCTGCACCAGTATGGTTAGGAAAGTTACGCTGAATTAACGAAACATGCAAAATAAAAATGCATCAGTAAAAATGTATTAATCCCTAAAGTGCAGTCCTCATTCACAAACAAAGCTGTCTTAATTCTTCACTACTCTCAAAAGGAGCATCTAAACAAGGCTTTTGCGCACTTAAACTAATTCACATCCACTTAACACCTTTACTTAACATCCTCCTGTGACAAAACAAAGCTAGCAAAATCTTTAGCATAAACACTTTCAGGAACAAAAACATCTTTATTGCTAGTAGAGTTTATTTCACTTTGGGAGCAGACTATTCTCAGAGCAGAACACTTTTGGCAGGGAAAGTCTCATCTCTATTCAGACAGGTTGGTCGTAAATGCTATTAAAAAACCAACCAACCAACCAACCACTTTCCCAATAGGAGACAAACATATTTAAGACATTTAAGGCTATTCATGAGAACTGCTGAAAAATGTAGGTATACTCTTTTCCTGCTTCACTCAATAACATATGAAAATGCATTTCTAAATTTATTCTCTGAAACAGCAAGTTTTTCCGGTTTTGCAATTTTTTTTGTTTTTATAAATACTTTCAAACAATTTGCTAGTTATTAAATGCTATTGCCTTCTAGCGCTCATCACAGTGTTAGACAATGCCTCTACTCAACACTTTTGTGTAACAATTCAAACATTTATCATTCTCATAAGTAGACACAGCTTCCTGCAGTAGCTTAGCTTATTGTTTAGCTTTTCAGTACAACGAAGCGATGCTAGTTATAGAACTTGGCATTTCAGGTGAAATTATAGCCCTTTGCTACCGTATTTGTATTTCTCTCTACAGTTTTTCCAGAGCATTTGCTGCAGCCATCACTGTGAAGTACCAGTAAAGGCTTAGTCTTTTTGCTGATTTGTATTGCAAATGTTTTCCCTGAATTATGCAGGATGAAGAAAGGCAGAAGAAGAATTGGAAAGAGAAGAGAAAGTAAAACTAATATCTGTGATGGCATAGCCCCACAGCAGTGGAGGAAAGAAGCAGGGATGGAATAGACCGAGCTGGAGACAAATGGCATAGAGGAGGTGGAAGGATTCTCTGAACACTGCCAAGACATCTTTTGGAAAGTTTGGTTTCCTTGTTCTGGCAGCAGCTGCTTTTCTGAGCATCTTTGTTTTGCTGTGTATTTTGCATCCCACAGTGTCATCTGCCTTCCTACCTCTCACTGTGCCCCAGCCAGCTGTCTGCTCCTTCCTCACATGCTCATTGCTTTGCTATGGCTGGAGACATAGACTGTGTAAGAGTCCCTGAGCCATGATTGCCACATATTTGCTACAGTCTCTTTCCCTTTATTACTCCCCAGCAAACATCTCTTGGTAGCTTGGCAGGTCTTTACCCCTTTTCTCATTTACAAACACAAAAACATTCACAGTAGTGCATCCACTGGCCTTATTCTGTCTAAAACTCACTGCTCATTCAATGTGCCATTATGAGCAATTGCAACTAAAAAAAAGTTTGTTTAAAACAGAGATGTGATGGCCCTGAGAGCACTAATAGCCCTGTCTTCTGCTGCCCAAACCCTCCGGGGCTCCTCCCATCCTGCCCACAGACCAGGTTCCCATTTGAGGTCCCTGAGATCATCAGGCCCTGTCCCAGTGATGCTGCAGCAGGGACAGCCTCCAGCTCCATCCCTATCCCTGTAGGTAGTTGATCTAGTGGCTGGACCTCCACCTCCATAGGTGGTACAGCTCATCTCCAGCCCTGCCTCTGGCTCTAACTTGTTTAGCTTCCCTTGGAAGACGCTGGTACCAGACCAACAGCTGTTGCTGTTGATGGCTCCATCAGAAGAAGCCTGGTGCTTAGTCCCAGGGGGATGCACACTGCAGGGAGAGCATGTCCTTGTGCACTCAGTCCTTGCTGCTCCCTGACAGAAAGCAGTTTATTTTACAATTTGTCCTATTTAAGGTTTCTCTCTGGCCTTGCTATCTTTGTAAGAAAGTTACATATCCAAGCACAGCTCTTCTGTACGCTGATCTTTCCCATTTTGAGCTCCCACTCCCCCAAGAAAGACCAAATATTTGGTGCTGAAAGGTAACAGATCTGAAATCACAAAAACAGCTGGAAAAGAAAAGAAAGTGGAGTCCTACAACCAAGGTATATTAAGGTTTGCATTTCAGACGTAATGGTTAAAACTGTTTCCCTTTTTCTCTCCAAAACAACTTCTCTCCCAGGATCCCAGTGCACTAAATTTCTGCTTGAATAACTGATGGGGGAGTGGAGAGCCCTCTCAGGCAGGACTGACTTGTCTTAAAGACAGCCATAAGGAGCTGCCTAGAAGGAAATAGCTGAAGATGTGATAATTCTTACAGGCCCTGGTCCTGCTTTCAGGCAGAGTGCTTAGCTGGGGGCACGGCAGCAGCAGGTTTGTGCTGGCGTCGGGGCAGGCCCTAGATTGAAATGTGAATGTCCATACATAAGGCTTCAAAACTGTGAAGCCAGATATCCATGCTCATTAACTTGGAAGAGACTTACTCTGCTGTGGGTGTTTCTTGGTCAGAAGTAGGTTGATGATGTAATTTGGGATACCAAACTTAACTCCTGCTGGAAATGGCTCCTGTCTGAACATCTGCTTTGGTTTCATTTACATCAAAGGCTAGAAATGGGTCCATCCTAACATGAACAGAAACTCTAATAAGTGTGCACCTGTGGGTTAATCCAATACAGAAGTAGCTCAGGACAGCTCCTAAAAATGAGCCTAACACCCAGCTGGCTAGGGGTTATGTCTGTATTTAGCATAAGATGGGATTCTTTATGCAGGAGCACACATAGATATATGAGCAACCAGTGAAATCATGCCTTGCCTTTGAATTGGTTTAGGTAATCTTATTATTATCAAACATGTTTTACATGTGAGAATGTTTGAGCCTCCAAAATAGGGTCAGCAATAGATGAAATAGCCCTAGAGAATAAGAAAAAAAAAAACAAACAAAAAACCCTAGGAAGAACTCAGACTGTAAATAGATGAGATATAAATAAAGTATATAAGCAAAAATAAATATGAATAAATTAAATCAATATATTAAACCATGACCTAGCCAGAGATTTATAATGATTTTAATATGCAGCTCTGTTGCTTTCAAATTTATTGCACCAATAGACAGCTCAGTTTCCTAGACACTGTTATATTTGGCTCTGCAGTTTACTTTGAAAGAACTTGAAACCTCACACTATTTTAAAATAAAGTTAATCCGTGACTTTCTTGCAAAGGTTTGCAAAGAGTGTCTTCTGATATCTACTGCTTGCCTCTGTACTGTGGCCAAGTAAGAAAATGAGCCTCTGAGCCACCTACATTCCCCTCTCAGTACTGTGTTTGATTTGAAAACAAAACTCCTATATATTGCTTGCTCAATGTGGACATGGCAGTGACCTTTGAAAACCTTTAACTGAGTTGCAGTAGGAACAGAGGCTATAAAATTACATTTACTGAAAATTACTTTAACAGGACAGAACACTCCGGTATATTCATGTTCAAGAATATTGTACAAATGAATCAGAAAATATTGTTGAATTAAGTGGGAGGATCAGCCTCCTGCAAAGTGGAAGTGTTTCTTCAAGAAAAGACTTTGTGTTGTACAAAATTATGGAAGAGTTAAAAGTATTATAGCTGCTTCTCTCTTACTATTTATATATAAAGCTACTAAAAGTATTACTTGGCACAAATGTATTAACAAGCTCCTTAAAGAGATACTGGAATGTTTACTGGTCTGGAGGGACTGATATTTTTCCAGTTTGCTATTCCCTTTAAATTGTTTTATTTTCCATTAGCTATAAAATCCTTATGTTTTCACAGCAGTGAAAACAGTAAGAAGCATTTTTTTCAAAAGAGGCAGATGAAAATAAGCAGCACTGAATACTTGATTTGCTTATCTTATCATTCCTTTTGACTTTCCTAATTAGTCAAAACTTAATTTTCATGACGCTTTA
Source organism: Myiotriccus ornatus (assembly GCA_036023395.1). Classification (NCBI taxonomy): domain Eukaryota; kingdom Metazoa; phylum Chordata; class Aves; order Passeriformes; family Tyrannidae; genus Myiotriccus; species Myiotriccus ornatus. Next base: position 84,972,870 of record JAYRBT010000114.1, read on the forward strand.
TACAATCAATGAATCTGCTTTCAAGAAAAATTCTTTTTGCTGACACTGCACACTTTGGTTTTCCTTACCTTTTATAGTTTCAAAATATTGTGCAAGATTACTTCAACTTATTTTGAATGATGTCTGAACTGAGAATGAAGCATGGTAATGAAAAGTGTAAATCTGCCTGAAATTCAGTCCATATGTAAGAGTTACAATATCCCATTTGTGACCCCTGTGTAACTACAGCTTTCTGATTTCAAACTCTATTTTACATAAAAAAAATAACCAAACCCTTCTTATAATATATATTACAATATAGAGAGATGTTCAGTCCTTGTATTATTGTACCTTGTGTTCAGAAGCTAACTTTCATATGGCATGCTCCCCACATTTCTCCACTCACTGACTACCATTAGTCAGAGGGTGTGAACTGTGTCTTTGCTTCTTAGGCATATTGGACCAAATACTCAGCAGATGAATTCAAAAGAGCCACTTAGATGAACAGAAACTTTCCCAATGCTCTTCATGATAATACAAATACTAAGGTAATATGTAAGTTGAAGAATACCCAATATAGCATGTAGATGGTGTGAGTTGCCCAGCACAGTTATGGCAACACTTAAATGATACAGAATATTCTTCTTGGATAAATATCCCAAACTATCCAGCTTAGCCAAACTCTTTAGCTTTCTAGAGTGTGAGAATATTTCTGTTTTGTTTTGATACTATTTTTGACCGCTAAGTAGAAGCAGAGGATTCCAGAGCATAAGTCGAATGAGAGGAGGTTGATCCTCCCATATGTTTTTAAACCTGAAAAAAATGCACAGTCTAAATGTCAGTTTCAAATCTGAATGAAATTTTGGATTAAATTAATTATAGTTCCTATCCTACTGAAATTTTGACAGAGATCCCTAATCATTAGCTACTTAAGTCAAAGCAAAAGCCTTATTTAAGTGCAAAGGGGAATTGATTTTAATGCAAGAACAAGTTTCCATTACTCTTGCATACTGCGTGCACATATCTGTTTCTTCAGTAGTCACAAGAAATCTTCTGAAGTCTTAGAGGCTTCCTATGGTGCACCTGAAGACTAAAACTAGAAACCAAAACCCTTTAAAAGTTACCTGGTATCTCTCAGGGAAGAAGCTGGTTTGATGAGTAAAATGCCTTTTGGAGATCAAGGGTCTTTGAAGGTTGGTATAATTTTAGAAAGTCTAGGAACAGGTTCATCACTGGCATAACTCTACTGATTCCTGAATTTGATAGAGCTACATTAGGGGATAAATCTGTCCCCTGGTAGCTTGCAGCTCAATGAATGAATATTGCTGCATTACAGTAAAAGACATTGCATTACATTCTCTCTCTTTGAGTTAAGGTTAGTTTTCTTTCATATTTATATATTTAGGACCTATGAAAAGTCTCTTAATAGTTAGAGGGCAGATTCTTTAAGTTTCTCATATACATATATATTTATATACACTAAATCCTATTGAAAATAGCATTAATTAGCAGACATATTTGTTAAAGCTGATTCAAAAGATGTTGGAAAGATGAAGCTGCATAAGGAAGGCAATGGTCTGTATTTTTCAGGTTCATTTAAATGTAATAAGCTGATATTGCTACTCCCATTAAGACCTTTGAAAATGTAATTAAATGATCAAATGACTACTAACATGATTAAACAAAGAATAGAGTAGGTTATTCACTAAGCTTATTAAAGATGTTTCACATTCTGTCCTGCTCAGTAATGAATCACATTGATTTTTTTAAAAGCATATCAGCAGGCAAGCAATTTTACCGTTATTTCATTCAGCAGAAGATTAGTACTGGAATGATATTCCAGTTTTAAAAAAGCATACCAGTTATATCTGTGTCACACTTACGTTGGTTTGTTTCTTGTTGTTGGTGGTGGGAGTTTTTTTTTGGTTTGTTTTGGTTTGGTTTTGGTTTGGATATTTGTTTGGTTGGTTGGTTGGTTTAGGTTTTTGAGGTTTTGGTAATTTTTTTTGGTTGGTTGGTTTTTGTTTTGTTCATATCAAGTCTTTATTTATCTGTTAATGTTGTAGAGAGACTACTCCTTAAAACACCTACAACATAATTAAACAATATATGCGCTTATTCCTTGAGTTTGGTCTGGTATGGGAGAAGAAAATAGACTTTGTGGAATATACTTATGTATAATTTAAAACATATTGCACTATTAAGTGCTTATTGAATTAAAACTTTCTTCAGTACCTTGTTTTTTTTTCTCCCCATGACAGTCTATACTGCCATCAACTTACCTTCCAAGCTACCTTCCCCACTAACCTTACATGAAAGAAATCACTTCACTTTTGGTCACTGTTGCTCAGTTTACACATTCACTACTAGAGGAATATGTGTGTTTGCGTAGATATGAGTGTTATATGAATTAACATACAAAACATGTATTATACGACTATATGTGTATAAATGTTTAGTCGTTTTGCCTTACATTGCATCACTTTTCTACAATGAACTCCATAGCCTTTTCAGAGTTCTGTTCTCCAGGACACAAATTTCTGCAGCTACAGCTCAAATTTTTTATCTATATTTGTACTTTGTTTCATAAAGACATACATATTTTTGAACACAAAGTGCTGTATGTTTTAATCACTATTTAGCATACTGATGTGTTACCTACAAATTCTACCTGCAGATTTTTCTTTTTTTTTCTGTTTATTTGTTTTCTTCCAAATATTGGAAAACCATGAACACTAGCTCTGGATTCTATTCTATCACCATGAGAAACATCTTCACTCAACTCTGGGTCTCCATGGACAACTTCCCTTAGAGGTTTATCAATCAAATTATTCTTGAACCCTATTCTTTCCAATAAAAAACTCATGCACACATTATTTTGTCTGGGACTGGAATCAAGACAACTAGTTTCTAGACAAAGCTAAGTCTTTCCACTTGTACTTTTCAAGCAATGACACACCAGATTCCTTTGCATTTATGCCACATTCTACAAAATTATGAGGAATTGCCACCAAATTGGTAGAAGCTTATCTCTCCTTTGCGGACATGGAGCAAGCCAGCAGGGGTTGTTAATGGAATAGCATTTATCCCTCGTAGATAGTGTTTCAAATTTTTGATCCTTTGTCAGATTTTATGTAATGGATACATATTCTCCTTCCAAATACCTAACAGATATTTATTAAAGGCATCTGGGTTTTTTTTGGCAACATGGTCAATAAATTTCCATTCCATAATAGACCTAAACAAACTTTTGTAAAGACTAATAAGAAGTGGTGTTTTCAACACAAAAAACCACACAGAAATTCCTAGAAGAGTTTTACTTCATCAAAATAGCTTTTGTGTATCTTTAACATCTGTTATCCATAGTCCATGCTTTTTAACCGTACTAAACAAATAGATGTAGCAATCCATATAAATTGGATTTTCTTCTAGCAGTTTTGAAGAGAGAGATTCAGCAGTTTTGACTATGCAGTAAGATGGACCATTGCTTAGATATGTTTGAGCTTTTGCAGTGCTTATCTTCTCTTTCAGGGCAGCATATTGAAGACATCACCTTCCTCACTTTCTAAATATATTTCATGATAGTACAAACCCCAAGATTTAATAATGCCCATTTCTATACACTTGCGTGGAATGACTCTGTCTGCCTCTGCAAGCTACCCAAAGTCACTCCACGTCAGTCTGTAAGTCACATGGCCCCTAAAAGCAAGCAGTTCCTTGCATGAATGAAAGAGCCCAAAATGGCTGTCCAGAACAAGAAACTGAAATGTTTACCAGGGATATCTTGGCCCTCCATGACATGCCCAAGGTTTCTTGCTTTAAAATTCTTGCATCACACCACCTTAACTTAATAGATGCTGTATTGACTGGTGTAAGCATCTCCTTTGAAATCTCTCCAGTACCTCTATCTACAAAGTAGTTGAGTGAAAAAGTGTAGCAAGCTTTCAGACTTGCTAGCTTTTTAGACTTTTAGTTAAATTCTTATTTTAAGGAATATACTCAGCTCTTACATCCACACCTCTTCTTTTAATAAAATTCAAGTCTTCACCACTCTCCTGTTTTGATCTTTGTGCTCCGTAGTCTGAATTTGACTAAAGGAAATGAAAATTCCTATGTAGGTTGGATCTTGCCAGAGAAATATAAAGTATCTTCTACCTCAGTACTACATTAATTAAAAATGCTTATTTTGACAACTAAAAATTATTATAAAACAGAATAAAAAAATCTTCTGTGATTTCAAAGAAAGTAGTAATGCTGATTGAAATGAAAGACATCGAGTAAGGCTAGTAGCTGCAAGTATTTTAAAAGTACTGGTTAGAGACATGGGGGGTTCAGACTGTTTCTTAGAGTCAGGCTAAATTAGCCGTGATGGACTTTAATTATGAAATTTACTCAATTTTGACCATATTTATTATCTGTTCTTATGTTGCATTAACACTGTGCAAAGATAATTTGATTCATACTATAGTTTTGCTCTATAATATTTATTTTCTCCCACAGAAAAATCCTGTGCTTGCCATTCATTATGAAATTCATTATGTTGAGTGGATGTAAGTGTGAAAGTATCAACATGCACTCATCTGTCTAATCTTCACAGACCATACATAGCAGACTGAGGAGAGTATATCTGGAAGAAATCATTAATACTCCTAAGACTATGCTCTTCTTGCTAACATGGGGGATGTGTAGGTGTCTTGATTAATAATAAAAATAAAATACTGTTGGCAGTGACATCCTTCATAACAAAACTAAATTTTTGAGATGTCAGCGACTAGTAAGTCTAGAAAACTTGTATCTATTGATCTATAAAGTCTGGAAGAAAAAAAAAGAGAAGGGTTTAAAAGAAAATGCTGCTAAACAGCCCTTAGCTGAGCTAGAGCGGAATGACATTCCTACCTGTCTGTATTGCTCAATTAAGTTTCCACAGGGTAAATCTTCTGTTACTGCATGTTAGAGCTCCCACAGAAATCACTGGCAATCTTAAGCTGTGTGGGTTTAACACAGAAAATTGCACAACTCACTTAGGAGCTCCAGTTTGACCGAATTACATAAAAAAATGTTTCTGATGAGGATGCCCTAAATAACCTATGAGCAGTACTAGCTAGGCAAACAATTATTTCTGAAAGTGCAACTGCCCATTCCTACAGTGAACACTAATGAAGAAAACATTTAAAATTTAGAATAATATTCATGGTCTAAAATTATCCTTAGAACTGGGGGAAAAAAAAAAAAAAGAATGTCTTATCATAAAGAAAATAAGAATATAATAAATAGAAAATAGAGGAGCTTAGGTGGCCAAAGCCATCTAAGTTGTGTGGTGTGGGGTTCATGTAAGTTCAGTTTATATAATATATGCGTTATGATCATTTATTAATTGTATTTTAGCAGAATTAATTGGTAAATCTTAATACATTCAAGTAAGATTGTATAGTTTTATAAGAAACAGCAGCTTAAAAAAAAAAAAAAAAGTGGAAAAACAGTATTGGGAAGTAGTGAGTGGGATATGTACGGAATTTTTTCACTCCAATGAAATGTCCAATGAGCAGCGCAGTGCTCAAGCTTTTGATCCATGCCATAGGACTATTACTTCATTATCAGCATTAAACATTACCAATTTGAGGGAGTTTGTGTGGCTATAGGGTCTGTGGGCTTCCTTCCTATGAAAGGAAACTACTTTGCAAGCAAAATTCCACACTTCTCTTTTGAGATTCAGAGCATACAAACATGGCACAATTATAAGGTTGTTCAACTTTTTACACTAGAAAAAGTGATATTCCATTTTATATGTACAGTGGTGTAATACAGTGACTAAAATTCACTGTCTGCATGCCCAGAGCTGGTGCCCCTGTGCTGTTTGAGACCTGCTAACATGGCAAGCCCTGAGAGATTTGTTCACAGCCCCAAGTAAAATCTGAAGCTTGCCTCTCTTGCCTCTCAAGGGTTAACTGGGTGCAGAGTTACATTTCTTTTTCACACTACTTTTCTTGACATTGATAACTTTACTAAAGCTAGGGCAGATCTATTTGCTCAATCCCCCTGGGAACTAATGGTATACTTTGCCTCTCAGGTAGGACCTGTAGTGCAGTTTCTGATCACATGTCCTTTGTAAACAATACAGCCTTGATTTTGAAGTGGAAGTGAGAACTAAAAAACATGTTCCAAATCTGGGACATTTTTTTCCTCTCAGTAAACATGAAAAATCCCAGTTCTCTCTAATACTCACATATGCGTATTTAAATAACTCAGTAATCAAAGCCAGGGCCTTGGACAGCAGCTGCCCATTCATTACTGACACTTGGTATCAAATGAATCCATAAACAGATTTTTTTTTTCCCTCATTAAATGGTTTTAAATATAGCTTGTTATAGAAAAGCACAAGTGATTCAAGGACAAAACATCCTCCTCTGCCTATTGTCTCTGCTGACAGATTTGTGTCTCCCCCCAAAACCAAACATACTTCATTTATAGCCTAAGAAATATTTACACCAAGATAAAAATCTCACAAGAATTTTCTTGCTTTTCTTTTTGTATTTTAAAATTAATTTTAAAAACTGTCTTCTGTTTCTGCTTGGAATAGACCATTCCGTAGTATTCCACTTCAAGACAAGTCACTTGTGTTAGACTGGAATCTCTTTTTGTCACAGAAAACTGTAAAGTCATTGATTAGCATCTGCTGCATGAAGCTGATATTATGGAATTGCTTTCCTTTACGTTACAAAAACCAGGCCCTGCACAACTCCAGTGTATCTCCCTGTTCTTTCTGTCCTGAGGTGACTCACCACTGTAACACTCCACACCATGAAGCTTGGATGGCTTTGTCCACCTGAGCTCTTCTCTGGCTTGTGTTAGTCCCAGCCAGTCAAAACCACCATTTGTGTTCATTAAAAAAACTATTAAAAGATATAGGAGATGACAGTGAAGAGAAAAATCATGAGGCAAACATTTGGAAGCCTGACTTAAAAGTCAGCATGGCTCTGATCTGTTAAGACTCAGGTATAAACTACATAAATCAGATGGACTTAGTAGTAACATACATAATGAAGGTGCACAAACCCCTGTGTGAAGTTTGTAGTTGTCATTTAACAGAAAGCATTGGCAGATTTTCTGCAGTGTTTTGCTACCAACTTGACTAATACCCCTGGGCATATCCAATTTTTCTGTTTCCATGTCTTCATCTATCAAGATGGAATAACAGCACACACAGTGAGAATGAAGTGATACACACTCCGAAGCCCTGAGGTAGTTCAGTTTTGCTAGTCATAATATATATACAAAATGAGACCTTCTAAAATTACTCAGTTCATAAATCTTAATTTTACTTTGTCAGCTCCAGACAGGCTGCCTTTTGCCTCTCTTCTCTAAGATAACAGATACACAAAGTCTGTGAATGCAGCTTGTCTCAGTCAATACAGTAACTGTCTCCTGCCAAATCCCAGCCCAGCCTCAAAAGCCCAAGAACCAAATGACCTGGGAGGTCTTGTGAAGTCTATCCTGAAAACTCTTCAGTCCACCAGGACTCCAAATAAATGAATTAAAGCTACCATGGGTATATTTATATGCATTAACAGTACTCCTCCCAGCAGCGCCTGTCCTAGGAACTTGCACAATTTCCTTCAGGTGCTGCTTCCCTTTCTCCTATTTTCTAGCATTTTCTCCCTTCTCTCTTTGATCTTGAATTGAGGTTTATACCCCAAATGTAGGAAATTTTACACCCAAGAGGTAGAAAATTTTCTTTTGTGTAGCAGCAATGATGCCTGGGGAGACTGAACCATAATTTCTGATTTCAAATCAGGTTAGCTCTGAACACAGCATGAGTATTTCTCTCTGATTGGTGTCAAGGCTGCTTCCTGACCATTTTTCCTGTTATTCCAATCTGGGAAAAGGTGTACCAAAAAATCACAAACATATTTGTTACCATTTAACTTGTAATGGTAAGAAATGTTTATGAAAAAAATGTTCAGCTCAGTATTTATCTGCAATGCACAATGCTAGTAAAGGATAATTCACATGCTGGAATATGATTCATATCCTTACAGTTTACCTGGGCAGACTTTGGGTCCGATCGGCTTAGCAGATGGTACGCTAGCCCTTTCTCACTAGACAGGACACCTAACCAATTTCTTTGTAACTGAGGAATAACAAAGTACATATCCAGATGTTTCTTTTCTGGAGCACAAGGCTTCTCTATGTGAATACCTTTTCAGAAATATTTCATTGGCTGGTTTCTTAATGCTGACAGTTTCTTAGATTAATGTGGAAGATGTATATTCAGAAAGTTAATTCTAATAAACTGTTGCATCATACTCCCAATATTTTTCACTTTCATTTGTCTCATTTTTTCTTTCAACTTTTTTTTGGGAGGCATTTACCACCGTTTTTCTTTCTGTAACTAATCCTTATCACTTATCTATTTCCCAAACCTCTGCTCCAATGTTTTGCCTGTCCAGAGTGCTACAGTTTTGCTACTACATAGTTATACAGGCCTAACGTGGAGAAGAAGGTACAAGAAGAGAAGCTGACTGCAGCTCCTACTGCTACTTTGCCTGTATAATAATTGAACACCACTTGCAATTGCTTCCCCATTCTCCAACTTGGAATTTATGCCCTCCTGGAAGGTTTGTGTTGCTACAGTCTCTCTGAGTCCTCCAAGGGCAAAAAGAAGCTACAGTTGACTCTATACACATCCTGTTCTGACATGTTTTCCTGGCAGCCTGGGAAGGTGCACCCCTATTATGCAACCTCTTGTTAGCATGTGCTCCTGTTCCACAAATGTATGTGAATCGTTACTCCAACCCTCCATTTATGATTGCAATATCTGCCTGCAAAAGGAGATAATAAATCCCACTTTGAAACAGCAGGTAGGTTCAGAGAAGGAAAGAAAAAACTGCACCTTAATTATAAGAGACCTTGTGAGACACATCTTTATTTCAAAATTCTTTATCAACAGGATTATTCCTGCTGTGTATTCATATGCATCTGTTGGCCTCCACAACTTATTCATTATCGTGAAAAAGGGAACTGGACTCTATGAGGATGCACATACCTTCATCAAGAGAATATATTTCTCTTATCTAAGTTCTGCCCTCTTTTATATCACTAAATTTATTAGTAAGGGATCAAAGATAATAAGAATTGATGGCTTGGTGATAGAATCCAGTTTGACTTTAGGTTTGTAGTCAAGCACATAGTGTTGGCAGTTAACAGTAAACATTTTTTATTGTGGAAGTTAAAAAATGTAATATGGAAGTCACTGAGTGATAATACCCAGAGAATTCCTAAAGGCTATTTACAGTAATTTTTCAATCTGGAAATATACATGAGGCCATTTCCTTCTCTCATCAGCAATTAGAAAGCTGAAACTGAGCATGAGGTTTCCTTTCTGTTGGTGTACGACTATACGCAAATGGATTGTGTATTTTGTAAGAAAAAAGAAATTTGATTTTGTGTGTCAGAAGCACCACTGAATAGAAAAAAAAAACTAATCAGAAAGAATTATAACAAGTACACACATGAGATGTACAGTTGTACTGAGATGAATACTAAAGGAACTGTGAAATGCTAGCTTTAAATTGTACCTATATATGCACTTCCAGTTACTTGCCTGTAATTCCAGTTATTCATGCATTGATCTTATGGGTAATTCAATTCTAAAGCTTACTTCTACTATAAACATACAGTTTCCCTACCATGCTACAATTCAAAATCAGAAGTCCAGGAACCATAAAATGGCACTACACTCTTGTCCTTTATTGTTGATTAATCATCACAAAACAGATTTCTGACAAACAGCAGATTTAGCAGTCAGATTCAGCACTTACTGCATTTGTTCCTGCCTGTCCCTTCTCATTTATAGAATCTGCTAACTACAGGAAGAAACTTGGACTTCTGGGGAAACCTTGCATGTCTTAATTTAGAAAGCACCCTGAGGATGTAATTCAGCAGGAGCATGTTAATGAAGACTATTCCTGTCATTATTGTTGCTATCTACTAGGGAGACTGAAAGATACAATCATTTGTTTGTTGGTATTTAACTTCCCCCCTATGAAAAATAGCAGGGAGTAACTGCGTATCTTATATGACATAATTTATATTACAGAAAACAATCTTCACAGGAAACTCTTATAAATAGAAATTTAAGTAACAGAACATAAGGATATGTTATAATATTTTTCTAGATAATGATAATGTGCTGTTTCATTACTACTTTGTTTCCAGAGAGAGTATAATTAATTTTATAACCAGAATACGTTTTTGTGTGCCTCAAGAGATTTGAAGGTTTCCAAGCTCTGGTTTTTGTTCTTCTCTTTCAAATATACCTGCATGTGCAATGTCAGTGTTCATGTTACTGAAATACATGCAGTGACTTCTTTTTTGTTCAAGATTCTTCAAACTTTTTTCTGAACAGTGCCAATAGACCCTGATGTGCTATGGTATCATTAGGCAGATGGTTAGACAGAGGACAGCAAAGAAAGGTGGAACAGTCAAAAAGATCTGTGCAACCAGGCTTGATACAACTCCCTGAACTCTTAGATCCTGCCTTTGTACCTTTGCTGCAGTGTCAGCTCTCTGACTCCCTTAAAAAAATTATTTTTATCCCTGATCCTGTACAATCCCATTTTTTAGACTTTTTTATAGACTGTCTAGAACAAACTCGTTTTAGGGGGCAGAGGGGATTGCCACAATATTTTTTATAAACCGGTGCTCAGTTGTAACTGAGTACAAGTAATCAATTTGCGGATAAAGTTGTCATTTATAGTTTTATGAAATGAGTTTACATACAGAAAAATAAAATACTGTCATGTATTTTGCTCAAAGGGGCTCCACTCACAAAAGACAGATACCACCGAAATTAATGACAGCAGTTGCTTTTTTGGTCAGACAGAAAGTTTAGGGTTAATAGCTATGGGCTTTAAAGCAGTTGGTGAATTTCTGGTTTTACCCAAATCAATGGCAAATCTCCAAATGAAGTGTGGATTTCATCCTTTAAGGAACAGAGATGTACCATAACAACTGGAGTTAACTTCTGTACACCTTATCAGAAGCATTAATACAGTTGTTCTCTGCAGACTAGACTGTTAAACCCTCCTTTCAGCTTTTCAGTTCCACATGTCATACAATCACAGAATAGTTTGGGCTGCGAGGAACGTTTAAAAGTCATCTAGTCCAATGCCCAGTGTAATGCCCTACAGATAAAAATGCACACTTTTATCTGTTTACGGCTGTAAAATATAGCCCTTTGCCTCATATTAAAGTCTATTAGTCCCCTTCCCAAATTTTTTAAAAATACTTAAGCCAGTAAGTGTTGCAATACTCTGTTCTAGCTTAAGCTTTCAAAGTGAAAAATCACTTGGCTAGTTTTGCTTCATTTGTAGTGATTGCGACTTTCTAACCCGATAGGTTCACTATATGTTTAGCTGGAAGTCTGGGAGAGGCACAGTTCCTCAGGATCCACAAAGATCAATAACAGTCAATTAAAACTAGTTGTGCTCCATCAAAAATATAACTAACAATCTTCTTAAGTGTTAAACATCCTAAAAACCTTAATTTTCTTCTACGAAAAGTCACACAAGATATTACCTAAAACCAACAGAAAACACAATGGAAGTCCTGCGGCAGAAGTAATGTCTGTTGCATTGAACAGCATTTGTGAACAAGGATCTCCAAAATGCTTAAAATGAGAAGTAGAGTTAACACTTAAATGACATGTTGCTTAGCAGTCTAAGCTGGAGTAAAGGATGAATTCGACATTTAGTAGTGCACAGCCTTTCAGTCAGTCTTAGATTCAGTGTCTAATTTTTAAAGCACAATTTAGAATTTGTCTCAAGTCATTCAAACAAGTAAATTATGTAAGTTTATTCCTACTGAAAGTTATCCCAGAAGCAGCTAGGCTGAATGCTCAGCAACACTGCATCAGCTAGCGAGTATTTTCATGAAGTTCTCCCTCAAATCAAATGCTGGTGATGCATACTGAAAGTTTAACTTAATTCAAACTTGCAGTAAGAAACTCAGAATTTGGAACACTGCCTTTTTTTTTTTTCTTTTTTCTTTTTCATTTTTAAGTATTAATAGTTTGAAGATCAAGGGCCAGCCTCCGTCCCACGTGCAACATGCAGAACTCCCACTGTTGTCAGTGGGAGTATCACAAACATATCCAGGGCAGAATGTGACCTTTCTGTTTGCACAGCCTTTTTGGGTAAAATCAATATTTCAAAATTGACCATCAATTAGATTTATGTCAATGGTAGTTTTGATACATTTTATCTCTTCTTTACTAGTCATCTTCTAATAAAGTACAGAACACTGTGCTAACCTTCAGGGTGAACTCTATATTTTGTTAGCAGATTGTTCAATGAATTGAAATTGTGAATCCCAACAGACACGTATTTATTTTTTCATATGAACTGCTAGTACTCTGGTGTACAGTGAAAAATCCATATGTTGATTCTATGAAGAAATTGAAAAGGGATTTTGTATAGATTTAAAGAAACCCCCAAACATCAAGAACATTATAACAGTTCACCTGATGAAGACTGTAAAGGAATAGTTGACTGCATTGAAAAGGTAAAAAAGGAAGTGGAAAAACCATATTCCTTCACTCTTTTTACACAAAACTCCCAATCAACAAATTAATCCAATTCTAAGTAACAACATAAAGTTGGAATCCAAATTATATGCACACTGTGAATTGCACTCCTACACCATCTTTATCCTCAGCAAACAGACTGTATCCTATTAACATCTATCATTACTTTGACAAGCTTTCATCCATGTAGTATTACCGTTTCAGCAAATGATTATGTAATGAAAATATAAAACAACATTCAGAAAGGGGTCAGATTATGTTTGTTCTAAGGAAAACTTAAAATATTATAAGAATACATCTAATTTTAAAGACTGAAAAGCCAAATATTAATAAAAGTACATTTGTAAAGCTAAAGTCCCTATGATAAACAGAAATATTATAGTTATTATTTTCCTTGATAGACCTTTCTTTTTATAGGAATATAGATAATATGATGCCCTTTTCAAAAAGCTGCACAGCAGCATGCATTAAGGGTTAAACTGTATGGAGTATGATATTCCAGGTCAGTGGTACAACTGCAACATACTCTCACCTGATCTGCGAAATTCACTTCTTTCAAATACTCACTGTCAATCTTCTTTTTCTTAGTTATATGGCCATGGTGTCTACAATAGTTGAGAAATGGCTCAAGGACACCAGGGAGCCCACACAGTCCTATATTCTTAAACCACTAGGAATTAAATTTAGGATGTCAGAATTCACATGCATTCCCTAAGAATACTCATATTTAGAGAGGAAAAAAGCTTTTATGAAAGAATTCCACTGGTCAGAGTATAAGCTAACTGCTACCTGACTCAAGTTTAACAGATATATTCTCAATTTCCAGGCAGTATTTTACTGTCCATTATAGTATTCTCACTTTATTTGGACTTACATGGCAGAGCTAGATCAAGAAGAAAATTACGGAGTACATGTTAAAATAGTAAGTCACATAATCCCAAATTGCACAGCTCATCTTTTCAGCCTAACTTTATGCTCATGTTTATTTAAATTAAAATCAAAATAAATGTAGAATTTTTTGAACTGGTACCAATTTTACTGCAACAATCACAATACAAACTAAAAAGAAAGGAGTTACTCAGGAGGCAAACTATGAATTTAATTACCTTTGTCTCAGAAAGCTAAATTAATAAATTGGGCAATATATTCAGCACAGATTTTTCTCTGTACAAGAAAAAAAAAGTAAAAAACTTAAGTAGGGCTTTTCCATTAGGAAAGACCAAATGGACTGTTAGTATACTGGAGAGCATCATTTTACTTAATGTAAGAACAAGCACCCAGAAGGGAGAGCTTTTAAAGAAGCCCTTCAGCAGACCAACGGCAGAGCTAGAAACATGAGAAAGGAGAAATCCCAAGTTAAAATCTATATTCCATCAGACCTTAGATTTTAAAGGCAACTTTTTGTGAATTTTCTGCCTCACCTTTGTGTGTGTTTACCCCTTCCCTTATGGCTGACTATACCTTCAGCCAGGTTTGGGCACCTCTGCTAATAGTCTGAATGGCCACAGCACAGGTTAGCCCCCATTCACAAACTACATGTAGGACAGAGGTAGCACCTTCAGAAAGATGTGGTGCCTCTTGGTGAGATCCACGTGCCCAGGCACAGCCCCATGGCCTTCAGATCAGAGCTGCCTTTCGTGCAGCCCGTTTGGAACATGGGGCAGAAGGAGTACTGAAAGAGAAAATCCAACACATGAATGGAAAGAATATATAAATGTTTCCCAAGATCTCATGTAAGACCAGAACATGGCCTCCCTGGGTCATGGGCTTGTACATTCCTAGGATGCCTAAGCATGAGAAGGCCGCAACTGCGACAGCTATGTAACCACCACACATCCCTACTCTCTGAGAATATTTCTGAGATCTGACTGGAACAGCCTCCACTTATAAAATAAGGGATTCTCACTGAGATACTGCATGACCCATCTATGGAGGACAAAATTAATGCACTAATATCCAACCACATAAATCACAGAGATGACTAACCATTCCCATCCACCTTCCAAAGACAAAGCAATTTACAGAACACAGAAAGAATCCCATGCAGCCAGGATGTCAAAGGAGGGGAAAAAAGTGCTTAAAATACATATGTCAGATCAGAAAACTAATACGTGATCTGATATCTTTACATTTTCAAGTGGCTCTAGATTTACTGAAGCAGATTCTCATCTGAAGTAAATCAACATCCTTCATTAAATCAATTAGCAGTGTTTTCCTGATTCTCATTAGATGGTGATTGGGCTGCTGGAATGCCTGAGGTCAGGAAGCACTGGAGAAGTCTCAGGAGGACACACATGGTTGTTAGGAGACTTCCTGCTCCCAGAGAAGGCAAAAGCCACTGTTTCAGAAAGAGCAGGTATCCTTATGAAAGGTGCTTATGTTTAAAGCTTTTGTTAGAAAGATGGATTTTAAAAGTTATTTTGTAGTTCTTCTTTGGGGTGGGAGGAGGTGAAATTAACTATTAATCAGCCAAATTAATTTTTAGTTTTTGGGGGCTTTGCACTAGCTGACAAAACAAGCCATCTAAGTAGCAAAGATTAAATTTGGCTTATCAACCATGATTATTGACAGTAGTACTACCTTGATCCATAAAAGGGGAATAAAACTTTAGAGCTTTGCATAACACTAAAATTATCTCTGTGAATAGCTTCTCCAGATGACAAAAAAATAGTGCTTGCTTCATAGTGCTCTGCAACACTTCAGAGCAAGCACTTCCACAAAAAAATGCTTCTGATATGTGGTTTTCAATTTCACCTGATTTTGCATTCTGTGGATGCCTTCGTTAACAACTCCAGACTTCAAAGCAAACAAAGAAACCAAAGCCAAGAATGGTCTACGGGGTGAAAAGAAAGTAGGGCCACTTCAACAGAGGTAGGTAATTCGAAGTAAAAGCAGCAAAAGAGTATTTATTTGTGTTTGAGTTTAACAAAGAAACAAACAAAACCCCAAAACAAAAAAAGAAAATAGGCCAGAGTTAGAAAAGTATGAATTTTGTCTGCAACTGCATCTGTAGTTTCTGAGTCTTTGGTCTAGTGACAAATGGCTGGCTAGGTACCATTAGAGCTTAAAAACATTTGTAAAAGATTAGAGGATTATTACCAGGTAGCAGAAAGAACTTTAACAGGTGTCTGTCCTTTCCTTGAACTTACCCTCTCAGTTGCATGGCTTGTTTTTTGCTTTATTCTTCCAGCCAAACTCTTTCGGCTTTCCAAGTATCTGATCATGCAGGTTTATTTGCAGTTTACAGAAATAATGAGACTTCAAACTTGCCTCTCCATCACTTAACTTTCAAACAGACTAAATCCTGAGAATGAATTTGTTCTGGGTTCAATGTAAACTCTTCTAATTCACTGACCATGAAATTCCTATTCTGTCAGGACCAAGATTTGTGTTTCTCTCTGTTTTGCAGTACATCTGCCGAACTAGACCTGCTACTGCTAACTTAAACTTTTCTTTCTTCTTACCAAGCTGGTAAAGAGAGCTTTTAATTAAAGTTGCCAAGGGAGGGGAACCTCAGTCCATCCCAGTCCAACAAGTTTGATGCCAGTGCCAGCCACAGATGTCCAGATCCTGGAGTGGGATTGCAGGTCATCAGGAGCACCTGAAGAGCAGCACAAAGGACTCCCAGACACTCCAGCCAGTCCAGTAAGTCAGATTCACCAGGGGCACAACTTCAGTGCCTCTGTGCAAATGCACACAGCCTGGGGACTGAATAGGAGGAAGAGATATGCTCACACCTGCAGGGCTACCGTGTTATTGGCTCCCCACATAGAAGGATGTGGACCTGAGAGAGGGAGTTCAGAGGAGGGCCACAAAGATGATCAGAGAATGGGAGCACCTCTCTTACTATGAAAACCTGAGAGAGTTGGGGTTGTTCAGCTTGGAGAAAAGAAGGCTTCAGGGAGACCTTATAGCAGCCTTCCCAGTAACTAAAGCAGGCGTACCAGAAAGCCGAGAGGTACGAAGACAAGACAGCAGCTTCCTGAAAAATACACACCAGGCTTCAGAGGCACTCTCTGAAGGGTTAAGTTACAAAATAAGGTTCTACTGATCTGATAGTTTTGGTGGGGTTTTGTTAGTTTGTTTGTTTTGGTTTTTTTTTAAGAAAATAAAAAAGAAGATTTCTGTGTAACCTCTCCTTCGTGAAGGATGAGGTAAGCAGATAAGGACAGTGGCTGATTTGTTTGCCATGGATTTGCTTGCTTCTGCAGGCTAACAGGCTTCATGTTCTTAAACAAACTGATTTCAGCCCTGCAGTTCACTGGGGAATTATGTGCTCTTCTTTACTGCTTACTATTGCACGAAGTTGATACTGTATTTCACCATCTTAACAGAGCACTAACATTAGCTTTGCTGATATTAATTCAGAAAATAGAGAGTTTAGCTTTTAAAAGTTCTTCTGAATGAACAGCCTGGGGTCTGATCCAGCTCTTGGCATTAGCTTTAGGATCTACCTTTTCTTCCATGGAAGTTTCTTTGCTGAGAGGTCTGAACATGAAAAGTCATATCCTGTCTTCTGGTTTCTTATTCATATGAAAACTGTAAAGACCTCCTTTCAATGGCCTTTCAGATACCCTTTCAATGGGCTTCCAGACACTATCTTAATATTTACAAATAAACATGTACATACCTATGTTTTAAAAAAATACAAAAAACCAAACCACCCTCCCACCCCAAAGCGCATATATTTAATTTTACAAAGGTATTTATTTATAGGACATCTCTGAGACTTTTAGATTAGAAAAAAAATTGGTATTTTAAAGCTTTCAGCCATTAAAAAAAAGAACAAAAACACAACAGTAACAAAGGACTGTTCTCCACATGCCTTTCACAAGAAAAGTACTCCACTTAAAATGTAGCCAAGTGTTTCACAGTGTTGCTTACAATGATGAAAGCTTTAAAAGTTCCTACTAGCAGTATACTGATTATCTCCAGTTGCTAAACCACAGTTGTATGCCGTTTTCATGAAAAACAGAAGCCAACCCGGAGAGTCCTGATCAAGACAGAGCAGCATTTTACAGGCCAAGCAGACTCCTCAGCTGGTGTGGCTGCTATTCTCACTTCTAGTCCCTAAATGTAGACTTATATATTTACATGAAGTTCAAAACTATACTCTCAATTTCTCATGCACTTCACAACACTATTGTTTCAATGTTGTGAAAACCAATGCATGATAACAGGGAAAAAAAAAAAAAGGATATGTAGAGGTTGTAGTATGGAAGAAACAGCAACAGCTGCAACACAGGCTGCCTTGCCAAGTGGTACACACCAGGGTTTGTATAAATTACACTATAATTGGGCAAAAAGGACGGATATTAACAGGGAACATTACATAATGCTGCTAACTGGTAATATATATTAAAGAGACAAAACGTGGCATTACACAAAACAGTTTAAATTGTCAAATAGTATGCTTTCATTTAGAATTATCAGAAATGAATGCTATTTCCATGATTTCGAGTATTTTTGAGACAACTTTTTGGCTTTGTTCCAAAGTTAAAACTTTGGTTTTAGTGGATATTAGGAACACACATACAGTGTCAGTTGTCAGATAATTACTTTTTCTTATACATCAGAGCCATAAAGGGTGTTTTCTGGAACAGCTGATTACTATTTTCATCTATCCAGTCTTATTAAAGCCTTGTCTTACCTTAAAGTAAAACAAACAAAAAAGAATAAGAAAAGAAATAAAGTAAAATTAAAAATTAAAAGTGAAATAGAGTTAAGTAAAATTAAAACTTTGCCTTACATTAAAGAAAAACAAAACCACAAGAATAAGAAGAGAAACAGAGTTGAGCAAAATTAAAACCACTTTCTCATTATAGAAGATTTTCCTCGCATTGGAAGACCTCAATTCACTGCTTGCAACTGAAGGAAAAATTTGTAACTGCATCCAGCTGCATCCATTATCATATATCTGCTCACCAAGGAAATCTGCTGTACCAGGCAGACAGAGAAAGCAAGGCCAACACTCTTGAAATAAGGCATGAGTTCAGGTTGCAGCCGTGGCTGCTAAGAGACAGAAATTACCAAAACAAATATAAGAGGAAAAAAATATTTATTCTCAGGTACCAATTTCTGTCTGGTGAGAAAATCCAGAGCACCTTGCCGATTGTCACAGGCTCTTTAAGAGTTCCAAGAAGACTGATGCCAGTATGGACATCGGAAAAAAATGTACTCTAAATCAATTAAGTATCTGACTAGAGCTAAATTACCTGTTTCAAATGAAAGGTAGATTCCACCTTCAGAATTCCTTGATCCTTGCACTCCATGGGTAAGTCATCAGATTGCAGACTACTTGTTTTGGGACAACGCCTGGAAGAGGGTATTCTAAAACAGGAAGAGGTACCGAGTTCCCAGTAAATTCAGAAACGGGCACATGTGAAGGAAGTGACACACCAGGAATCCATTTAAAGGCTTTTTCTTCTCCCTGAGAGAAGCTGGCTAATATAGGTTAATTGCTAATATTGTGGTCTCATAGTTCTTGCAGAGAAAATCCACTCCATCTTTGTTCAAAATGGGTGTAGATTTGTGAAATATTAAATATTAGGTGTTGTGGTAATGAGTTCTTGATAATTAATTTAGTAAAAAAATAACCCTGAGGAAACTTTTCCCACTGAAGATCCTATCTAGTATGCAAAGTCTGTCACTCACATGCTTAACCATTCACTGTGTAGGACTGTTTGCTTCTTGACAACAAATGACAGTTCTGAATCTTGCTCTAGAAAACTCCTTTCAGATACATCCTGTTTCTAACTCTTGATGACTAACCAGTAACACCAAGGTTAAATTCATAACAATCTTGATACAGAAATGTGGTTTATTTAAAATGTAAACACATTAAGATCCATTATCTTTAAGATATATGGCTAATTTGTGCACTACATTCCCTGGTTTAAAAGATGCATTTTAGCAGATAATCTACAGCATACTTTATTCTTCATAATGGTACTCATGGGAATTTTACATTCCATTCAGTTTTCTATTTTATGCTCATGATTTAAGTACTCATGCTAATAATACTAATAGATCAGTGCTCTGCAGCAATATCTGCTTGAAAAGGAAAAAAAGCAAAAAAGAACTATTTGCTTTCAATGTTTCAAATTCAGCTAAGCATTAACACTTCTATGTTACACCATTATTTAGAACTTCAGGCATTTTTGCTGTAGGATTTTGGTAGTTGAGTGGAATAGCATCACAAAATCACAGAATCATTTAGTTTGGAAAACACCTCTGAGATCATCAAGTCCAGCCTTTGATTGATCACCACCTTGTCAACCAGACCATGGCACTAAGGGCCACTTCTAGTCATTGCTTGAACACCTCCAGGAATGGTGACTCCACCACCTCCCTGGGAAGTCCATTCCAATGTTTAACAACCCTAAATTCCTCTGATTCCTAGCTTGAACCTCCCTTGGTGCACTCAAGGCTGTGTCCTCTTGTCCTGTTGCTAGTTACCTGTGAGATGAGGCCGATCCCCACCTGGCTACAACCTCCCTTCATGTAGTTGTAGAGGCCTCCCCTGAGCCTCCTTTTCTCCAGGCTAAACAACCCCAGCTGTCTTGTCCACTCTCCATAAGACTTGGTATCTAGACCCTTCACCAGCTTCACTGCCCTTCTCTGGACCTGCTCCAGTGCCTCAATGTTCTTCCTGAACTGAGGGGCACAGAAATGGACACAGGTGGGATCTCACCAGTGCTGAGTACAAGGGGACAATCATTTCCCTGGTCCTGCTGGCCACACTGTTCCTGATACAGCCCTGGATGCCACTGGCCTTCTTGGCCACCTGGGCACACTGCTGGCTCATGTTCAGCCACTGTTGGCCAACACCTCCAGATCTTTTTCCTCTAGGTTACTTTCCAGCCACTCTTCCCCCAGACTGTAGCACTGCCTGGGGTTGTTGTGGCCGATATGTAGAACCTGTCACTCAGCCTTATTGAACCTCATACCTTTGGTCTTGGCCCAGCAATCCAGCCAGTCTAGATCCCTCTGCAGAGCCTTCCTACCCTCCAGCAGATCAGCACTCCCACTCAGCTTGGTGTTGTCAATAAATTTACTGTGGGTACCACTCGATGCCTTCATCCAGATTACCAGTAAAGACATTAAATAGGACTGGACCCAATACTGAGTCTTGGGGAACTACACTAGTGACAGGCCACCAAATGGATTTAACACCATTCACCACCACTCTCTGAGACCGGCCATCCAGCCAGTTTTTAAGCCAGCAAAGAGTGCACCTGCCCAAGCTGTGGGCTGCCTGCTTCTCCAGGAGAATGTTGTGGGAAGCAATATCAAAGGCTTTGGATAAAAAAGTACAGTTGGAATATAAAATTTCAGATGCAAAGAAAAACCTTCAAGACTTCATCTAATTAGTTTGTGTGTAATCTGCATAGTTCTCTACTTTAAATGCTTTCTCTCTGCAACTGTTGCTGCCTTGTTTGAATGACTTGCTACTGGCCTCCTTCCTTAACCTGCTGGAGACCCTCAAGTGATCTGTCCCTTTGCTTAAGCCACTCAAAGGGGTACAAGTTGGTAGTGTGACATGGGCATAGACAGCAAGGCTCTGCTCTGCACCCACAGATGGTCGCAGAAGCAGAGCTCCCTACCCCAGTGCTGTGAACAGCACAGCAAGGAATTTGCCCACCTCAAAATTGCTCTTATATTTTGGGAACGCTCAGCCACCCACCTTCCTTCCCTTTTGAGGAATAAGACCTTTGCAACATGATATTTCACTGAGCAACCTGATCTAGGGGTGGCATACCTGTACATAGAAGGAGGGTTAAAACTGGATGATTTTAAGGTCCCTTCTAACCCAAGCCTTTCTATTATTCTATGATTTTCTATTTTTCCAGAGTACTACAGCAAAGTAAAAAAAAAAAAAAAAAAAGAAAAAAGAAAAATGAAAAATATTTTGTTAAAATCCATTTTAAAGCAGTTAGGTTTTCTATGAAAATTGCCAAATTTCAGCTGTTGAATATCATTCTCAAATTTGTTTAAAAACTTTGTAACCTTTGGAACACACTGAGGAACTTCATTGCAAATATTACTTTACTCAAACTGAGCCTTACGATTTGGCATGGCAGTGACCGTGTACTGATCCTGATTTCCTAGACTGCAGATTTAATGTCTTGACTCTTTTTAGGACAGGCTTTTGAATGCTCTGGATTAATAATGAGCATCTTGGTATGAACACTAAATGTACATAAAACTGCAGTGCCCTGATACCCTGGTTTTGTCTGCAAAACTGCCTTAAGAAGTTTCTTGTTTTTTTCATCCCTTTGTCCCACACATGGCAGTGGAACAAAAGATGTAGCATGCTATGGCTGGCATATGGGAAAAGGAGGGGTTGGAATTATAGAGATGGTGGCAGGACTGTACTAGAATGTTTGGGGGGTTTTTTTGCAGAAGCATGTGTCTTCAGCTTCATCTGCTTTAAAAGCCCCGTGACACTACAGATGTGCCTTAAGTATAAGTAGCTCACGGAACAGTGGCAGCAGGAACTTGATTCCAGGAAGCCACTGGGACTGGAAGGAAACAAGAATAGAGCTTGTTTTCTTTTTTAATGTTTGTACATTTTCCTTTATTGACACCTATTGACACCTTCCAGGAAAATTACTTTAAAAGCAATACTGCTCTCAAGCTTATAGATTATTTTTTAACTCTTACATCAGTAACAAAACAAAGCAAAAAAAAGAATTGCATGTGTATGGAGATCTAACTGTGAAAGGCAAAAATCAGTTGCTTTTCTGGTTCACTTCACAAAGTACATTAGCACCCCAATGAAATCAGTGAAATGTCTGTTAAGTTTGGGCACAAGCACACTTGCCTTGCAAAGACCACATTAGAGAATAGAGATTAATAACCCTTGTAATGATATACAGAATAAGCAACAACTACACTTAGGTAACCATACTTAGTATTGGGCCTATCCTTAATTGTGTGAGCAACTTTTAGTTGTTTAGTTCTTGACCAATTCTAACTGGAATTGTTACCTCCTATGAGACCATTTGAAAATGTACTGGGCCCTTATTTATTTTTGAAGACAAAAATAGAGTTCAAATTACTGACTCTGTAACATTTTTTATTATTATTTTTAGTTTAACATTTTTAGTGCCAATTCACATGCCTAAATGCTCAAAACAGAGTCCTGACAGCTCTCACTTCCTCTGCAGCTCAACATGGTGGGAGACACATATATTCAGAAACAATGAGGTCAATTTTGTTTCTTTTCTGAGCTGCCCAAAGTATAATTTCTGCTAAAATTAATATATACTTGTGTGCTGGCTGATCTTGTGACTGTTTTCTAGTTGTTTTGACAGCTGCAGTAGTATAATGGGCTGCCACAAAAGCCAGTAGAAAAACTTGTCACTAACTTCAGTGGGAGTTGGAGCAGGAGCTTTACAAGCTGTGTTTAAGAGTTTAACAAGTCCTTAGAGGCTTCACAGGCTAAAACATTCTTTTCCCCTTATTCTGAACAGATTGTAATGCTGCAAAGGATAGGCTTCTTCAACCATAGTGTCCACAAAAAAACCCAAACCATCAGCAGACCATCACCCCAGCCTCTGAGTTACCTTTAGGTGTGAAAATTTGCCCCAAAAGAGATTTTATCATTCAATATATTTATATGATATTTGAACACAAGAACGATGCAGACCTAAATGCATTTGTAGGGTATCATTAAGCATAACATTGTAGCTGATTATTTAATATTAGTGTTTTAATATTTATATCCTCATTATGAATAATTATCAATATTTAGTATGTTTTGAACCTACATTGATAGGTAATACCGAAACTACAGAAAGTTTTAACTGCTCATCCTTTTGCTGTATCTTTGGTTTTGCTTCTATGGCTGCACACACTGCATTATTTTTGAAAGGATGGGGGAAAGCATTTAATCAGGCAAGTCTGGCACTTCCACCAGGTTAGCCTAAGGTATCTTCAGTTATTTCAATTCCTGATAGCATGCCCTGCCTAGCTTGTGTCTCTAGTCACTCTCATTACACTGAAAAAGCATTTCTGTACTTGAACTACCCAGCTTTCAAATTGAACTCTTACACTGATAAGCTCAGCTTTCTATGCCAACAACCTTCAAAGCACAGTGGAACAGTATTATAAGTTATTTTCTCCCCTGGCACTGGCAAATGCAGTGAAAAAGTTATATTGTTATGTGACAATTTTCCTTTTTTTTTTTTTAGTAGGAATAATGAAGATATCATGCTATACGAGAAAGTAAAAGATGATTGTGTTCCAATCTGATTAAAAGAAACTGAATTTAGTTCTCATGTTATCACACATGTAAAGTTAAAGACTTCTCCACTAAAAACTGATGAAGGACAGAATAATATGTTTCACTATTTTCACTTCAGTTTACAGTGACTATTCTTCCATTTTTCTAGGCTAAATTTGCTACAGTTGAGATCCACAGTTGGAGAATAGCTATTTAATTTACATGTTCCTCTAACCCCTGGGGTTAAAACAGCCACCAAGCATGTTTCAAATAAGAAATATGGGTTGAGGTTGATGTGCTTGACTTGGAGTGACTGTATCTGTATCTCCCTGGCACCACCTGGAACCTCGGTGACATTTTGAGAAAACACCACCATATTGCCACCAAGCTTCAGAAAGTAAGGTACCAGCAAACCAGCTAATTTTACTTTCATTTTAATTGGTACATAGCTAAATATAGCTGAACTACTGAGTAAACTGTAGCAGGAGAAGGGCTGTATGTGACATATGTGACATATGCCATATGTGACGACATCAGTGGGCTTATCCTGATAGGGTGCATGTTTATTGTTGTAACAGTTGAATACAAATTGGGTATTACATTAGTAACAGAGACAATCTACCATGTAAATCTTATGTTTTCCTCAAATAAGAATGAGATTTCTTTTCCCCAATTCAGTATTTTCATACTGCTACTGCTAAAAGTATAGTGGAAAACACCAGGCACAGACAGATCAATAAAATTAAATTCAGACAATTCCTTCACTTAATATTTATTTAATATAGTAAACATTACTGTAGTACTATCTCACTGTGACAGCAGTGCTAGTGTACTAAGTATTTACTAATGTCTACTTGCTATGGTAAACATTAGTTTCCCTTGGACCTACCTTAAATGGCAAGGTTATCTTGTTAATATTTTTGCAAGTGACATTGTATGTACATTGTTTGTATTTTCAAGCATCAAAATGAAACTTATGCAAGAGGGATTACACTATGGGTATTTCTGTCTGTTTCCTAGAAATTAATGACAACCTGACACATTTGAAATTTTGAATCAAAAATATCATTAGTTGTGTGAAACCTACAACTGGAACACATTAGTTTTCAATCAAGCAGATTTTTTTTTGGTGTAAAACATGACTCCAGAATAAAAATGGGAGCGAGTCAAATTGGAACAGGGGTCAGCTAAGCACTCTCACTGGAATTTAAACACACGAGTAATGTTTGTTTGCATAATTTTTCAGTGATTGCATATTCGCTTGCAGCCAAAGCACAGATGTGACCGTTTAATGAAAATGAAGTCCTGCTCTAAATCAACGTCTAAGCTGTTCTCTCAAAAGAAATATGTGTAAGTATTAAAGAGATAACTAATGTCTATGATGGGATGGCCAGAATTAAACTCAATATTCCAATTATTCTCAATTGTCTGGACCTTCTTGTGTTTTTTTGTTTGTTTGTTTGTTTGTTTTCTTTTTGTTTTTTTATCTCATATTAAGAAATAAATGTGCTAAAATACTTTTCCTTGTTCTGTTTTTTTTCATAAAAGCTCTACACACTACAACTTATTGTATATATGAACTGCAAAGCTGTTTTTACTGCAGTCATAATCAGCCTTATTCTTGCTTACTACCACAATGAAAATCCTAACAAAAATCGTAACAAATAATAATTCTGACAATCTTCTTTGCAGAGCATCAGCTGTACTCAGGGTATTCTGATAACACTAAATCACATGCTCTATAAAAATTCACCTTTTAAGCTGTCAATTAATGAAATACTTGTAGTTAATGAACCACTGCAGAAAATACATGCCTTTTGTTCTAGGCTGAGATTCAAAAGCCAAAAGAAAATTCACTGCCAGGACAACACAAGCTTATACACGAGAATATACTAAAGGACAGTTTGTCAAAGGAGGTCTATCTAGATTTTGAAGAATAGAAATTAAGATTCAGAAGAAAAAAAGGAAAAAAAAAAAAGAAAGATGTTGTCAATTGGTATGGACTGCTAAAAAAGTCTGAATTCTAAAATAAGTTGTCCTGAATATTTGTTCACAATTTAAAATCAGTTCTTGATCTCACAGTCAGGTGGCATTAAACCAAGGTTCAACCAAAGCATCATATTTTCTTTTGGGATTTTCAAGGTGTGATCTAGCCTGTTTTAATCTCTGAACTTTACTAGAAAACTTACTATGTAACATTAAACATTATGGCAGACAAAGTGTAAAAGAATAAACCATTATCTAAATGCATAAGCATTTGTCAATGAGTAGTACTTCTTAGGGTACAGTTTGACGTGCTTACTGCAGCTGGAAAATTATACAAAATGAAATTGGAATCCAGTGAAAATACCACATTCCTGGCTGCAATTCCCCATCTCCATTAACAGCTATCAAGCTGGAATAACACAGCTGGAGCAGGCTCCAACTGAGATGTTACTGAAACGTCTACTTGAAACACAGAAAAATTTGATTTTTGAGACCAAAATTAACCAAAATGCTTCTGTGAGTTAGGATGGGCAAGCACTGCCTTGTGCTTCCTGGTGCAGTACAAAGCCAAAAGGCTAGTTAAGACAAAACTGATATTCATACTTTTCACCTTGCCTTGATACAAATTCTGAAGCTGCCAGTCCTGCTGAAAATATGGTGTAAAAATACTAAAAGTTTAGGCCATACTGCAATAATTTAATATTTGCTTAAAGATGGTGAAGCACAGTCTGACTGCAATGAGACCTGTTATGAGACCCATTGTATCTTATGGCTCTACTACAAGCACTATTGTGTCAACTCAGTTCGCAGAAGGGACAAACCATGGAGTGAGAGAGATGCTTCTTAGGAACATCTCAGCATCATTTTCTAGAGATTAATATCTTTTACCATTTATACTTGATATTAGGGGATTTACAAGCTTATCATAAATTTTTTCTATTGCTTTTAATGTGTTTCAGATCAGTCTTTAATGAGGAGAGTATATGCCCCTGAAGACAGCCTGCTCCAATGATACTATTCCATGCCATGCCTCAATCATTCGATCCTAGCACTGCACTCAGTTTTGACTTCTCAAATCACAGGCCTCCCACTGCTAACTGCCAGTATCTGAGCATGGGAAAATATTTACAGCCTACAGTAAGCACTCCTGGCGCTGTACTTGCTGGTAAGTGCCGAGCGAGCACCCATGAGATTATTCTAGAATCATGGAGTCATCTAGGCTGGAAAAGACCCTTAATATCATTGAGTCCAATTGTTAACCCAGCACTACCTGGCCCACCACTAAACCATATCCCCAAGTGCCACATCTACCTGGCTTTTAAATACTTCCAGGGATGGTGACTCATCCGCTTTCCTGAGCAGCCTGTTCCAATGCTTGACAAACCTTTTGGTCAATAAATTTTTCCTAATAGCCAACCTAAATCTTCCTTGGCACAACTTGAGACCATTTCATCTTGTCCTATCATGTGACACGTGGGAGAAGAGACCACCCCCCACCTGGCTACAGCCCCCTTTCAGGTAGCTATAGAGAGTGATAAGGTCTTCCCTAAGCCTCCTTTTCTGCATACTAAGCAAATCCAGCTCCCTCAGCCACTCCTCACAGGACTTGTGCTCCAGACTCTTCACCAGCTTTGCCGCCCTTCTCTGGACGTGCTCCAGCACCTCATAGTCCCTCTTATAGTAAGGAGCCCAAAACTGAACACAGGATGCAGCCTCACCAGTGTATTGACCCACACAGACAGGTCTCTATGACACCTTTTCCCTGTGGTATGTTGTATTTGAGGTGCAAGGAAGATAATGATCATTTTATATATGCAACCGTAAAACATCACACAGTGGATAATTTCTTTCCAAGTTGTAGAAAGGTGAAGTCACCTTATTATGTTGCTGCTTCACAAAGTAAATACCCTTTTCTTATGAGAACCAAAAGCTACTCTTCTTAGAACTTATTTTTATATTACCTAGAACGTCTTCTTTTCTTACTTTGTGAGGTGTGAAGACAGGTAAAAGGATGGAAGTATGAAACCATGACTCCGAATGTCTACATTCTGATAAAAATGTTTGTAGCATTTTCTGAATTATACATTAAAGAATATCCTGATATCTCTAGTTTAATGATCTAGTGATGTGGGATTCAGCAGAACCAAATCAATACAAGAGAAATGGTGAAGTTTCCCACCCAGTTAATCATCTTTGTCATGACATGAAACAGAGAAAAATATTTGCAACAATAGTACTGACACAGAAAAAGCTGTATTTATGTCATTGTGACATTATCTAAGCTGAAGCTCGGTGTTTGTTACAACAGCATTAGTGAAGCTACATTTAGTACTCCAGGAACAATAGTTCCAACTAATTATCTCATTACTGTATGGTAATAGCTACAATTTTTCTGCTTCCTTTGTCCACCTATATAACAGCATAATATCCATTATGTTGCAAATGCATTCCTTTCATAAATTCATATTTCACGTCATGATTTTTCCTTACACCTAAGAACATTTCTCTAAATCTTCCTGGATACAAAGGGAATATATTTGCGGCTGTTAGGAAAACAGCATCTTTGTCAAACCTGTTCGGGGACAAGGCAGCTCATTCCCCTTGGATCTCTTCAGAAGAACAGAACACGTTGCATTGCAACAAACTGCTTAACCTGCTGAACAGCACTCATGCCATTTGCTCACAATAAATGAACACAGAACATATTTGCCAGATTATTAAGACCAGTACTCAGAGAGCTGTAAGCCTACAGAGAGCCTGGTACTCCCACTCGCTGTGCAATTCTAATGAAGGCACTAGACAAGTAACAAGCTTTGCCACAGCATCAGCTTTTCCTAATTGCCACTGACTGGCATGTGATCATTACAGAAACCCTCATCTTCTGTGGAAAGAACTATTTGTTAAAATTGGAAACTTTCTTTCTTTCCAAGGACACATGCATATGCGTGCGCCAAATTCATGTTTCAAAATCAAATGTTCCCTCTTTGGACAGGTTGGTAGTAAGACTCTTGGGCCAACCTTCATTTAGACCCCTTGTATTTATGTATCAGGTTACTGGCATTATTGCATAGTTGTGTAATCACATACTCTTTGATTTCTGATGAGGTCTACATTTTTTCAGCCCATAGTATAGACAATGGTCATATAGTGAACATCTACTCAGTATTTTGTGTTGTTCTCTCAGTGTGGCTCATGTCTGTGTCACAAGAAAACACAGCTCTCATTGTACTTTAGCAGTATTATCAACTATCTCTTTCCTGGGCTGTTTATTACAGTGAAACCACAAATAATAATAAAATCATTTTATGGCATGATGATAATGTACATTAATTCCCATGTTATGGATATAACTGAATCACAGGGAGTAAGGTAGAAAATTTGTCTGAGTCTTCTTGCACTGGCCTGTCAATTATTGTTCCTAGACAACAGGCATAAAATCAGTCCACAATTTCATTAAAGCTCTTTGGCGCTACCAGAATAAGAGAGGCACATCTGGATCTTACGTTCATGCTATTAAATTAAGCAAGTCCTGAAAAGTTTCTGGCACTATGGGCAACTGGCACAGGAAGTTTTCATCCACATCAGCAAAGCCCACTCATCTCCAGCACAGCCCCAACTGTGTGAAATCTGCTTTCTGGGAATGGTCTCTGGACCATTTTAATGGCAAACCATGCTGGCACGCTGTTGGGAAGGTGCTGGCTGGGCCACACCAGCTCAGGCCAGGGAAAGTTATAACTGTGCTAGCACAGGTGTTTTTGCCCACTCCTCAGGAATGCTCCCAGGCACACAATTAGTACAGTTTTCAATGCCAAAATCAGCTTCTGGCATTTTACTTCTTAAAAGCGCTGCAGAAGGTAGTTTGCTACATAGAAATTAGATAATTTTACTTATATTTTTTACTGATGTTTTCCTTACCCAAATGTATTATAATGAAACAATATGGAGCCGAAAAGATCCATTGTACAGCATTTCACGTTAATAACAGTACGTATTATCTGTATTTGTACAGCTTGTCACTCTAACACATTATATGTTCTGGATAAGAACAATTACTAAAGTAAAAATGCAAAACGTATCACTACACTGAGCAGAAGATAATCCTGAGGCACAAAATAGAGCTTTATTAATTTCTATCTTCCTTAAAAAAATAAAAAGGATCCCATACAGTGTTTGCCATTTGTGTAACAGATGAACTTATCACATTGTCAAACTGATGGGCCAAGGGGAAGAAATCTTAATCCAACATAGAACAGAGTTCAGTCTTCTGGAAAATAACATTTTTTTATACACAAGCAAATGTGTGGCCAAAGGGTATGAAAACTGTGCAAATAATTTTTAAGCAAGTATTACTTAAAAAATATAATGACACCCTTTCCCACCCTGGTTCCTAGGTTCTTGTGCTCTTGTGAGAACAAAATGCCATACGTTATGTTAATCAAGGTATCTCAAATGCTATTTTAATCTCTATTTTAATTTAGTAGCAGTATTTATTTACTTATTTCCCTGCTTACTTTTAACTGCTTTAACTTTAAACATTACTTATTTCCCCTATCTGGTACACTCCTCTACTTGAATCCTCAAATTTCTAAGTTATCTCATTTGTAGTGCCAAATGACTCATTTGTTTAAATTTTTTATATTGCTCTACTGAAGCTGGTATTTTTATAACATGATTTCTTTCGGTCATGAAAAATATAAATGCTTCTATTACATATCTCTTTATTTTGGGGACAGAGATTTGTGCCCAGATACTACGTTTGTCTTATTACTTTACTACTCAGAATAAGGAAGTACCTGAATAAACATCTTAAAAGTGAAAACATTAAAATCATGAAGAGTAAAAAAAAAAAAATTATAAATGCCAAAATTAAAATGTCCAAAATTCAGAATATTAATATCTATTTAACAGAAGCTAATTTTACACTGCTTTCAAGGTACTCATTCAAATGCTATATATGTGTAGAAAAATAATAATGTTGGGTAGGGTTTTTTCAGTATTTTAAACCCCTCATATCAGAGCTAAAAGTAGTCTGCTCTGGATAAGCATATTTGTTTTACTTTAACATCAGCATCCAAATTTTCAAGAATTCAAATATCACACAAAAGTTTTATTACTACAGTAAGAAATTGACTGTATTACAACCTAAGTGCACGTTATTATGATTAAAAAGTAAAACATTTCCCTGTTGACTTAGCATTACTTACAGAAGTTGTAGTATGACAAAAGGCTATAGCGAAATTACATTAATTATTTTACAAGTAAACTGTATGCTGATGATATATAATATATAGATACTTATAAACAATTGATAGAATTTACAAGCATCTTGGAGACAGGTGGAAATACTATTATCCTGAATGGCTCTAAGTACATACCAATCAAAGTCACTGTGGTGAGTTACAAATTATTCTGAGCAGTAACCTGCTGAACTAAAGTCTATCTCTGTTTCAAATATTATATATATATATATGTAATTATTGAGTTAATGTAAATGGTTTATGAGTTAAACATAATACAAGAGAGCAAATTGGTTATAAAGGGGCATGAATAAATTTAGATTTAAAATTACAGGGAGATATTTAAACATCTGAGGATTAGAGTTCTGAAATGGTTGTACAGGGCAGGAAACCTAAATTGTTTTACTATTAAGTCTCATAAGGTTATGAAAAGATTATATTTAAAAAAATAGGAGAAATTCTGGAGACAAAAAGGGGTAATGGAAGTCTTATGTATCTAATTGGGAGTCATCAAAAAAAAAGGAGACTGGACCATAACATCCTTCATTATAATGTTTATTGTATGAATCTCATAGTGAGATCCAACGATAGCTCCTTATGGGATTTAGGAAAACATTTTTCTGTCTTGGAAAAATTAGAGAGTGAGAAGACCAGGAGAGGGGGGATGTTCATTTAGAAGGTAGAAATCAGCCATTTAAGTCAAACACTTGTTCTCCTGTCTTCTCCAGGTCTCAGACATGAGGTTGGTGTGTTCAGATCACTTATTCATGGCCAAGTTACTTTGAAAATTAGGGATCAAGAATTGCTTTTTTTCCACACATCAGATTACTTGGACAACCCAGCTTGCTTTATGTTGGTTTCTCCCTGCACACTGCCCCCCATTAGTGTATCTACTAATATCTCCAAGGGATATTGTTTATAAAATGTGTTGTTACTACACAGAATAGGATTTGGCAACTCCCTAATTCTCTGCAGCACATTTCTAGACAGAGTAAAAAAATCATGCAACCTTCTCTGTTACAGAAATATACACTGAGTGTTACAGATAAAGGCTAGAAAAGAAAAACTTCAAGCCAAGGATGTGTGAGTCCATTGAATCAAGCAATGACACTGTGAAAGTAACATATTACCATTGGAGCTCCCTTTAGTTTTATCATCATGTGAATATGACATAAATTATTTTGGCACCATATTAATCAGTGGGAAAAATTAAGTTTAATCTTGCACTGGAAAAAGCTTTATAGTTTGGATTATACCCAACATGAGGTTCTTATTAGCCAGTTTTCTGTAGTCTGTACAGACTAAGTAGAAGCATACACTCTGCTGAATTATGTCCAACCACAAATGCTATAAACTCTAATGAGTTTTGAACAACAAAAATACTCCCAGGCAAATAAACTTTTGCCCTGATTAAATAATTTGGAATCTTTTATCTCAGTATGAACTGGAGACTCTTTGTTACTTCTATTAATCTAACTTTATCTACTAAACCAAAGCGTCTGCATAGTTGATAGTGCCACATATCTCTGAGTTTATGAAGACATCTTAGCCACTGTTGGGACCCCTTCCTCAGCTGATGAAGGTGAGGAAGGTGATGAGTGGTGGTAACTGCACATCTCATCCGATACTTCACTTGCTCATCTTCTTCTGCCCTAAGTGCCCTAAGAGCTGGGTGTGCCAAAACTATTACATAGAGTCCACCAAAACCACGCTGCATTTTCTTTAGGGCAGACTGGCAAAAAGGTATCTATGCAGAGCACATGCACTGGGCATTTTTCTGAAAGACACTGGCATTAATACGACTATATTTGTTTTCATATTGGGATAATTACACTGAGCTAGATTTCCACTGGTTGTAAACCTGAGGCCTCTTTGCTCTCTCTGTTTTTCACATAGATGATACTGACTATTGCTACAGCTGAGTAGCAAATCAGTTTGCTAGCGAGGAGCAGAAAGACATCAAAGGCAAAAACTATTAGAGGACACCTACATGTGGCAACAATTTTTAAAATGTTTTTTACTGAATTTCCCAATAGAAGGCAAACCAGACAAACATCACCAGAACTGTTGCCTTTCTGCTCTATTGAAACATTATCACAGTAGCATGAGTTTTTCTGAATGCATGTTTCTCCACAGTCACTACTTCACCTTTCTCCTTCTAGAATTCTGCAACATGTGCTGGGTGCTAGAATCTTTGGCCATGAAAACAGGCTTGGTGACATTGCTTGTTTATGGCATCAAACAGCACTTGGACTAATGTAGTAGTGCAGCATCACACTGCTATCAAGAGGAATGGACTGAAAATACGGACAAGCAAAGCAAAACCACTCCTAACAGTATTTGCTGACTTCATATTGTAGTGGACTGTCAGTTTCTTGATCCTGGAAAAAAATAGCCTGTCAGAATGTTTTAAAGGCTAAATCTTAATGGAAAAAGAAAGCCTACCAGCAGCAAAACTAGTGATTTACTCACATCTGCACCCCACAGTTGAAGCTCCCTCTCACATCTTCTGCTAACACATCCTTTGCTGTACTGTAGCCATACCTATTGCAGTAAATCAATGGTCCAGAGAAATTCTCCAGCTTTCAAACCAGGTGGCACAGTTTGGATCACTGATTACTCCATATATACTTCTACAACTAACATCTGCTCGTATGTCCAGCCATTTATGCAGCTTTAAAAGTCAAAGCTTCATAGCAACTAAAAATATTAATGTTTTGATGGAGTGATGTTTGCCTGAATGTGTGTTATTTGCTCTTCTATTCAGTAAACATCTGTAAAAAAATCTATTATTTGAGAGATATTTGATACTAAAATTATTTTCCTTTTTCCTTTTTTGCGACCCCTCTATAAACCTTGTGAGGTCCTCAGATTTTTAGGAAAATTCATCTTGACCCATTTCTGCATCTGTCAGTGATTTTATGCTTCTAAAAATCAGGCCCTATGTGGCTTAAGATTTTAAAACCAATTTTAAGAAGTGATATTAGCACTTGCATCCCACTGCATTTTGGTGAAATTGAGTGTCCAATTTTCAGGAGACTTCAAATTGATTCAGAGAGGTAGATAGCAGAGCTTATGAGAGCATCAAATAACTTAGACTTCAGTGTGAATTAGACACCTAGAGCACTTTATCAATTTTTGACTACAATAAGGATATTATCTGAACCTGTTGGAGCCTTTAGACTCCAAAGTGCTTACATCACTTTGAAAATGGAACTAAGGCTGCAATGATGCTTAGATAATTCTGGAAATGTTGCCCTTTATCCTATCACACACTTTCATTTTCTCTAAGAAAGATCCACAGAAAAAGAAAGAAACTTTTCATTTCAGATCTCTTTACTGTTCTTTTTCCCCTTGGGTTCAAAAGCAAAATTTCTACTGAAACCTGTGAAGAATCTGCTTTGAAATCAACACCAGAAAGAGCTCATGGAACATAACTGAGTTGTGTGAATTTCTAGATGATGTGTTGAAAACTTCTCTATAGAAAAGATATCAGTGTCTATTCACAGTAATTGCAACAAAACATTATTGCTTTATTATTAAATTTTGCCTATATTTTGCACGTAATTTTCTGTGATTTCTGCATGTTAGAACTGAGTCTTCCAGAGTTTAATCCTTTTAATTTATAATGCCAGGGTGCTTCTCACATGTGGTGAGAACATAAAGCCATATTCACTGACACAGGACAGTTTTGTAGCAACTCAGTGACCTGCCTTCATTGCCTGGGAGAAGATTAATTGATTACTATTAGAATGAAGATTATCTGTCAGAGAGTAGTGAAGTCAGAGATGGTAGTGAAAATGTATGTACACATGGAACTAGAGAGCTTGGTTTACTGTCAGACAATCTTTGACAATTTTTAGGTATACAAACCTCTCATCATCTTCAACAGGCATTGTGCACGAAGGGAAGCACAGAAGGCATGTAAAGCACAGCAGAACAAAAAGCATGTTGGGCAGAAACTGCCACTGCAGAGATCTGGGATGATGTACACCATGGACATGAGAAAGGAGAAAGGAAAAGAGAAAAAAACTAAAAAAAGGCAGACAAAATTGAACCTTGGCTCCTACTGGGATCTGAATTTGTTAGAAGTGGACTGCTGCACTTGTTTCCTAGTGCTAAGGGAGAAAGGAACCACAGCGCTGAGGGAGCACTCTTCTTCCCTGTCATGTTGTCCGCCTGCTTGGTGCCATCACAGTGCTCCCACCACCACTTTTGTGCGTTATCTCATCACTTTGTCACATCAGCCCCTGCCCAGCATGGACAGTGATGCACAGTCTTGATGGCTGCTGTCTGTCCTGCGTGCCCTGCCACTGCTTCCATCCCCACAGGGCTGGGAACGGTTCTCACACCTCATTTGCACTGGCAGAGGCACAGACAGACAGCAGCTGAGAATAACAAATAGCGTCAGTTTGAGAGTGACATTTTATTTAACTGACAAGAACATGTACAGGGATTGCTGTGAGTTTCATTAGCAATGAGATTTGAGTTGCCAGCTATGACTTTGTGCAAATTTGCTCTTGTCCCAGCACAATTGCTGATTGGCAGAGTCTCAGACTTAAACAGAATAGGGGTAGCACAGCTGTTCCTGGTTGTTATAAGCTACTGCAGCAAAATCTTTGCTTTTGCCCTGTTGGTAATGATGCAAAGTACGTTATACATATATGCACATGTATGTGTTCTCCATTGTTTTTTAGTTATTAATTTATATATAACAGGTTCATCTTCTCTGTCACTTAAATGAAGATCTTTGGTATTCACTGAGTAATAAAAAGCATATAAAAACCTTATGAAAGCAAGCATCTTTCCTAGCCCTGAAGACAGAGATAACACTTAATTCAGGCTGCCTTATGCTCTTAATACAGCAATCAGTGTTCATAAGCTCTCTACTAAGGAATATTTTAAAACAAAAGTGGAGAAATACCTTGGGCCAAAAAGGCCATATATATAGAAAGTACTGGGTTTTTAGGGACAAAAAGCTCCCACAAACCCAAATCCAAAACCTCATAAATTCATATTCTTGTATTATTTCATTATATGCCTGGGGAGCAACCTCCCAGGCTGGATGCACCATGAGTGCACATGGAGTTAAACCTTTCCCCAGATGGCACAAAGAAAGTCGCAGCCTGTGCATCTTCTGGATGAGTCTGCTGTTTAACATAACAGAGACGTGCAGGTTTCCAATGTACAGTATTCTTGCAGCTTACTTCTATTCTCCCTACAGCAAGGATGACAGGGTTGTGTTAACACAGCACTCAGCTGGTCTTTTCAAAATCTCAGCTGGATGAAAATATCACACATACATGTACACAAATCTCAGCTCATCCCAAGGCCAATGCCACTGACAACAATGCAACAAATACGAATTAAGCTTGTCCATACAACTTCAAGGTGAATTTAGTCACTCTTTCCATTCACAGGTTTTAATAGGGCCTTAATTCTATATAATTCTTATTTTTAGATGTTTTCTCCATGGGGTTTCTCTTGACTCATTAGCTAGCAACCTTTTAAAACCCCAGACAGATGCATTCACTTTCACTGGTTCTAATCCATTAACAATGACCAGTGCCTAAACTTAGAATATGACAGTCTTCTGTTTTCTATGGCACTGAAAAAGCTAATCATATCAGGAGATCCAGTCTGAGAGGAAAAAATGAATTATACTTAAATAATCACCTAGGACCTTACTATGTCTATCTACAGTTTAATTAAATAATTTCATTTTTACTCTCTTATCATTTCAGAAGATTAAAATATAATTGGTGTAATAAAATTCTTCACTTGACACTCATCTGCAATGTGCAAGCAACAAACTCAATGTCATCATAACACTTCATATTTATATATTGATTTTCTAAAATGAACATATCAAATTTACCTTAATTCTGCTAAAAATACTGCTTGCAACTCTATAGTACATAAAATTACAGAATCGTGTTTGTAATTAAAATATCTGCATATGCTTAATATGCACATTTTTCTTCATGCCATGTCAACCACCCTCCTTATATGTACATGCTGGCAAATCAAAAATCTTGTTCCTGCATATCCATGTCATAAAATGTAGATTTTAGTATGTGGTGATGTAATGGGATAAAAAGACTATCCATTTTCTTATAGAATACCATATATGAACAAATCATTGGCAATAAAATATGCATAATACATCAAGGTGTCTTGGATACTGAAAGAAGGAAAGCTCTGTACCTTATTTGGCTTCTACCAAAAGAAGAAAAGGTCTGTACCTTATTTGGGTTTCTAACTTACTTTATAATATCTTGTATGTTATACATTACTTTTGCAGACACTGAAAAGGACCATATTTGTTCTAGTTGACACATGCCAGCTAAATTCATAAAGCCTTCTGAGTTCACAGGCTAAATACAGATACACAGCAGACATCACGTAGTATCAAAGAGATGCAAGAACATGATAATGACAATACTGAGACATAACAAAGGTTCAAGCACAGCATCTGTCACTGCTCAGTGGAAGAAGCCTAGGCAATTATATAAGAATAACGAAATGAGTAATATTATTTCCTTAGAGTGCTATCCTGGGCTTAGCCAGGCACAGCGTCTTTGCTGCCGACAGACAAGGTTTTTAATTCCATGAATTAGTCCAGTTATTTTTCCAATTAATCTAAACTGTTAGCATCCACAACAAATTTTCCTGGCTCAACACCACTCTGACTGAAGAACTGCTGCCTCTGTTCTGATTGGCCTGGTAGTCCCTGATTTTATTTCATGTCCCCTATTACTTTTAGGGGAAGGTATTGAGTCTTCCATCCATCTTTGCTATGTTACACCTCACCCTTAGGCCTTGTCCTGCTTAAAAAGTTCTAGTACACATTAATACACCTTAATACATAAGCTGTCCACAAAGCTTTTACCATAATTCTTGACCATCCTTGATTTCTCTCCAGTTTCAGAACTCCCTTTTGGAGATTCAGGAAACCAGAACTTTAACACTGTTCATGACATTCACATATATGTCCAGCTGCATAAAGTTTTTTGTTTTTCTCCTCTTTCTTCTAAAAATTCCAAGCATTGCATTTGCCTTTTTTGATCAATTCTGAACTTTCCGCTCATCTTATCACAGTCTGTTGTAACTTCCGTATCTCATTTCTATGTGGTATTTGTTAGCTAACAGCTCATTGCTGAGTGTCTGAAGGAAGGATTGCTTCTCTTTTCCTTGCACATCGCTTCACATCTGAATTTCATTCTAACATGTGGTCTCTCTGCAGTTCTTGACAAGAGTTCTTCTAAATGACATGATATGTAACATTTCTTTATTCATCCTTTTGCAAGTCACTTGCAAGTGTTCTGATCAGCATACACCTAGGTGGGATTACACTGGTGTTCTATCTACTCTGTAAAAGCCAAAAATACATTCCTGAACTTTGTTTGCTACTCTTTAGTCAGTTGTTTTCTTCTGTGGAGAATCTCCCTTTTATCCCAGGATAACTATGTTTCAGAGTCTCTGGTAAAGAATCCCATCAAAAGTCTTTGGTATGATCCAAGGATATCATATTAAACAGTTCTCCTTCAGCTGATCATGGAAACCCTCAGAGTGTGCCAGTGAGTTATGGAGCTTAATTCTCCTTTGCAAAGTCACACTGACTGCCACAATATCACATAATTCACTAAGTTACTCTTTATTACAATTTCTTTTGTTTGTACTAATTGCAGATAACAGGTTTACTCATCTGTAATTTTATGGATCTTTCCTGCAGTCCTTTGAAAAATAAGTGTCCTGTAGTCTCTTTTCTATCGTCCAGTACTGGAGTGTTTTTAAGCAAGTGGCCAGAGATCACAGCTTGTGAATCAGAATTCAGCATCCTCCTATCCTTCAGAACCTGTAAACAGTGTACACTGTCACTCAACTATAGAGCACCTGAAAAATTATTTTATCAAATGACAAAAACAAGCCTACCAGAGAATCACACAGTCAAAGTTTTATTTCAGATCTTCCTGCAAGAAGATCTTCAGAATCTTCTTCTTCTTCAAGACTCATTCCATGCTGGAGCCTCTGCTACAAAACTTCGGTGTGAAACAGCACTGGGAAAGTAACCAGCAATGGAAGTCACATATTTTTCCTAGAGCTTGATGTGGTTTCCCTGCAAAGATCAACAACAACTTGCATTTCGCAAACACTGTTTCTCATACTAGGTGCCAATAGCTTTTTGTCTGGTTTCTGAACGTCTTCCCTTCATCACTTCAGTTCACATTATTTTCTTTCCTTTCTACACTATTTTTATCATCTTCATTTCCCTTCTTAGTCTTTGGCTGCATTTTGTGTATATCTGCTCAAAATTTACTCTTCTGCTTACCACATACTCTCTTACTTCCTTACCTAGACAGTTTCATTCTGCTGTAAATGTTGGTCCAGTATCAATTTTAAAACAAGAGGACATCTTAAAATGTGTAATCAACAGCAAATGAGAGAACATGAAATCTTCATCTTAGTGCATGTATAACTGGATGCACAAGTTGAGTTCATGGTAAATAATCTGTTTCAATGCACAGTTATCTGTTTTAAGTATGTAACTGTTAGCAGAGACTCAAAGTAGGGGATTTCCAAAAGCAAACTTCAGGCCAGTGGTGCTAACCTCCCTATCTCTGTTTCTGTCATCATCAGAGACAGACAAGTTCCTGCACAGGGTCGCACAGTGTGACTCATTCAGATGAGTTTCCCACTTTGAAGAAA
This sequence comes from Myiotriccus ornatus, assembly GCA_036023395.1. Taxonomy (NCBI): domain Eukaryota; kingdom Metazoa; phylum Chordata; class Aves; order Passeriformes; family Tyrannidae; genus Myiotriccus; species Myiotriccus ornatus. The sequence goes on from JAYRBT010000114.1 coordinate 85,012,594, forward strand.
TATAGTGAAAACTGGGAACAAATTAAAAAAATATTTTTTAAAGCCAGGAATAACTTGATAATATCCTTTAAGATTTCTTACAAACTCATGAAAAATTTCTCCCTCTCTCCACTTCTAAGTGAAGCTGTCTGCCACTAACTGTTGAATGGAAAGTTGATATTCTGTTATAATACTACCAGAAAAGCAGGGGTCAAATATTTTAATTGATAAACTTCAAAAACACTCAATTATGAAGAAATCATGAAAGAATTTTTCCTTAGAAACTGGTGTGAGCAACTGCCTTTTGTTTCCCATTTCATTTTTCACTGAAAATCTTTGAAATAGTGGACCTGTCCTAAACAGAGGACAGATGCAAAGGGAAAATGCTTACCATTGTATATAGTTGGTATTAAAACATTTCTGGAAAAAATAAGACCAATTCAAGGAAGTCAGTTATATTAGGATGTTTAACATGACATACATAGTAAGATGTAATACAGTGAAATGGAAAATATGGATAATGACAGCATTTTTAATTACAGTTTTCAAAGTAATCAGCAAATGCAGAAAACAAGTTCCCTTTATTTCCCTGTCTGTCTATCAAATATAGATAAAATTACACAGCAACAAGATTCCCAGAAAATGTCTTGGTCAGAGTTCATTTCAGATGTATACCTCCTTTCTCTAGGAGAGGAAGACAAAGGTAGCTATGAGGACAACTTTAAAACATGGTGTCGTGGTTTTGCCCACCAGTCCGTCCCTGGGGCTGTGAATGGTTTTGCCCAAGTAGATTTCCGGACAAAACCCAATCAAAACTCGTAGTAACGCCTTTGCTAATTACATATTTAAGAAAAAAACGGAAGAGAAGGAAAATTGCGCAGTTGAAATTAGGCAGCCATGTAGGAGCGGTGGCAAGGCCTCTTCCTCCCCCGGCCTGGGCCGGGGGC
>JAYRBT010000114.1:85013619-85031421 GCA_036023395.1 Myiotriccus ornatus
GGGGGTGTAAAAGCAAATTGACCCAAAACAAAACCACGACACATGGATTAACCATCAGCATCCAGAGGGATAAATAAAAGTAAAGTGAGGTAGTAAACCTAGAGCATCTGTGCAGGAGCCCAGGTATGTGGAGACTGGGAACTGAATGCAGTTTTTTTGATAAAACATACTTTTGTCAAATAAAAAAAAAACCAACAAAACCAAAAAACACCAAAACAAGTTTTTTAAAACATTCAGAGAGTTAATTTGTTGGGAAGATTTCTCAGGCCCGAAGCAGAGAGAAATGAGAGGAGTTAAAAATTAAAAAGGAAGGAGAAAGAAAGTTAACACTACTCCAGAACAATTTACTGATCAAACATTTCCAAAGACCATAGAGGATAACCACCTCCAAATCTCTGCTCTGATTGCTGCTGTCTCAGGCAAGAGTGGCAGTAGTAGGACTTTGTCTCAGACTTGAAATTGCTCTGCTCTGCTGAAGTAACCCATTCTCCACCAGGCAGGAGAGAGGTTGACTCAGGATTTTCCATGAATAAAGTCCTCTCCTGTTGCCCATCCCACCACACACATATGAACCGAACACCACATAAAGCACTCTGAGCAAATGGACTCTCATTCAGGAAAGCATTATATTTTTTGAAAGCAACCACCAAACGAAAATTCCATAAATCAGCTAGTCACAGGAAGGGTACATGCCTTTGGCTAAAGAGGTTCATCCGTTCACAAACAGGAAGCAAGGGGATTCGGTGTAGGAAGTGTACAAACCCAGTTTGAAGGGAAAAGGTGTGTGCCTCCTTTCTTTTCTTTTTCTCACCTTTGGAATTAGGAAAGAGATTAATTATGGGACATTGTGATCAGTGTACATTCTGTAAAGAGTTTTTTACTCTTGCTGATTCTAATCTTTTGTCAAAAATCACAAGTAATTATAAAATATCTTTTGTGTTCCTACCCCAAGTAGAGTTTAGTTATCCTTTGGAGAAGGAAATAAAACTGTCTGAAAGAGATGTATGTAACCACAGTGTGAGCTAGCAAATTAAAATTCCACAGATTTACCAAATGACTCAATTTTGAGATATTAAAATAACCTTTGCAGAGCCATAAAATCATGGCCATAATCCATGGAAACAGGAGAAAGCAACTATTCACATAATATTTCTTTATTTAAATTTTCATTTCTATCTGCAGTATCTTTTTGCTGGTAAGACTCCTAAATAGTGCAAATGGAAGAACGGGGAATTCTACTGGACTATCTTACATCACCTTGTTGATCACTGCCTGGTGCCAATTAGTTAAAATATGAGGCCTACAATTCAGTCAGTTTTTACTCCATGCCCTGACTATTGACTCTTTAAGAATTCACTTATTTAATCAACTCAGTTACAATCTCTCTAATGAACTATTGACTCACACAAGCTGAGAATCTGATACATCTAATGTAATAAGCTGCTATTAATTTCTGAAATACCAGCCAAATTATAATGCTTCTTAGTTCAACAACTGGAAATGAGAAAAAGAATTTTAATAAACAATTACTGGTTCTACAGATGGAAATGTCTTTTTTTGGCTCCGACTTTGAGTCAGAAAGCTACAAGCGTTACATGTGACAGGCCAAAGCAGACATGAAATGGCTGATTTGAATGACTTCTGACTAGTTTATCAAAAAAAATAGAAAGATGTAGACTTAGCTAAAAAGTTACTTGTTATTTTTAAAAGGAAGATATGCATTGCATTGTTTTGGTTTTCATTTACAAATGTTACAAATATTACAGTCTTACAAAATAAATCTAGCACAGAAATACCTAATGTAATTAACATAATTTAAAGAAATATATTTTAAGATAAAATATGCTTTTGGTAATGTTTCACTAGAAAAAGTTAAACAAGCCAAAGAAATTTATATTTTGCTTAGGTTATTAGTTTTGTTTTGAATTCTGTCACTGGTAATTGAAAATAGGATTCATATTATTTGCAATCCCTTTGTAATCAATTGAATTTTGAGCACTGTTAATGCTAAATATTTACTTGAAGGATGGCAATATTCTTATAGTTTGTAAACTTGATATGTAAAATCTGTAATTCAGGTCAAACTTATCTTTGATTTTTTTTTTCCCCCTGTCCGTCTTTTCCATTTATTTTAGTAAACTTCCCATTAGAAGGAATATGACAGGTAAGACAGAGAAACCATTCGTATATTCCTCGTAAGTTAAGTTAAATTCTTATTCTGATGAGACAGAGTGAAAGATTATATACTTGTATCTCATCTGCCATTAAGTTTCTAGTTAGGGCTTTCGGTTGTTAAATCAGACTGGATTTTACCTGGTGACTGTAGAGGATCTGAAGTTTTGAAGTATGCGCACATGTTTAACAGCCTTTCAAAATGCAGAGAGGAAATATCACATGTAGGGAACTGTTTCATTGTTTTATTCTAAGTATTTCTCAAATTAATCTTTTCTTCCTGAGATTTTCCTTATGGCCTTCATTATCTGAATAACACAGCTGGGGGGGGAAGTCCATTTATATCACTGGCTATTTCTTTTCCCCAACCACCTCTTGCCTATGGGACAAATCTTGTCAGTACAAGTCATGTCCCCAGCTCTTCAACTCTGTTACTTGTTCGGACTTACTCACCTCATTAACTTCAATCCACAAAAACACACAAGATTTTGGGCAGTTTACACGCAGGCCTTTACCCCCTCTTTCTAAATCTTCACTCAAATAGCACAGCCATAAGTTAGTGGTTTTACATGTCCTCCGTGTTGAAACACAAAATCTGCTCCCACATATCAAATGACAATACCTAATTTTCAGTTTGGAGCCTAATGGAATTTAAACAATTCCATCAGCTTCCAGTGCTTGGCCAAATCCACCCAGATGTGCCTGTTCAGTGACAACAGAGGAAGAGTTGCTTCCCAAAGCATCCTACTCTGCAAGGAGCAGAAGGAGACTGCCTTCCAGCTGTTCTGACTGGCATTGCTTCTCACTACTTCAGTCTGAGAGTCTGAAAGCAATGGCAAGAGCGACTCACCTAACTACTCCACTTCTCTGCCTTTTTACAGCAAAGCAATTTTCTAAGCTGTATCAGCCATGTGAAAGCAGCTCTTGGATTGCAGCCATCCTTGTGACAGGCTCGCATCACATAAAGAAGGGAGGGGGTTAAGAAGAAGCTGACAGATAGTCTTCTTATTAAAAATTCTTGATTCTAAGGAAAAGTGCTTATCTGCTCTGTGCAACTGAAGTGTAACAGAATGGTCGAAATGATACAACACTGTTGCAAGAAAAGGTAAAAAACCCACAGATATCTCTGAATAATTTATCCTCTAACCTAGGTAACACTAACACCTTAACAGATGGATTTCAAACATAGAATAAAGCAGGTCACAACCTAGGAGTTTGGTAAGACAGTACCTTACCTCAAACACTCTTTCCTGTTGTGTCAGTACCTCTCCATACCGACACTGGATGCTACAATCCTACCGAGATGTGTTCCAACAGTTGCAAACAGCCTACCTTGATTTATTGCTATAATAATCAGTCCTCAGCTTGGCAGCACTTCAGCGGGAATTGCAACTGCCCTGGTTTCTCAGAATCAAGTCTAACCTGCTGTAAATCAGGCCGGGGCTATCAGCAACTGCTTTTGAAAGAGTGGGCATTTTGCCTTTCAGCATTCATTTACCAATCCCAAAAAAGGAACCATGCTTATTTAGCATGGATCTAGCCATGATTAATCCATTGATATTGCTAAGGCTCTAGAATGAAGTCTGCTTACACAGCCTTTTCATAACCTTTTTTTTCCCCTGCATTCACCGCAAACTCTGTGCTGTACTCCCTGTTATCAATACTTTTTAAATGAAAAAACCTTTATCATTGCAAATACAGAAACTCACTGTAAACATCAAGAATCTCATTGTAAATACAGAATACTCAATGAGACAATAACCTATAACTTAAGCTTTTTAACCCAAGAATAGGCATCTGAAAGGTGCATGTTCATCAGATTCTTCCTGTCTTTCAGTGGTGATCAACCTCCCCTGAGAGAAGAGCAGCACCCTCACATGACTGCACCGTACTAAAATGGGCCTCAGTGTTACATCAAGGCGGCCCTGCCACAGCGTTACCGACATCTCACAAGACCAGCGGAGATGGACCAGCAATCAAACCAAAACCATTCGTCCCATTGGTTATTTTTGATGATGTGCAGACCTGCATCATACCAATATTAACAATTAACTTGATACTTGACTACTTCGTGCCAACACTGAACTTAATTTTCAGATATTCCATGAATCATTTCTACTGCGAATTAAAACATTATATAAAGTGGAATACCAGAAATGTTGAAAAATTAGAACTCATCAGACACTGAAAGAAAATCAAAAATGTCCTTTCCTGTTCATCACTAAATTCTTAATTTTATCGTAGTTTTGTTTCTTATCTTTTTTGCAACTGCTGTAATTTTATAAAATAAAAATCAACTGTAGAAACCTCAGCAGAGCAGCCAGTCCAATTAATCAATACTGATAGAGTAAAATGAAAAAAAGAACAAAAGCAATACATGAAAATGTACATTTACATATTTCCATGAATATTCCAGCTTTTAAACAGTAAGACATTTTTCACTTAACTAAATTTTAATTTCCAAATGATGAAACGAAATAGGAAAAAATAACAGAATTTAGAGAAAGTGCATAAGAATAATCTTGCCACTGATATTATAGTGTTATATTTTAAGTTCAATGGGTTATAGTAAAAAATTACATTTGCTTATGTTAAATCACATAAAAAAATACCTCTCCAACTGGTTTTCATTCTGAAAAGAAAATTTGTGGAAAAATTTTTGTAAGCCTTCATTGCATTAAAAATCCTTATCTCTAGACAGAATTACTCTTTAATACACTACCCTAGGACTGTGAATATTTGATTTCATACTTATATTTTGAATTTTCCTGTTTTCTTTTTAAAAAAAATAATTATTCTAAAACCCCAATGCCAAGTGACCAACCTCACCTCACTGTTTTCTATTGCAAATCCCATGACTTCTCCAGTTTCTCCAAACTGCACTGGATCTAAAGAAATGCACATCTTTTTCTTTAAATCACTATTCTGATGTTTGTAGTATAGAACCCACCTTGATTTTATCCAGACCAGTCAGTACTTGGTAAAAACAGTTGTTTTGGCTAGAGGGATACAAAGTGGAACAACACAAACTCTTTCAGCCACACACAGAGAAAGCATCTGTTACTTATTTTACAAGTTGCTAATGATAGAGAACAGTTTTCAGCTTCTAATGAAAGAACATAAAATACAACCACACTAGGAAACAGATAGAAGGTACTGGAGGCTTCTTTGCAAACATATACTGCTGCATTTCCACTGAATATAAAAAACACTTTTATCTTCTTACTTTTTTTTAATCCACTATTCCTATTAAATATTTATGAGCGTACTTTTATTTTCCTGTAGATTTCTAATATCCTGACATTTTTTCCTTCTCCTTACACTTAATAAAGCTAATTCAAGAAAGTAATTTTTCTCCCTGTTTAAAGTTAACACAGCCACCACCATTCCTTATTTTCAAAGGACAATGGCTCTAAGGCACTACCTTTACATTATAAAATTGCTAATCCTCTTCCTGAGAATATTTAAGGGTACTGCTAGGATGGAAGATAAATCTCAGGCTTAGTTCATAGGAGTATAAGTAGTCTTGGTTGTGCAGGCTTTAAAAAAAACCCTTTAAAACCTAAAAATCTCTACATGCAGCAGTTTCACCCCATATTTGCCCAGGAATATAATGTTATATTATATAAGAAGACAGCCAGCTGCTGTGAAAGAAAGAAACGGGCTACAATTTTGAAGCCCTGGTATATTTAATTGCATACTCTGCATTTCAAAAACCTTATTTAGATGGGAAATCTTAAATAAACTAACATAAAAACAGGGTTTGGTCATGAAAATGAGCTTGGGCTAGTCCCACTGTTTTGGTTTAGCTTTTGTAAAACTCTGGTTTAAATGTGATGCTGGAGGTAAGCAGTCATCTAGTATCACACTTGCTGACATATTGATGTGTATTGAGGCCACTGATAGAGCCAAAATTCTTTTCATTAAACACATATGCCAATAGTTCCAAAAAAATTAACAATTTTACCTTTTAAAAAGAATTCACTGCATACAATAAAACATGGTCAACGTTTTCTGTATCCGCTGCTTAACATAACTGCATTTACTCAAAGGAAAGCAGTTTTAAAGGAAGGAATAATAATTAACATATATTTTTCTTTGTTTTTAATAAATAGTAGTGCTACTGAGTGATTAAATTAGTCATTAAAATTGGATCCAAGCAGATTTCACGAGAATCTGTATCCTTATTTAAAAGATACTCTTTGGAGAGATTGAAATCCAGTGAATTTATCTTCATTACAGAGGCCAGCAGTGGATTTCTCAGCAAACTAATCACTTCATAGCCAACATCTGGCAGCTAAAGGACTCTGAAAAATTCAAGATCTTGACAGAAGGTCAATGGAATAGGCTGCTGTAGACAGAAAAGTAATTTCCAGGGTTTACTAAAAATCTCAAGGTATGCCAGGTTATGCAGCAGCTAGCCATTCATAATATTTAATCGTAATAGGTAATATTCCTGACAATGAACACGAAGATATTTACAGTGATAATGAACATATGGAAATTAAAAAGCAAAATTTACTGAAATTTGATCATTTATAGCAAAAGTGTCACTAGCTTGTCATACTTCACCGCTTAATTGGCAGTAAGAATTCAGACCTCCTTTTAGAGTATTACAAATTATGTGCAAATAGAGCACAACTGCAGAATATCACAGTTGGTAAAGAACAGAAAACACTTTAAAAGACAACAGAATAACAAAGAAGAACGAAAGCAAAGGAAACAGTAAAGATACCAGTACTATAGAACCATAGAATCATAGAATAATGGAATAGCCTAGGTTAAAAGGGACCTTAAAGATCATCTATTTCCAACCCACTGACATGGGCAGGAATTCCTTCCACTAGACTAGGTTGCTCAGAGCCCCATCCAATCCGGTCTTGAACACTTCCAGGGATAGGGGTATCCACAACTTCTCTGGGCAACCTGTTCCAGTGCCTCACCACCCTCACAATAAAGAATTTCTTCCTCATATCTAATCTAAAGCTACTCTAAACCTACTCTCTTTCAGTTTAAAACCATTCTCCCTTGTCCTGTCACTACATGCCCTCGTAAATAGACTCTCTATCTTGTAGGCTCCTTTCAGGTACTGGAAGGCTGCAATGAAGTCATCATGAAGCCTTCTCTTCTCCAGGCTGAACAAGTGTTATGACCCAATAATTTGAGGTTCAGTTCTTCTCTGATTCAGTTTCACTGACCTTCTGAAATCTTGTGAAACAATGTTCTCTGGGTTTACATGTTTTTCCACTCGTCTAACAAATGTAAACCAACTCTCACTCTGGACGAGTGAAAGGAGGTCCATCCAGTGCTTTCTGTCATTGTACACTCAGTATCTGTTCTTCAGGAAGCACAAGATAATAAACCCATTTCTACAGAAAAAGGGCTAATTGCCACACACATGAGTCAGTCATTAATTTCAATGAACATATACCATAAGAAAAGCACATAAGTTGAGAGAGTATGCAGGAGCTTTTTTCCCAAGTCACTTGAATTTGCAAATTGGCATTTTTTGACACAAAAAGGAACAACTATTCCAACAACTTTAGATTTTCTTTTTATTTCTATTTCTTCCTTTGATGCCTTGTCAGTATGAATAATGAAGGGTAAACACCCAGCTGGTTACACATTAGATATGAGTCTGGCTTTCTCCTGGGAATGGAACATGCTATATTCTGTGTAATACAAAAATGGTGCAAAGTAAGGCAGAAAGAATAAGAAACCCCAACAGAAGAATTACTTTCTTTTACTCAGTCGGCAACACTTTTAGATTTTTTTTTTCCCATTATGCAGTGATAAACATCTTCAACTACAGTTGAAAATGTATGGAATGGATTTCCTTACACTCCTTGTCTGAAGCCAAGAAAATGTAAGAAAATTATATTAACTATTAGTAACAACTGTTCACTCAGTCAAGGTCTGTTTACAATAATATTACCTCTAGCAGCCAGTATTAATGAGCAAACCAACAATAAACTGTCATGCCCAATTCTTATGGAAATTAATGTATGAGAGGGTGATCTGTGATATAACTCATTAAACCAACATGAAATCTCCTTTAATGGTTTGTTATAAAGCTTCAGATAGACCCCAAGCAAACATTTACTGCCCATATTCAAGAAAGGAGAGGCATTCTCAGGCTTTTACTGCAGGATGCACTATTTCTCCCAGTCTTTCAAAGCTCATTAGCTGTCATGGCAGAGGCAAACAGCAACTGTGACCTGAACAGCTAAAAATACCTCATATTGGCATCTGTTCTGTGGTATTTTGTGTTCATTGGAACCTTCAGTGGGTGTGTGAAATTTTCCAGCTGCTTATAATATATAGGGCTGAGCCTCAAATCACTCAGTTACAGATCTTGTGTTATAAAGAAAGGAAGATCTAGGAAGGGTACAAATAAAAAGGGTATTACTACATGCTAGTACACTGTACAGTGCTATACAGCATGCAGAAGTTTGCTTGCAAATAGCCATGTTTTTGCAAATTATGGTGATAGGCTGTCCAAAAACTGACTGATTCTATTATTTCCACAAGCTTGCTAGACACACACCGTGTTTTCACCATGTGAGTGTCTGCTTGTTTTCTTCTTTGTGTGTAGGAGATTGGAAGTGACTTCTTATTTTTGCTTGTAAGGAAAGTTAAGCTTTTTTTTTTTTTTCAAAATGCTATATGTGATAGCTTCATCTACATTTTTGAGTCCCAGTAAGGTAAACTAAAGGCTGAAAAACAGGAATTGGTCATTTAGGGGTTTTTTTATACGTTTAGTCAACAGTCTGGAGAAATCACAACTAGCAAGACAGAGGCAGAAGCCACCGAGCTGGATGTTGAGCGAAGACTGTGTAGTGTATGGGAGCCCAGCATGAAGTGGTGGGGTGAAAGGCTGCCCTGTGCCACTGCTCACTCTTGTCAACATTTTCAGCATACTAACTGCCACAATAGGAGGCAACACAAACTGCAAGGCTTATTTAGTAGAAAGGAGCTTATATTGCCTTCTGTAGCTGATTGCCATACATTAAAAAATGTTTTCTGCCTTACTGCTTTCTCATGTGGTAGGTGTTTGAAGTAAATACATGTAAAAAAGAAGAAGAGCTGTTCAATGTTTCTTTATGATTTCTCATAATAAAGAAAGCGCCAATTAAAGGAATCAAGAAGTTAACTTGCAATAACAATTTAATGAAATGCTGTGGGTCTGGTCATCTATCTGAGCTGATATTTGCAGTAGATATAGCAACTGTCTGCGGCAGGTTGTTGGCCAAAAACAATAAAAGGCATGAGAAACACAAAACTGCTTGCACTCAATTAAGGAAGTGACACGTTATGTGGCGTTAGTTATACCAAACAATACTAAAGTTGAGTGAGTTTAAATGATCTCAAATGGCACAAAGGGAAAGAGCTCCACCACCACCTATATTCAGTGAAAAAGCCTGAGTAACTTAGAGAAAATCCACCCACATTATAACCTCTTTCCAATTATTTAATGTGCATTCTCAATGACTATACAAGACAGCTGAGATAAGCAGAAAGCCTCCTGATTGAGAATTATTGCTGAAGACATTGGTTCACTGTGTCTCCACAGGGAAATTGAGTAAGACTTTACTTCATCAGCAGATCCAGTGAGGGGAACATTAATCACACCACTTTATGGAATATTTTGACATTACTAACTGATCTTTTTTTTTCTAAGTTGTAGGACAAGACATCGTTTCTTGTGAGATGCATAATGAAGAATTACCACTTAGACAATGGAAAAGGGCAACTGTGAAGTTGGTCTTAGATAGGTAGGACTCAGTATGCTTTCATGAATAATTTCCAGCTACAGGAGTTACGAAATCCCCATCATCAGACATATGAGTTGGTGAAAAAAAGGACATAACTATTTATGTGTGTATCAGATGTCTCTTTGAGATTATTTGTACTGCTTATACAGGTTTTTCTGTTTCAAGGAGATAAAGAGTAAGCAAATAAACTGTAATATGCTAAAAGTAATGAATATAAACTTATTTATTTCTCATAGATCCGCACTGAAAATTTCAGTGTATGGCTAAGTACACTTAAATCAGTACCTTACCAGAAAATGTGTACTGCAATGTAATAGTGTATTTGTAAGCCTCTTAGAGTAATGAAGATAAACTTACTGAGAAAGCAAAAGATTGCACTGAACCAACAAAATCACCTGGTTTTGGGATCTGCAAAATCCCGTCAGGGACTCTCAGGATCTTGGATGGTGTAAAATTTATTAAGAGGTAATAGCTCTGGGAAGTATAGGAACTTTCAGTGGCAGTTACGCAATGTTCAGAACTCAGCCAGCCTGACTCTATCGTGGGCCCTTCTGCACAGGGAGTTACACCACACAAAATTGCATATGGTTTTCCTCTTCCAAAATATGCAATATTAGATGGCACCAAAGGAAATTTGATTCATGCAGCAAGCAAGTTGAGTAGGAGAATTTGGCACCACAGCTCTTATCCTCAGCCCACCTCTGGCCCCCAGTGCTATGAAAAACATTGCCTGTGAACTCTGAGGAGTGCAGTGTGGCATTTGTGCCTTCTTCCCCAGGCCCAACTGTCCCCTTGGTGACAACTTTGTCAAGCTAAAAGAGTGCTGCAGTTTGCCAGTACTTTAAACTGAACCCCTTCCCACTGCTATTGCCAGGAGGGATTCCTGCTGCTCATAGGAGAGGGCTCAGGCTGTGCTACGGGGCAGTGGCACTTCTGATATCCACTGCCAGACAGCTGTACAACACTCAGTCCTGGCAGTGCCTGCTCCTGTGGCCAAAAGGAGAGAGCTTGTGGCCTGGGATAAAGATTCTGAATGTGCCTGCGCGGTCAGCCTCGCCAGAGTTTCAGACACCAGCCCAGCTCTCTACATGAAGTCATCCTCATAGACAGGGAACATGGATGGGAAGTAGATCTGACTGCAGAAAATGGATAGGACGGAGCTTTACATACAGTGCCAGCAGGACCCACAAGTACCAGCATGGCAACATGTCACGTCAGTGCCAGGCTGCACCTAGCAGTATGATTTACAAAGACAATGGGGCTCCTGACTGGTATCTAGCACAACATTTAGAGAGTAAATGCTTTAAATTTCTTTAAAAAATTTTTTTAACATTTAATTAAATTTTTATAAAACAAAAACAATCCTAAAAATATCATCCATGAGATTTCTAAATTAACAGGTAGAAGACAAAGAACAGAGAAAGCAGCAGTGGAGCTGAGGCTATGTTCGGAATTAGGAAGGGAGTGTGCTGAGGAGAGGAAGTTAATGAAGCACAGAGGAAGAATAGCAACAATTAAATGGCCCAGGATGACAACAGTGAGAGATAAGGAGAAAGCTGGAGGACAACAGGTGAGAATTTAGTCATCTGTGAAACAGGTGCAGGAAGATGACAGTCCATAGACTAGGAGAAGTGATGGAGGAGATGAAATGATGCATTGACATGATGAGAAAACTACCTGTGGGAATATCAGCTTTTAATTCACATGCTTTTTTTCTCATGACCTATCAGAGTCCCTCAATAAATTATCTAATGAATTACAAGGCACAAAACTTCAGTGACTTCAAATACCCTCTCATGATTTCCAGAGTAAAGCTGGACCCTAATATTTGTACCATCTGAAAAAGTAATTTAGCTTCCAGAAGCTATCACAGATGTGTGGCACAGATTATTTCATTATCGCTCAGGAACAAGCCAAGAATAACTTACCACAAACAGTGAACTAAAAAATCTCAACCAAACCAAAACTTGTAACAACTTTCTCTTCCATTTATAATAATACAGGTCCCTATATCTTTATGGTGTTATACTAATGCGACTGAATGTAATACTCACTTATTCAGTGAGGTTTGTTGTGAATAGAAGATCACTGTAAACCAAGGCATCCTAGAAGTCACTTTATCCTAAATATGTCAATATATAACAAGGACAAAATAAGACAGAAATTTATACAGGAGATGCTAAAATATATTAAAAGAAAATAAAGGTAAATGTAAAATCAAAATGATTTAGAATATTAGAATATTAATGTGGAATGATAATGTGTCCAGTTGATAGGTTTTCCATCTCTAAATGTAAACTGGTAAGCTATTGTGTAGCATATATAAAACCCTAAGGCATAGCATAATTGCAACTACTTCAATATTCACTTAAAGAGAATCCAACCATTGAAGTCAAGACAAAAATACCATAATTAAATCTAAAAAGACTAACTAATGGAAATAAGATCAACCTTTGATTACCCATATGAACAGCATGGACAGCACTTGTTGCTCTATATGTATCATAAGTTTTTAATAATTCCCATCTTTTCACCAGCTTTGTATTTCAAATTATATTCTTGAATTTTTTATCTCCGTGTTCTGATCATCCAAAATGAGGTTTTGAGCTCCACACATTACAACTGTAAATATAAAAGATAAAAACAAACGGGGAACATGTCATTCATCATCCCTCACTTTAAAGCACACAGCTGGTTGAATACCACTACAAAATGTAGAACAGAAGAACACCTTGCATTGCCATGGTCTTCTCTGCCTCTCAGATGCCATACCCATGAAGGACAATTTATTTTTGATGCAGTGCAATCTTTTCATGCAAAACACTCATACCATAGTGTATTTCAAGATTTAAACAAAAAAAAAAATCACAAAATTATAAATGAAAATAACCTGCCATTAGCTTTCTATTGTGAGAGGAAATACATTCTGTAATCCAGGCAGGGCATCTCAGAGCATCAGAAATATAGAACAACTCTTCTTTTTAAAAAACAAGGCACTTATTTATGATTGCCCTTTAAATGAACAGAGCCAGTGGGAATTTGATAGCATTTTGCCAGAAGAATGTTTTGCCTGTGGGCTAGAACTCCTATGGGCAGCACAGTGTCACTTCAATGAACTCCAGCTTACCAGGGCATGTGTGAATGATTTCTTTATGCAAGGCTCTCACAGCCAATGTGCTTCTGAACGAAACACTGTTTTCAGAAATTCTAGTCTTAGTCTTCTTCTCACTCCCTCAGTCTATAAAAATAAAAAGTTAGCTTAAAAATGTACTAGAGAAATAAAACTGCATCCAAATAAAATTTATTCACTCCCAGGCAACTGTGCTTCTATTTCTAGCTTACTGGCAGAAGATGAATTTGCGACTTAAGGGCAGAATTTTACAAGTGGGAATATAGTAAAAGAGGTACCTTTATGCAGTATGGATTTCTCTACCTTGGAATGAGAACTTTCAGACTTTCTGTGTTGCAAAGCTGAACCTCATGAACGTTCAGTTAGGGATTTTTATATTTCTAAGGTTCTGTTCTTTTGAAAACTGTGCATTTTAAAAAGAGACAGTAGAGGCTAGATACTTTTCTCAAAGAAAATTTACCTGCTTTGAGTGTTAGTCTAGAATATTTGATAGGCATGTAAAACTATAATATATATTTCTTGAAGAGCTGCAAAGCTTCTTCATTATCAAATCTCAGTTACATCAGCATGAATAGTCTCTTTCTGGTTTTGGGTTGGTTTTGTTTTCTTGCTTTTTTTGGTTTGTTTTTTTGTTTCTGCTTTTTTTTTTTTTTTAAATTACTCTCTGTTTTTTGAGTTCTTTGAACGGAGCTAATAAGGCCTGAAAAGGTGTAATAAATATGCATGCTTATATGTGCAAATGTAATAATAAATAATCATTAAGCACCACTTATGAAAACACAGGAGACAATCAATAGGACTTTAATGCCTTTCTCAAGATGGAAAGAAGAAGCTTTTCATCTCCAGCTGTATGGCATTCAGAATAATCTCCTTAAATCAGCTTTTAGCAAGAGAAGAGAAAATGTTGTTGTTTATTCTGAAGCCTATTGCAACACACAGCATAAAAATCAAAGAAGCACAAGATACATTATTTCCTTTAAAGTGGATTTTTGTAAAAGTGAAGAAGGAACTGCTGCTGCTTTCAAGATAGGACACATTTTAGCCAAAATTATAGTAAAATATTTGAATTAATGGTGATATAATGTTCCTGCTGTTCTAAAATAGTACTATTCAAACAATATTTAAAAATGGCAATATAAATTAGGTCTTTTCCACTGAATTGGTCTAAGCGGTTCCTGTTCAATGGTGTATGCAGTACAACACTAAAGCATATTGAAAACAATTTTGTATTGCTATCATTGATCAGCAGAATTACTAATTCATTGCTGTGGCATATGGGAACCAAATCACAGGAAAAAAAGGCCATATCTGTATGGTCTGATATATATTTTGGTCCAATCACACTGTAATATATGCAAGCGTGGTATCAGTTTTGAAGATCTCGGAGCTCCTCAGGAATTCATATTTTGGTCTAACGTGATAACCAACCACAAGCACAATGACAGGGCGCAGAGGTAACATGGTAAAAAAGTCGGTGGGATTTCCCACTTGTAGAAAATAAAGTAGTCAGTTAGCAAAACATTTTAATTCATATTTTGGGTTTTGTTTTTTATGATCTTGAGAAACAATGTGCTAGACGAGTGATGATATGTCATTGATATACACTCATGTATTTCCACCTCAAGAATTACTGCCTTCTCTAGGAAAATTACGCCACGACACAACGTGGATTTTAAAATTACACCATGCTTTGTATTTTTTCTAAAGTCACTATAGTATGACATAAGCAATTCAGTAAGAGAATCTTGTCATTATTTTAGTCTTTGGAGGGTATTTCATGGAAGCAATTCCACTGCTTCCACAAGTGTAGCTGAACTGGAGATAAATAATACAGACTCCTACCCACTGAAGAAACAATAAGTTAACTTTCTGTGGAGATTTAGTTAAAATAATTTATTTCTATTTCCTTCAGATAATAATTTGCTTTAGATTTATTAATATAAAGAAGACACTATAATCTACTAATGATTTATATTCTTTAGTGGCTGTTGCATATATTAGTTGTTTCTTTCTCATTTAAACTCCTCTGTAAACCACTGATTTTTTACTATAATCGAGATTAATTTTTTACCATTTAATTATCCTGACATCATGACAGGTTTCTTTCTCTGAGTAGTTTCAAAATAAAATGGGAATCCAAAAGAGGCAAAAATCCAGAAACAAGCCAGCTAATTTAGCATAAATGGTGACTCAGGGGAATCCTGCATGTTCTCAAAACTGCTAAATTATGAGTCTTTTCTTATTATGATGAAAGGGATAATGGATTTTGTTTTACAATCAGGAAAAAAACCCACAAGAAAATCACAGGAAATATAGGAGACAGTATCTGCAGCTCTCTTACACTTCACTGTTTTGATTATATCAAATACACACACCCTAAGCAGAAAGCTTTGGTGAGGCACAACAGATGGTAGGACTTCTGGAATAGAGCAGGTGGGATTGATAATCTGGAACCCTCTGCTGTCAAGGTAGAATGCTCTGATAAGTTCAAAGGTAGACCTTCTCAAATATAAACAGTGAGGATAATGTTGACTACTTTCTGGGGCTGCTGTGAGGACTAAAAAGGAGGCAACACTTTAAAAACGGTCTACAAGCATTGCATGTTAAGAGATAAGGAGAATCTTTTGGAAGATTAAAACACTTGGAGTTACACGATCAGGGTACCAATAGAATCAACAGAAATATTATTGGTTTATATTTGGCAAGAGCCAAAGAAAAAAACCTATCACTTCTTGAGCAAAGATTGCAAAATATGTCTCTCCAAAGGGGCTGGAATTAGGGAACCTGAATCAGAGTGGGGGCAGTATCTGAATGCACGTGCAAATCCTCAGAGCACTCACAACTAGCGACTGAAGAGCTACTTCTTTTGTAAAAACAAAATGTGCTTCAACCCCTCTGGAAGGGAAAAAAGTCTGTCATGAGTCAAGAACGGAAGCTTCCCAGAATGCCACAGGACATACTTCTTTGGGATGGGGACATTCTGGGTCTCTTACACACAGAAACCACATGTTCAAGATATAATACAACCCTCTTGCCCAATACCTTGGTTGGAAACCACAGCAATTGAAATGGGCAGAAGCTAAGGTGAAGCTCAGTAACTCAGTATACGAAGAGATGCTGTGCTGTGTTAAAGAGAATTAATTGGCTTCTTAAGCAGGTTTTGTAGCTTATGCAGATATTTACTCTAATAAGCATCCATATTGACCAGTTACACCTCTGTTTACTACAGTGGTGTAATTTCTGTAGACACTAGTCCATTAGTCATATTTATAGTTAAAAAATAACTCCTTGGAAAAAATGCTGACACACATTTTAAATTAAAGTGTGAAAAGACCAAAGATAGCTCTATTAATGATGAACAGATTTAGAGCAATTTTAGAAACATAAGTGCTATCTAATGGGTTTAAAATGCTTGTGAAAATTGATAGAGACTTCCTGAAAATACAAAGAATTGTTAGTATAATTCCTCAAACTATGAATATGTATGAACTCCTATACCTTTTAAGTGTATGAAGTTTTTAAATGGATGAAAATTTTAAGGACTCAGACTAAAAAAGATGTTTCTGTTATATATTAAATCATCATGAATAAAAACACAAATTAAAAATTAAAAGTTCAGGCTAAGGACACACAATAATACAAGCCAGGAAAAGACTGGACTTTTTTTTTTTTTTTAAAGTCTTATTTAATAAAGAGCATCACTGCTGTTGTAAATGCTATTCTGTCATTAATACCGTCAGCGTATGCAGTTTAATTTACTTTTGATTAGATGTGCATTGTATGAGTCAGTGCAGATCTTAAAAATCTATTATAAAATACTGCAGTCAGGAGAACAATAGTTAATACAAAGCAGTTGACTCCTTCTGCTGATTGAGTTTGATTAACGTGGATGGCAGCCACACATGCACAGGAAGAAATTGAAACCCTGCAAAAGAACTCAGGGCTCTGTATGTCAAGGTGGTGGCGTAGAAGTCCTGGTGATGTTTTTCCCCCAACACACTTCCAGAAAGGAACAAAGCAGAGTTTCAAAAGAGTTTGCCTTAGTTTTTCTGGTTTGCTTGGCTGGAGTAGAGTGAATGGCATAATCAGAAAGTGGTTTTCAAGTGTAACTCGCTTTCTCAACACATTTACAATACGCTGTTAAAACTCCTGTTAAAAGAGTAAATGATGTAGTTAGAAACCTCTAGGTGTCAGTGAGGAACAGGGAAGGGCTCACCACAAAAAAGTCTGCCAGCAATAGGCAATGCTTCGGTTTCCCAAGGATCACCCTCACCACCGGGACTCAGACACATCTAAACATCATTAGACATCCAGGTTCGACAGTGAGGACCAACTTCTCTGCTTTGCACTGCCAGCTCCTGGAACTAACAGTTTGTATTTAGAAGGGTTATTAATCTCCATTTGAGATGTTGTTTATTTGAAAATTCTTTCTCTCCAACAAACATATGCTGCCAGAACAGCCTGCTACCTTTGTTCTCCACTTTTCTTTCTGTACTTTCTAAAGAATGAAATAATTAAGTTATATTCAGGCACATTAAGAAAAGCATGTACTTTACTTGCATGTCACTCTCTGAAATAGAGGAAATTAATGCAGATGATAAAAGTAACTTGTACCTAATCACATCAGCAATAACCTACAAGTGAGGCGCAGGAGATGGGCAGCAAATCTTTGTGGTCATCATGCTGGCCAAACACTGTAGTAACAAACAGCAGCAGGCTTCTGCT